>JAPFBL010000063.1:677500-1277500 GCA_026182355.1 Hermatobates lingyangjiaoensis | reverse complement strand
ACAGCTACAAATTATTTTTAAATAAGTAAAATTCTTTAATAATAAAATTAATTCGGAGAGAAAATGACCTCTGCTCAGAACCATTATACATGCAACATGTGATACCACATGTCTATGTAAACAATATACAATGAGATTTGAAACACAGTAGTCATCGCACAAGCTGCTAATTACATGGTTAATTAGCATGACTTGAATAAACTTATTTACTCTGCAGTGACAAAGCTCATCTCAGGCCAGTCGTAGTACTCTTCACTCTGAAATATGTTTATATTTCCATTTAAGCCGAATGGTATCCCGTAGCCTAAGATCCACTAAAATCACCGCAGTCAATCTAAAATAATTGATTTTTCCTTTTTCAGAAAGCTTTCACTTCATGTTTAATTTCTATTGTCATTATTCGTTTATTTGAAATCACTGTTTTAGTTTCATTTGGTGACTGTACGCAGTATGTTCACTTGCAAAGGTTCATGATTTAAAGTCCACCCAGCACGGTGCACTATTGGACCCGTGTGGCCTGCCTTGGTGGATTAGCGATGGGACGCGGATGTGGCACTCTTCTCAACTTTCTCTCCTGCTGCAATCACCACACTCAGGCTTTTATATTCCCTTAGTTTCAAAACTTCAACAAAGGGTTTTACAAATTTTTATATATATCTTACCTAATATCGCTTCTCTTAACTACCTGCTGTTATAAATGGATTACCTACAATACTTGTCGGATTTGTTTACATTGAGTTTTTTTTTTATTTTTGGTTACTTTGACTACAATCTCATGTATTTCAAAGTAATTTTGTTTCAGGGTTTGTCCTTTAGCTGTTTGATTTTGTAGTGGAAATCGGGTGGACACATTGGCGACACTCCGTAACTTTATGACGACAGAAGGTCACGTAGCCATTTCCGTTTTAACCGTGTGTGGGGATTAGTAGTAACGAAAGATTTTGAAAGTTTACTGTGGAATAGTTTGTAGCGGTATTTTTCATAGTCGTGAACAAAGGAGGCTTTAAGATCTCGGTGAATGATTATATTTGGAACGTAAAATGTGAGATGTGAGAGTTTGCTAAGTATTTTTGATTGAATGGCTGGAATATTTGAAGGTTTGGCAGAACTGCAAAGTTTTACGGCATAAGCTCAACAAGGCTTCAATATTGTGCAGCATATGTGGAGTTGTCTGTTAGTGTGAGTTTTGATTTTCTAAGAGTCTTATACGGAGTTTGAATCGTTTGTTAGTCTCTGTTCGTTTCTGTATTGTGTGTGGAGACATTGAGTTAGGAATTAATTAGAAGAATTTAATCAAACATAATTATTGTTTTAAAGTTTATTAAAGAAGATTTTAAGATATTTGAAGCAGTTAATATGATTTGAAAGGAAGTTTTTAGAACTTCTAAAAGATATGCGAAACAACCATATAATGGATGAAACTGCCAGGTGAAAGATGCTTATCTAGCAATAAATCTACATGTAGCGCCCTTTAACACATCTAATTGTCAGACGTATAATTGTTAGTGTGTTTAAGAGCTCCATTCTTTTCGGTAATACTGGAGTATTGAAAAGGAACTTTTTCGTTGCAAACGTATATTCCCTTGGAACTTACAATAACACGGCTACTATTTTTATTCTACATCTCCGGTGATTGAACAAACATTAATTATCGTATTAAGTATTACCTTACTATGAATATTTCATGACCTTACAGTATCAAAGAGTAATATTTCATTCAAAATATCATATGATCTACCTGTAGTTTATATGAGATTTTTAAACAAATAAGAATCCTCATTAGAAACAACTTACTAAAATGATAGTTGTCACATTTAAACAAATAATATAATTATTTATTCTCTATTTATTTTGATATTATGTCTACACGATAGTCACATAAAAATAAATATCATAAAGACAAAATGTTTGCTAACAAAATAAATCATCTTGAAGACTTATAGAATCACTTTGACTAGCTTCATGGATATGCAAGGAGCTCAGGCCTTCGAAGAATTAATCAGTACCAATATATAAATTAATTAACACAGAAACTTTAGAATTGATTACACTAAAGTAATACAAGAATAGTTAGTTCAAATAATGGATCTACTGCAACTTAAGTTGAACACTAAGAACTGTCCCCAGGGAGGTGTATCGTCGATATTTTTATGTTAATGAAGGCATATCTACACAGGGATATACAGGAGACCTTCTTATTAGAAGAAGAGCATTACCTGATGATGCTGGACTTAGAGATCAAAGTGCAGCATGCTTCCCAAATTGTTAAAAGGTAGGTAAAGGAGAAAGATCTGGATATAAATCCACCTAAAATGGTTCCTACACCTTTCACAAAGAGAAAAAAAAGTTAGTTTCAAAAAATCTTTTACTAATAACATTAAATTATATATATCAAAAATTTGGAGTCGGTTTAGATGAAAGACCAAACTAAGGAAACCATGTAACGGATATATTAGCTAAGGACACAAAAACAGTGTTCTGCTGTAAGAGATTATTTTGACAGCATGCAGTCTTAAGACAAAATTTTCACTTTCGGTCTACAAAAGTTGTATTATTGCTGTTGTAAAACCAATGATATTATATCCATTTGTTGTATGGTATAAAAAAACAAGTGTGTCTAGGGATAACTGGAATATCCTTAAATATTTATATCAAGAATGATTAATTTGCAGTCAATAGAGACTGGTACAACATGAAAAGTAGTCTATAGGTGATAAAATATTCAGAAATTTAATAGAAAGAAATACTAATAATTTGACATATTTGTTGCCAAACACAGTGCCTCTTATTGAATATTTTACAAGAGCCAACGAAGTGATCACAAATGATTACCTGGATTGAAATCTTCCTTAGTTCAAGGAAGGAGCTCTAGTCTAGCGTACTGACAAGTCAAAAAGTAATAATGATAGCAGCGTAAATAAAGTTGCCTCTTATGTAAGTATCTGGAAACAAGGGAATGAGGCAATGGACCTTTGGAAAAGGTTGAAACCAAACACACATTCTGCGACTTCGAGTATTTTTCACTAAACACCCCACCTTTTCACAGAGGTGTAACTGATGAAGAAGGAAGACGATAAAAGACGCCTAGGACAACCACGTCTAATTTAATTTAAGTGCCCATTTTGCTCGACATACATTCGTACGACCTGCTATCTCATCAAAAGGAATGTTTTAAAGAAAATATCTCTGTCTAGAAGATGCAAAATCAAACAGTTGATCTCATTCCATCTGAATGCAATCACCTTGAAAAGGATAAATATTTTTGGCCAATCGTACTAACAGAAGTACGTTGGGCAACTAACTTCTATTGGCCAAAATTATGAAGTTCGTGAACTAATTTAAAATATAAAGTTACATTTAGAAAGGTCATGAGATTCCAAATACGGCTGATTTGGATGCACGAGCGGTGAGATTGAGGCCCTGAGTTTAATAATGATATGTCAAATGATCGGTGATTTCAAGTTTCTTATAAGTGAAAATACTAGCTGTAACATTTAAACGAATAATACTGTTATTTATTTTGATATTATGTTTACACGACAGCCACATTAAAATAAAACCAAAATTCAATAGAGTGTCAACGAGTTTGATATTATTTTTACTTATAATAAAGTTAAGTCTAGTCCATTTAAGATTTTTTTAATGTAGCTGTTTAAGTTCTCTGAATTGTAATGGAAATGTAATCATTGTGATAGTAAAATTTTAAGAGTGAAAACCGATTGAAACTAATAGTTGTTCTAATTTGTCAAGGATAACTTTAATTATTCCTCCTCTTTCAATATTCAAAATTCTTCAACGTTATTGTCCTGGAATATTCACATTAAGACAATATGTATTAAGCAATTCACATTTTCTTGAATGACGAGAAGGGCTAAAATTAGCAACACTTTTAGTATAAAGAACCTCCAAAAATTATTTTTTTTTATCAATTTACATTCAGTTGGAATGAGCATTTTAGGCTAAAGTAGTAGTTTTTTTTAGCCTCTTGTTATCTGCTTTTCTTCTCATCTATTCGTCTAGTCCAGGGGTGTCAAACATACGGCCCGCGAACCGGATTCAGCCCGCGGGCTAAATCTGCATTATTATAAAAAAACAAAAGAATCAGTTTACTCGAATTTCCTTAAAAAAGGATGGTTCTTATATTAAATTCATATATTATTAATATAAGAAACTGTCGTTCCTCGTAAGATGATCTTGGAGCACTATCGGACATTGTCCATCTTCGATCGTAACTAACTTTCAACTAGCCTAACCTTATATTATGGTTCATATACGCGCAAAGAACATGAAAGGAACACTTCGACGAAACTAACACAAGGAGGTGATAGCATTGAACGTCTGTTCTGCGTATGTTGGCATATTATCCACTTTTCTGTTGTCCTCGCACCTTCACCAGTAAAATATTTCTATCAAAAAGGATAAAAGTTGATAAAGAGTGTCAGATTTTAATAAAAAATTTTATAATTGGTTCAGTTGGAACAGTTCAGTGTCACGTGTTCATTCAGACTACAGTTATTGTTAAAATCCACAGACTCTTTTTCTTTGTAAAATAATTTGTAATGTAATACTTAGTTTTTCTGTTTCAAAATTTATACTTCTGCCTATGAAAAAGGTTTTAAATAAAAACCGAAACGATAGCAATGAGAGTTTAATTTGAACCTGAAGAACAGACCGAGTCCCGATAAATTTTAGTATATATATATATATATATATATATATATATATATATATAATGATAAAACCACAATATGAAATGGGAAAACAAAACTAAGATCTTTCAACCTTAACAAGCGGTCTTCGTCAGAGTCAAAAACCCAACTGAAACACAGATGCAGAAAACATCTGATGAGGGGTTGAGAAGAGTGGGAGGGAAGAGTGGTATTTTAAAAGGGTGAAAGCGCAGGAAAGGACTAATGCGCAGAAAGGGATGTTTGTGGAAACAAAGGAGTACAGTAAGAAAGAGTAAAAAACTGTCCCCTCTTAGAAGAGGATATTGCCCTCGTAACGAAATATATATACAAGGTTTCACATAAAACGTGAAATAATAATCAGTGATGAAACTACAATATGAAATGGGGAAAAAAAGACTAAGATTTTTCAACCGTAAGGAGCGGTCTTCATAAGAGTCAAAAACCCAACTGATATATATATATATATATATATAAAGATATATTTCGTATGAATATGTATGTCTATGAATATCTGTATATGTTCGTGTAAGAATATGGGATACGAGTATGAATATGTGAGTGACTGCGTGATGTGAGTTGAACCCATCCCTCAGTATGTTTAGAGTTATACATCAAGAATATCTACGGAATGATCTTGTCGCGCTTATCAGTGTGTGTGCCATTCAAAAGTAATAACACTTACCTGCAAATATTTATTTTCAGAATTACTCTTCTTATCAGTTCCTTGTTCTTACAATTCATTACTAAGGTCTGAGCGGATTCAATTTTCAAGACGCCCTATAACTTCAATTATGATTTAAACGGCCTGTCCTTATTATGAAAAGAAGCTGCCGACATATTGTCACTGCTTTTATACATTATATATTGAATATAATCTGTAATTAAATAATTAATGTAATTAATGTTCTCTTCACCATAATATTGATACGAATGATTAATTGATGTATATATTATTATTAAGGTTGTGAATAATGGAATTTTTGATTACAGTTAAATGGTACAGTGTTAAACTTATGTGTATTACGTAATAGTTGTTTTATTGTTTATAGAATGCCTACTGCGCTTTTCGGCTTGAATACTTTTTTTTTATATGTATGTGTGTTAAAATTAAATCTGAATCATGTATGTAAACATTAGAAACGTCTTTTTTTGTGTTTAATCACGGCGAATTAAAAGAAATGAGTCATAACAATCTAGAATATCTTAGAAAAAGTGACAACTTAAGGAGAATCGCTAGCCTGTGTAATACAGCCAGCTGTCTTCCAGGTGACAGGCGATAGTGCAGAGTTTATCAAGGCGAATTGCCCTGCGATTTTCATCAGTTTTGCGTAGATGGTTTCGAAGTTTTTTTTTTGTACCAGGTGTTTTAAAAGATATCTTAATTATTATGGTTTGCAATATTTTCACTTAGATTACGAGTTGGAAGATTTGTAATATTCGATGTTGACAGATCAATAGTTGGCTGTTTTGTCGTCTTGACGAACAGCAAGCATTAATGAGAGTTTCGAGACTTTGTGAGCCTATATTGACCATGCTGTTCAACTTTTTTACTCAACTGTTGGTGGATCGAGCATCAGTACCCACTTTACACCCAGCCGAGCTGTTACGAAGAGGCTAACATATTCATAAGAGAAGCTCAAGTTTTCTACAGAGTATGGAATCCGTTGTTTGTACTGTTTGAAAAAGACTCTTCAGTTAGATCAGTGTTTCCCAAACTTTTTCGAGTGACCACCCCCTTGAGTCCATAAACATATAACTCAACACCCTTGCATAATAATCAGATTCCTAGACTAAATAACCAAATGAGTAACATTTTAATAATTAAATTAAAATAATTACTAATCGAATATTCATTTAGAATCCAATAGATTTATTGTTTCTCTAGCATATTTATGCAAAAGAATTAATACACAATAAAATAAACTTAGGTGAGTATATACTTTTAACATAAAAATGAATTATCAAACAAATAATTTTCCTAGAAACCGTTTCCTAGAAGTTTACATGTTGTGTTTTCACTTAAATTTAGAAATTATATTGCATGAACATTTTCAATTTATGGAAATAGAATCCCCGCTCTTTTTTGCATTATCGCCCCCAGGGGGGTGGTACCACCCACTTTGGGAAACACTGAGTTAGATTGAAGAATGAGCCTATCATATAGTGAAGATTTTGCAGTCGCCGTTTGCATTAGTCGAATTTAATAGTATCATTTTTTGTAATTGTTTATTATCAAAGAGAAAAATTTATTGCTAGATTTTATTTTTTTTTTAATTATTTCGAGGTGTAAACTATTCTCTACATAATTAATTATAAGAATTAAATGTAATTTTTGAGGTTTAGTGACTATTATTAAAAAGTAGGATATCATTTGTTATACGTTAGGATATTCTGAAGTGTATTTTAAGAACTTCCGAGTGTAACAATTATTAATATAATTATATTCAAGCCCACTAAGTGTTATTACAAATATATGCCTCTGACTGATACATAACTAGTCATTATCACATGATAAAACCACTATTCTATCAAGGTAATCCTTAAATTGGCTATAAATATATAATGCAAATATACAAAATTCTAGTAGGCTTTCGATATGTTATATAAAATTGTGTAACTTAGGGGATGGGTCCCGTCCCCTAAGGTCAATGTCTCTCCCTATACACAACATCGGAGTTACATTACACAAGAAAAGGAAAAAAAACTTATGCTGTATAGAAGTTTATGCTGTTTTCACGCTACAGTATACATGTAGTCAACACTGTACTTTTAAATTGTTTGAAGTTTCCAGAAACTGTAGACTAAGCCACGAATTGTCTGGTTTAAGTTAAATCCACGACTGAGTAAGAAGGTACTTGATTTCCTTTACTATACTCTACAGTTTTATACCCGAAATAAGTATAATATCTGAGCCGCAAGGGATATATGTTACATGAAGACATTTGCGAGTTATTGTCTTCGTGGGTAACCACAGCTGTAAACATGAAAAATTGTCGCACAAACTGCTGCAACCAAAAACTGTTTACAACTCATAGGTTACTGCATCACAACACTGTACGACAGACAAATGCTTTAGCAGGACTTTAGAGTCACCAACCATAAGCGACACTTTATGGTTAATAAACTCTCTATGAAGCGGGTACAGTGGGCCTGCTTGCAGGAAATAAGATAGAGGGAGGAGAAAGTAATGGATCTGTGGGAGAATCCTTACAAACAGTGGATATAATAATGCATTGCAGGCAGTCTTTATGATCAAAAAATCCCTGGAGCACGCAATAATGGAATATAAAAACAGTAAGATGACACACTCTGAGATTACGAGAGATTCTTTAGGATTACTCTGACCAGTGCACATGCTCCAACTAATGTAAGACGAAAGAGGAAAGGTCCTTTTTAAACACTAAAGGATTTATCATGCTATCCCTAAACACACGATATCAAAATTTGTTAGTGGTATAAAATGTAAATATATGATTTTTTTTTTTATATATATATTGGAAATGTCAGCTACAGTACATTCTTCTGTTATTTGTTCTATGTTAACTTTCTGTTCTGATACCCGGAATAAGAGAACTTAAAATAAAAATTCAACATAGAATAAAAACATTGTGGTAGAACATTAATTAGTATCATATAGGAAAGAACACAAAGGGCAAACATCAACTCATTTATTAAGGGATTCCAGCAGTTTTTTGTTGCCTCACCTATAGTAACCCTGCTGGAATAATCGCTTTGCATTATACAGCAGTTTTGATTATCAAAAATAGTTAATTTAATTACATAATATAGAATTACATTTAAAGCTTAAACAAAATCATTTACTTTATCATGATTTATGTTTTCATCTCATGATGATAAAGTCTTGATTGAGAGCTCTGCCTTCCTTCATTGTAAATAAAACAATATGCCTTTTATTTTATTATTTTCATAAAGTAAACATCTTTTTAAAACATATAATAAATAATGAAATGCATCCATTTAAAACAGTATAAAGATTTTATTCTTAAGAACTCTTTACACATAAAAGGGATAAGTTCCTTCTTTATCGACAAAACTTTAAACTGGAATGAACTTAGTGCATTTAACCAGGAATCGATACTGAAAAGGTATGGGAAACGGTACTTTTAACAAAAAGACTATTGTGCGGGTTCCGTTGGATGTCACCTAGAACAAAATCGGCTCTTCACGGCACTCCGTCATGGTGGCACCGTTACCAACACTACCTCACTATGCCCAATCGCCAACTGAATTGCTTTTAAAAGGAACAGATTTCACAACTCAGATTGAAACTCAAAATGTATTATTAGTATTCTCTTTAAGGTAACTTCACTTTGTTATAACCTTATACATTAACTATGGTTATAAAAATTAACAACAAACTTCTATGGGAGTTTTAGTCTAGTAGTATATGACATTGGTCAATAACGTATTCAGTACAAATATAAGAAGAATGTTAAAAATAAATTAAGTTTATAAATATTATAAATCTATATATATAAAAATGAAGTATGTCTGTCTGTACTCGATAGATTCAAAAACCATACATCCAATCGCCGTGAAAATTTAGGAAATTATTAGGTATGTCCCCGGGAAGGTGTCTGTATTTTTTTTAAAAATCAGAGTTGTGGTTCAGGTAATATCCCATAAATATCATAATAGATAAAGTTTGCTGTATAACCTGTTTGTTTACATTTTGACTTAAATTGGTCATGATAGCCGCAGGTAGGTTATCCTTATGAATAACCAACTTATAATATATTTCCACATGCTTTGTTCAATTGAAAATTACCCGGTACCAGAAATTTTATTATTGTTTTCAGATTGATATTAAAGACTATTATTGTAATTTTATATGGGTTTCTTATTAACTTTAACAAAGCTTTAGCTATTAGCAATGGTTTACCATTAACTTTTCATATCTAATTGGTTTAACTTGCTTTAAGCTTTAAAGAAAGTTATGCGTTAAATAATAACTTATTAACTTTAAGTATGCATGACAGTATTACGAATAATAATGATAGTATTTGAACCATGAATTCTAATCTTAAAAGAATAGGTAAAGTATTTTGTTTAAGTTTAATGGATGTAAGGCTTCTTTATTTATTCCTGATTGATTAATTCGTTTGTTTAAAATATTTAATTATTAGTAATTAGTATCTGGCCCTACTCCATATACGTAAAATGATAAGTTATTATATATATATCGATGACATCTAACTAGAAGAAGTTTATGAATGTCTAAATCAGTAAAACTTATAAGGCAATATATACAGCATAAAAAATTGATGAAGAAATATTCAAATCAAAATGTAGATATATAAAACTTATCACTGTATGTATTTGTGTATACAAATACAGTTCTTAATATAATAACTCTTAACATTACATAATGAAAAATGAGGTAGAATTTAACATTTAGAACTCAATTGACACTTTTCAATACAATGCTTCTTCATAAACAAGTAATATTTCTTCTAAATATTGTTATTCAAACTTTTAAGATGCAATTTTGTTTACTGATATAATTTTAATTAAACATTTAAAACTGAGTGAAGTCTTCAAATTGAAATTATTGAATGAAGTATAATGTGATATGGTTTAGCCTCTTCAACTAACTGGCTCCTAATTGAAACGATTTGTGGGTTTAAATTCGTGTCATTATATTTAACAGATAAGACATATCACATTTAATGAGCTAAGACTTCTTCCAACATTTCTTGATGTATTATTCGGCAAAAAATATTCTTTTTATTATTTGTTTAATCTAATCTATCAACTACCAATTGTATTAGACAATGTGTGCAATTTATAATCAGTGTTAGATTATATCTTTTTTGCGTATTCTATAATTTTAATTCTGTATTAATTTCGTTTATCTCCAAAAAATTAAGTGTAACGGAACTATAGAAACTTTAAATTATTTTCGTTATATGTAATTTATTATTAGAGTTGGAATTAAATTGTTTCCCGGGTAAAGCCGGGTAGATCAGCTAGTATATTATAAATTTTAGATGTCCATCACATATTTATGAGTTTGTTCTATAACAATTACCAAGCTAGTTAGTAATTTATAACAAATATCGAACAATAATTCTTATACGTATTGTCAAACTGTTTATATTATTGTTCTAAACAGCCTTTCTCAATCGAATGGATATAAAAGGTGTCTGAATTTTTTACTTAATTGAATAAAATGACACTTAAAAATCCTTTGAAATAAGGATTTCATTACTTTATATTAGTAAAAAAAGTAGAATCGTAATTAAATAATTTGTATCCATACTTCAAATTAAAGTATTTAACGGTATTTTATTTAGATAAATAATTAGATTATGTTTTAACAACGAACGGGTCTCACGTAGGAAAGAACCTATTGATGAAGAAAGCTGTTATCACATTGGAGTTCTTGCTAGAATGTGTAGAGCGAATGCGTCCGCCTCCCTGGAGTGGCTCTCTGCTGTCTTCAAACTTTCAAGCCCGCGAGATCGTGTGTTAGGCTAAGTATTCGCTTAACAGGAGAAGAGAAAACTTGTCGAGAAATAACATTAGGATCTACTGGACACGTGCTTACAGCTAGAACTGAAGATTCAAAGTTAAAAGAGTTTTTTTATTTCGAACATACCGTTCCCCCGGTAAAGCAGCCTATCGATCGCAAGTCTATACGATGACAAGTATTCACTTAAGATCCCTAATCTAAACAAAATTGAGCAAAGTATAATTGACGACTCCCGGCAATGTGGGCTGCCTGAAACTAAAATTAGTATCGACAAATGAACCACAGTTCCAACTCTTAGAACAGTACAGAAGACGAGAGAGAGCCGTAAGTATGGGAGTTGGGGATAATGCCAAGTGGTCTTCAAATTTACTTCGCACTAAATAACCTGCTTTATTTTGAATTTACCAGGAGTTAAAAAATCAATTACAATACGAGTGACCAAAAGTCACATTGACTACTATGTTATTTGTTTTTACATAAATTAATAAAAGTAACGGTCTAGTACAGTGATGGGCAAACTTTCCAAGAGGAGAGCCAGAAAAAAATAAAAAAATAACCCAGGCGGGCCGGAAAAAATAAAATTTCATTTCAAAGTACATTCATGAAATAAATTACACATAATACCTTGCTCGCGAATTATTCATAGAAAAATTTTCCCGTGAGGACTAACAAACATTTTAGAATGGTATAAACTATTCCTACGTTATTCTTTGTTATATTCACTGAAACATAATATTTAAGTTATCAAACATGTTTTCAGTGGCAATGGTGTCATAGTTATTGGCAAGTGATGAGATAGAAGTATCATTACGTGACAAACCTGAAAACCTATATCATTGTCATTTATAGCAATTAACCTTTCTGAAGGATGATAAAA
The DNA here is from genome assembly GCA_026182355.1 of Hermatobates lingyangjiaoensis. Taxonomy (NCBI): domain Eukaryota; kingdom Metazoa; phylum Arthropoda; class Insecta; order Hemiptera; family Hermatobatidae; genus Hermatobates; species Hermatobates lingyangjiaoensis. Next base: position 1,265,436 of record JAPFBL010000063.1, on the reverse strand, counting down.
AGAAGAAACAATTAGAAACAAGTGTGACATACTCCTATCAATACCAGTGCTTTAATGTTTAATCTTCTCTATAGTTAACTGACCAATTATATTTCCATTATTGGTAAATAAAATTGTTTCATGAACTAAACAATTCTTTTTTTTCTTCTTCTTCAGATATTGCTCTTAATTAATACTTCCTAATTTCCTAGGGAAGTACAGTTGATATAGCTAATTATGAAAGTCTCTCCAAGTGAAGAGTTCAAATATATCTGATAAATTTTAATTTAGAATCTGATTTTACTAGCAAGAAAACATTGAAACAAACAGAAATAAAGTTGGAATAACAGAAAAAAACAAAAATAAAAACTAAATAAATAGTTGTCATTTGGATAGGAAAATAAACAGTGAACAATTATTATAATAGTCTACTGTAACTTGAAAATAAAGAAACAGAGACTCATGATAGTACCTAGTTAAATGAAATTTTCAATATGTCAGAGTAAAAATACCAAAAAACAGTATTTTACAGAGTGAAGTATGATTTTTTCATGTTAGAAAACATATTAATATTTTGGGACACTGATATTTAGCTATTATTTTATCTTTAGATGGTACTAAATCTTATTTACTTCGAAATTGAAATGAAACATTACATGGCGACAATCTATAAAGCAGGAATAAGTTGACTTAATGTTTTACTTAATAATTGGTATAGAAAGTTGAGAAAAACATAATCCAAGTTAGTTTAAGTTCCTGAATAATATGAGTCTCTCAATTTCAAAAGATAGACAGAAGTATGTTGATATCATCAGAGATTGCGGAAACGTCCCAGCTTCATCAAACATTTCATCATCAAAATAAATCGATGTTTATGTTTGTATAGAATATGATTTCTTATAAATTAAGTGAAAACTGGAGGAAAACATTTACAAATAATTACGTTCGAAATACCTTTTAAGGGATAAAAGTACAATTTTATAATCTATTATATAGGAATTACTCAACAAAATACTAATCAAAATATTATTCATTAGGTTAATTTTGGACAATCTCTGTTTCAAGAATTCAATAAATACACAGAATCAGTATGTATACAGTTCCCCCTCGTTCACCCTGCAAGTTAGAAACGTTTTGTACATTATATGGCAGAAGAGAGTCACAAGTAAATCTTAGCTGTTAATGTCAATTCTTAAACAATTTTTCAGCAGTGATAAGCTACTATGGAAGAGAGTAGAATAACCACAATAATACATAATTACAATTGATAATAAGCAATAGTTATATATAGTTTATACAAATAATGAATGGGTGGAGGTTTATAAATAAGTTGAAGAGCTTACTCTGATCCTCTCATAGTTTGTGGTGAGTTCAAGAGTGTGTACAAATGGATTGGCAAGGTCGGAGGATGACCGGGGAAGAGCTGCCGAGGCGTCCGTCATGCAGCTGGGCTGCATCTCGGCTCGGCGACAAGCTACCTCCTCTCCTCTGACACTACCTTAACTGTGGACCTTTCTCCCTCCCCCACTCTGCTTTCATCCTGACCCCCTGACATACCTATCAACGACACCATCATAAGTCACTGATTTTCAAAACCTAGAGTAACTAATGTAAGAAGGAAGTACAACCACTTGACCTTAATATTTCTTTTGCCATACTTTGCTTTAAACACAATGTTCAAAGTGTTTACATCATATAAGTCGACAAAAGAAATTGAAATGACATTATATTGTTTTATACAAAACTTTTTTTCTTCCCAGTTGTTTTTTCGCTGTCCCAAAAAATGAAGGTACAACCAAATCAACCACCTTTTGAATTTGCTGAAAATCACTTAGTTTCATTGACTTCAAGGATTACACTAAACAAAAAGCACATGTTTTGCTTTTTCTTTCTAAATATATAACTATTTTTTGTTGTAAAATTTTATTTATATTTGTCATAAGAATTTTTTGTAAGAGTTATTGCTATAGTGAATTTAAGTCAACGTTATTTTATTAAAACATTTTAGTTGTTATTATTTCGGATTGCCTATATATATATATATATATTGATATGTATTTTTCTGTCAAAATATCATCAAATACATGATTTATCAGTTTTCTATTAGTTTTATTGTCACTTTAGTTTATAATAATTATATATGCAAAATTACATCTATTATAGGTGCATAATTTGTTGTGACATATTTGGAATGTTTCTGAACAACTTTTTAATCAGAACACAATAAATGTTCTAACCCATTAATTATCAAGACAGTGAAAAACTGTAAAACCACATTCATTAGGAAAACAGTTGTGTAATTCAGACAATTCAAAAGAATTATCTAACTCGAAAACAGATGGCTGACTCATACTAAGTCATTTTAGGACTTCCGTACGATCTATACGGATTCAGTCGTCTCTCCCGAAGAGGAACTGCCCTTTACCCGAGGCCAGGCCCCATTTCAAGACGAAGTACACATTTTCAAGTTCACCTGCCAACTGGTGGACCTTACCCAATGGTGGGGTCCGAGGGTCCAGCCTTCTCTTGTTGTTATGTGAGTACCTCCCGAGGTTCTCACAGTCTCAACCTGTTAGTATCATAGTATCACACCCCGTTAACCCTTCCGGGGTGAAGACGTCAACCCTTTACCCGAGGCCAGGCCCCATTTCAAGACGAAGTACACATTTTCAAGTTCACCTGCCAACTGGTGGACCTTACCCAATGGTGGGGTCCGAGGGTCCAGCCTTCTCTTGTTGTTATGTGAGTACCTCCCGAGGTTCTCACAGTCTCAACCTGTTAGTATCACAGTATCACACCCCCGTCAAACCTTCCGGGGTGAAGACCACAGCCAACAAGAGGCTAACTAAACCGGTGGGGCATGCGGGACACTTAAAGGAATCCTGCATGGGCTTCCCCCTACCCCGTATAACAAGGAAAACCCTTCTAAACGAGGAGGGGCACCTCAGCCTTTAAGAGAGTCAAACAACTCGAAAACAAAGATAAGAAAATGAGATATAAGTGGTGTATTTGTGTGTGTATCCAAAAGTTTGTGTAAACGCTACTGTCTACAATCTTTCATGGATCAAATTAATATTTTACACGAATATAAGCCTCATAGTGTAGATGTGCTGCATAGTTTGGGAGCAATTATGCGTAACAGGCAAGTCACTTTTTTTTGCCAAAATGTGTCTTTAGACATTTTTTTCCCTAAACTACTAACTCTAGTCTTGAAATTTTGGCATTATCTTAGAATCAACAAAGCAATAACTGAAAAAAAAAATCAGATTTTTAAAATAACTGAAAATATTTTTTTGTAATAAAATGTACAAATTTTGACTTATTCAAAGTTAGAATGAAATTAAATCTGAAAATAGAGGGGAATGAACAGACTTAATTTTTTTTAAAACTACATAACCAAATGAGCTTTTGATTACTTCTTCTGTTTAAGAATTTAGTTTATTAAAAAACAATAACATTTTTGCAAAAAAAAAATAAAAAATTCGTAATTTATAAAAAATAATTCCTGATTTTTTCAATTACGGTAAATAGTAATCTATATAAATAAAATAATGATTTTGTCTGTACATTGCTTAGAACTGTCTCATTTCAAGTTTTCTTTACGTTTCATACATTGGAGAAACCGAATCCACCCTTAGAAAAATTTCTGTCGGTTTGTCTGTTTGTCCGCAAAACTTTGTCACAAGTAAACTCAGCTACCATAAGACATATAAAGCTGAAACTTTTACAGTAGATTTGTGTAGGTCTAACTTAAAATATAAGCTCTGAATTGATTGGAATTTCAACGTAGAAGTGAAGTTATGGACGTTTAAAGCAAAAACGTTTGTCACAAGTAAACTCAGCCACCATAAGACATGGCGAGCTAAAACTTTGACACTGGATTTGTGTATGCCTAACTTAAAATACGGGCTCTAAATAGATTTATAATTCAGTACAGAAATGAAGTTATAGAGCTTTAAGCGTATTTTCCTAACTTCACAGACAAGTAAGTTTGTTTTGAAAATACACAGGTGAAAGCAAGTAGGTATTCTTAGTTGATTTTAATTTCATAGGAGCATATGAATATATTGCGTACTAGCAAATGTACCAGTCTTTGACGGAATCAAAAATTCTATAATACTTGGTATTTCAAAATATCAATTATAGTATTATACTAATACTATAATTAGAAATTATAGAATAGTAGAAAATACCATTATTAGTACAGTGTTAAACAAATGCCTCTGTATACACCACATTAGCTGTCTGTCCTTCAGGTTCACGGAAGAACAAACAGTTGGAACCTCTGACTCTTGAGCAAGTAAACTATAGTTGACCATGTGAGAAAAACTTGGTCCCGCTAACTTGAATTCATGCATTAGATAAAGTCTCTTTAATATTACGCAAATATTAAATTAAAAAAATATGTTTTTATTGTATTTATTTATAATACGAGTACATTTGCACTACTGTCATCGGCGAGCAAGCAAGCTACCGGCTACCCTGGCTAGATCCCTTTACTTTATTACCATTTTTTATATTATCCACATTTTAAATTCAAAAAAATATTTGTTTGTTACATTTATTTATAATACATTTGCACTACTGTCATCGGCGATCACGCAAGCCACTGGGCTACTCTGGTCCCATAACTTACATTATTACCAGTGTTTTTATTAAGCAAATATTAAATTAAAAAAAAGTTTACAGTTATATATAATACACAGCAAACGTACACGTCTTTGACGGAATCAAAAGTTCCGTCATTTTTGGTATTCCAAAATGTCATTAGAAATTATAGAACAGTAAAAATTACCATTATTACTACAGTGTTAAACAAATGCCTCTAAAAACACTACATTAGCTGTCTGCCCTTCAGGTTCATGGAAGAACAAACAGTTGAAACCTCTGACTCTTGAGCAAGTAAACTGCAATTGACCATGTGAGAAAATCTTGGTTTCGCTAACTTGAATTCCTACGTGAGATAAAGTCTCCCTTTGCGACTTAGTTAACATCATTGCAAAATAGACTCTGACAGGACTTTGCAATCATTTCAACGGAAACAGACAGTGCCTCGGAATCAATGGTATGCGTGGTATACACACAGACTCCCCAATACCACATCCAGTCATTATGTCCGTCTCTATGGCATATCTGTTTAGAGCACGAACTCAGAGTCGTGTCCCGTTGCACAGTTTTGGGGCACTCATGGTTCGTAACATGAAATTTGTTACTGCTACTAAATTGCAGCATGATTGGTGCTCCTACTTTAAGTTTTTAATCATGAGCAGGCAGACCAGGAGAAATAAATTCAGAGTCAAGAAATTCAATTAGATAATGAACCGCTTCTTCATCACTAATCCAATCTCTTTACTGACTTGTAAGTTCTTCCTCGGTATGATATAGCGTAAGAACTTGTTTGTTCATTTTTCCTGCTGGTTCATATTAAGAGTTGAGAATTGCTCGTTTACAAAACTATTTATTCGTAATAGATAGTATATCTTCAACTCTGGGAAACACCTTTTCAAAGATGTCAAATACGCAATATATTCATATGCTCCAACGAAATTAAAATCAACTAACAAAACCTACTTGCCACACCTGTGTATTTTCAAAATAAACTTGTCTTTGAAGTTCGGAAAATACGCTTAAAGCCCTATAACTTCGTCTACACTAATTTACTGTAAAAGTTTCAGCTTTATATGTCTTATGGTAGCTGAGTTTACTTGTGACAAAGTTTTGCGGACAACCAGACAAATAGACAAACCGACAGAAATTTTTCTAAGGGTGGATTCGGTTTCTCTAATGTATGAAACGTAAGGAAAACTTGAAACGAATCAGTTCTAAACAATGTACAGACCAAATCTTTATAAATAAAATAATGATTTTGTCTGTACATTGCTTAGAACTGACTCATTTCAAGTTTTCTTTACGTTTCATACATTGGAGAAACCGAATCCACCCTTAGAAAAATTTCTGTCGGTTTGTCGGTTTGTCGGTTTGTCGGTTTGTCCGCAAAACTTTGTCACAGGTAAACTCAGCTACCATAAGACATATAAAGCTGAAACTTTTACAGTAGATTTGTGTAGGTCTAACTTAAAATATAGGCTATGAATTGATTGGAAATTCAACGTAGAAGTGAAGTTATGGACGTTTAACGCAAAAATGTTTGTCACAAGTAAACTCAGCCACCATAAGACATAGCGAGCTGAAACATTGACACTGGATTTGTGTGTGCCTAACTTAAAATATGGGCTCTAAATAGATTATTAATTCAGTACAGAAGCGAAGTTATGGGGCTTTTAGCTGTATTTTCCTAACTTCACAGACAAGTTTGTTTTGAAAATACACAGGTGTGGCAAGTAGGTATTGTTAGTTGATTTTAATTTCAATTGAGCATATGAATATATTGCGTATTTGACATCTTTGAAAAGGTACCAGAGTTTCCCAGAGTTGAGGATGTACTATCTAATACGAATAAATAGTTTTGTAAACGAGCAATTCTCAACTCTTAATATGAACAGGCATGAGAAATCAACAAAGTTCTTACGCTATATGAAGCCGAGGAAAGAACTTACAAGTCAGTAAAGAGATTGGATTAGTGATGAAGAAGCAGTTCATTATCTAATTGAATTTCTTGACTCTGAATTTATTTCTCCTGGACTGCCTGCTCATGAGTAAAAACTTAAAGTAGGTGCACCAATGATGCTGCAATTTATAGCAGTAACAAATTTGATGTTACGAAACATGAGTGACCCAAAAACTGTGCAACGGGACACGACTCTGAGTTCGTGCTCTACACAGATATGCCATAGAGGCGGACATAATGACTGGATGTGGTATTGGGGAGTCTGTGTGTATACCACGCATACCATTGATTCCGAGCCACTGTCTGTTTCCATTCAAATGATTGCAAGGTCCCCTCAGCGTCTATTTCGCAATGACGTTAACTAAGTCGCAAAGGGAGACTTTATCTAACGCAGGAATTCAAGTTAGCGAAACCAAGTTTTTCTCACATGGTCAACTGTAGTTTACTTGCTCAATAGTCAGAGGTTTCAACTGATTGTTCTTCCATGAACCTGAAGGACAGACAGCTAATGTAGTGTATACAGAGGCATTTGTTTAACACTGTACTAATAATGGTGTTTTCTACTATTCTATAACTTCTAATTATAGTATTAGTATAATACTATAATTGATATTTTGGAATACCAAGAATAATAGAATTTTTGATTCCGTCAAAGACGGGTACATTTGCTAGTCATTATCTATATAAATAAAATAATGATTTTGTCTGTACATTGCTTAGAACTGACTCAATTCAAGTTTTCTTTACGTTTCATACATTGGAGAAACCGAATCCACCCTTAGAAAAATTTCTGTCGGTTTGTCGGTTTGTTCGCAAAACTTTATCACAAGTAAACTCAACTACCATAAGACATATAAAGCTGAAACTTTTACAGTACATTTGTGTAGGTCCAATTTAAAATATAGGCTCTGAATTGATAGGAAATTCAACGTAGAAGTGACGTTATGGACGTTTAAAGCAAAAACGTTTGTCACAAGTAAACTCAGCCACCATAAGACATGGCGAGCTGAAACTTTGACACTGGATTTGTGTATGCCTAACTTAAAATATGGGTTCTAAATAAATTCATAATTAAGTACAGAAACGAAGTTATAGGGCTTTAAGCGTATTTTCCTAACTTCACAGACAAGTTTGTTTTGAAAATACACAGGTGAAGCAAGTAGGTATTGTTAGTTGATTTTAATTTCATAGGAGCATATGAATATATTGCGTATTAGACATGTTTTAAAAGGTGTTTCCCAGAGTTGAGGATGTACTATCTATTACAAATAAATAGTTTTGAAACGAGCAATTCTCAACTATTAATACGAACAGGCAGGAAAAATGAACAAACAAGTTCTTACGCTATATCTTACCGAGGAAAGAACTTACAAGTCAGTAAAGAGATTGGATTAGTGATGAAGAAGCAGTTCATAATCTAATTGAATTTCTTGACTCGAAGTTTATTTCTCCTGGACTGCTTGCTCATGAGTAAAAACTTAAAGTAGGAGAACCAATCATGCTGCAATTTAGTAGCAGTAACAAATTTCATGTTACGAAACATGAGTGCCCCAAAACTGTGCAACGGGACACGACTCTGAGTTCGTGCTCTACACAGATATGCCATAGAGGCGGACATAATGACTGGATGCGGTATTGGGGAGTCTGTGTGTATACCACACATACCATTGATTCCGAGGCACTGTCTGTTTACGTTGAAATGATTGAAAAGTCCGGTCAGAGTCTACTTCGCAATGACGTTAACTAAGTCGCAAAGGGAGACTTCATCTAACGCAGGAATACAAGGTAGCGAAACCAAGTTTTTCTCACATGGTCAAATGTAGTTTACATTCTCAAGGGTCAGAGATTTTAACTCTTTCTTCTACCATGAACCTGAAGGACAGACAGCTAATGTAGTGTATTTAGAGGCATTTGTTTAACACTGTAGTAATAATGGTAATTTCTACTGTTCTATAATTTGTAATGACATTTTGAAATACCAAAAATGCCGGAACTTCTGATTCCGTCAAAGACGTGTACGTTTGCTGTGTATTATATATAACTGTAAACTTTTTTTTAATTTAATATTTGCTTAATAAAAACACTGGTAATAATGTAAGTTATGGGACCAGAGTAGCCCAGTGGCTTGCGTGATCGCCGATGACAGTAGTGCAAATGTATTATAAATAAATGTAACAAACAAATATTTTTTTGAATTTAAAATGTGGATAATATAAAAAATGGTAATAAAGTAAAGGGATCTAGCTAGGGTAGCCAGTAGCTTGCTTGCTCGCCGATGACAGTAGTGCAAATGTATTATAAATAAATACAATAAAACATATTTTTTTTAATTTTATATTTGCGTAATATAAACACTGGTAATAAAGTAAGGTATGGAACCAGAGTAGCCCAGTGGCTTGCGTGCTGGCTGTTGACTGGGAGCACGTTAATTAGAACTAACTCATTTCAAGTTTTCTTTACGTTTCATACTTTAGAGTAACCACATGTATCCTTAGAATAATTTCTGTCTGTCGGTTTGTCCACAAAATATTGCTACGATAAGACATATAAAACTGAAACATTGATTGTAGATTTGTGTATGTCTAACTTAAAATCTAATCTTTGGATGGATGGAATATTCAATGATGAAGCGAAGTTATGAACTTTTAAGTCGTGTTTGGCTAACTACACACACATGTTTATTTTGATAATATACAGGTGTAGCAATTAGGTATGGTTAGTTGACTTTAATTTTATTTGTGTACATGAATATTTGCTTATAGCAAATATGCTAATTTATGAATATTATGCTTATTTGAGCTTATTGACAAGGTGTTTCCAAGAGTTCAAGATGTACTATCTATTCAGAATAAAAGGCTTTCTGAACGAGCAATGCTCAATCCTTACTAATGAACATGAAGGAAAAATCAGCAAATATGTTCTTACGCTATAGCAACCCGAAGATAGAACTTATAAGTCAGTAAAGAGAGTGATTAGTAATGAGTAAGTAGTTTATTATCTAACTGAATTTCTTGACTCCGTGACTGCTCTTGGACTGCCTGCTCATCAGTAAAAACTTCAAGTAGGAGCATCATCATGCTGTGACTTAGTATCAGTAATAAATTTCATGTTACGCAACTTGAGTTCCCCGGGAAATGTGCTCTGTACAGATGTGCCGTAGAGGCGGCCATCAAGTTTTTCTCACATGGTCAACTATAGTTTACTTGCTCAAGAGTCAGAGGTTCCAACTGTTTGTTCTTCCGTGAACCTGAAGGACAGACAGCTAATGTGGTGTATACAGAGGCATTTGTTTAACACTGTACTAATAATGGTATTTTCTACTATTCTATAATTTCTAATTATAGTATTAGTATAATACTATAATTGATATTTTTGAATACCAAGTATAATAGAATTTTTGATTCCGTCAAACACGGGTACGTTTGCTAGTTGACTTATAAATTTGTTGAGTTAGTCGACTGAAACAAAACTAACTTGTTTTTTTATTTACAATTGATAAGTGGATCGCCTACTAGGCGATAAATCTTATGAGATTCGATGACACTGACATTTTTACTTTACTATAAGTAAAGTATAGTGATCGTGAAAAAATTCGATCTCGAGATTTGACGGAATTACATGTTTTGAGGTCCCAAAAGTCGTTTTATGAAGTTTTTTCGATGATGTCTGTGTGTGTGTGGGTGGGTGGGTGAGTGTGTTAGCATTGCTTGTTACCACGCTACGGTCCAGAATCTTTGATGGATCAAGTTGATATTTTACACAAAAATGGGCCTCATAGTGTAAAAGATACCTGTTGTTTGGGAAGAATTATGCATGACGGAAAAGTCACTTTTTTTGCCAAAAACAGTTTTTTAAAAATCATTTTTTTCTCCTAGTCTGATATCCCTTTGGTTTTGAAATTTTGGCATTATCTTTAAGGTTACAAATGGAACAAACGAAAAATATTTTAAATAAGAATTTTAAAATAACGAGAAATATTTTTTTCAATAAAATGTAAACATTTTTACTTATAATTCAATCTCAAAGGTTGTGAGAGCGATACAAGCCATACCGTTTGACGGATCAAAATGAAACTATGCTTAAGAATAGAACATTATATGGAAAATGATTTGAAATATTTTTTTTCAAAATTACATCCACCAAAGGGGCGTTAAAGTAGGATTTCTGTTTTCAAAAAATGTTTTTTAGATGCTAAACGGCTTATTAATAACTCATGAAAATTTGACCAAAAATGGTACAAAAAATTAGCAATTCATATAAAAAATTCATGAAGTTTCAATTACGGGAAAGAGCAATAACGCTATAAAAACTGTTTGTTTATCCTAGACTAAGGGAATACGTGTCGAATTTTTGATATTTTTTTACAATTTTTACATTGACTTAGAAATTTTTTGAGTGAATCCACTGAGATAAAATTGATATTTATAAAGGAACAATTTAAATAGATTATTGACTTTTATTAGATGTAAGAGGAATAATAATGTTACATGTAAAAAAATCACCGCCAATAAACATAAATAAATTTCCTTTGTCTTCAATGGTATGATGGATTTGTCTCATAAAATGCTTCAATAAATCTATATATTGCACTCTTGAGCAAAACTTAATATCATTTAATTACATTATCATTGTGAATTGTAGTACCTTTCCATGATATTGTTATGTGAGGAATGGACTCTTTCCTCAAGAAAGAGGACTTACGTTTGTTGAGAAATATCCTATTTTTTTACTATTCTAGTCTAATAGTTCATATTTATTATTTTCAAAAAGTAGAAGCTCCCAACTATAAAAGATTTAAATTATATTCAATAACTGGCTTTGACGTCGATTTGAGTATGTAAACTGGCTAATTACTAATATATTTTTTCTCAATATACATTCATGACAAACTTATAACAGAGTACAGGAGGCAGGAAAAGGATAACACTCACTCAGAAAAAATTCGTATATATGATATTTGAAAAAGGGGAAGGAAAATGATCTTATTAAATACTAAGAAGCCATAAAACTCCCAGTATAATAATTCTATAAAAGACCAAAAATGTAAAACATAATTCTAAATTGAAATCTTTCGTTTGGAGATTAATAAATGTAATTATCGTACATCTTTAATTATAAATCATCTTAAAACGACATTTTTTCTTCGATATTCATGATGTTTTTCAGAGAAAAGAAGGGTATTTTCCTGTTTTAAATTTGAAAATTTCAGTTTAATATTCAATGTGGAAGGAGGTCAAGTAAACGATGTTAGAAATCCACTGGGTATTTGAACAAAAGCCATGTCCTCTTGTAGGAGAATATTTCGTATCAAGAAATTTTCACTTTGGCTTTTCAAAAATGTTATTAGTACTGTAGCTATACTAATGAGATTATTTGCATTAGCTGTGGGATGTACAAAAATAAGTAAAAAATGGGATATTGATAAGTCGATCAATCACTATCTGTACTACCTCAGGAATGAAAGACTAATAATCATATCCCATTTAGATGTTTACATTATGCTTAAATGAGACGTTATATATTATATACTGAAGAAGTTTGATATTAAGTTACTTATAGTAAAGTTGAGTGCAGGCCACTCCAGATTTTTTCTTATATGTTTCTAACATTTTTCAGACAAAATAAACATATTTAGAAGTTTTAAAGGGAATACTTTGGCTAAATCTTCAATGCACTATGAGGTCATTTAAACGGCATCAAATGTAACATCCACTGGCCTTGTAATGGCCAGTAATTACATGACATGTAACATGTCATATAGGAGATCCACTGGCTATTGGAATAAAAGTCATACTCTCTTGTTGGAGATTATTTCGTGACAGAATATTTTCATATTGGCTTTTCAAAAATGTTATATATTATATACTCAATAAGTATGATATTATGTTTACTTATAGTAAAGCTGAGTGTAGGTTCTAAATAGATTTTGTCCTATATAACTTTTACAGATGGTAAATTATGAATTTTTATACAGATTTGTTATAAATGAAATATAAATTATAAATTTTTCACTCATTAATTACTCATAAAGTAGGTTGCAATTCCTAGTTAGTGCATTAGAAGCACTCATACACTGGGACGCAGAACGGCTCGTTAAAATGAAATAAAATAGTGCCAAAATGCGAATTGTTATATAAATTTATAATTATTAAAATATTATATGGTGATTATATACTGGTCATTAATATGTCTCTAAATTTGTAGGAGAGTTTGGAAAGAGGACCAACATTGTAATCTTATGACCTTGGGACCAACCCAGGTATCGCTCTATTGAAAAATAAACATTTGACAGTTTGTTTTAAAATGCTGTAGTTATACCTATGATATTATTCGCATCAATGGTTTGATATACAAAAATAAGTGGATCAATTACTATCTGTACTACCTCCAGGAATGAAAGACTACTAAACAACTCCCATGTAGACATTTATATTATGTAACTGTAACGTTGAAGTAAACAGTAATTGTTTCCAACATCCACATTTAAACGCATTCATCTTTAGTGCTGTTCTAGGCAAGTGAAGTTTGGCTAAGTTGGCACCCATTTCAGTTATGGGTGAACCAGAACACTGGACTAACAGTAAATCTTAAAATGACTCTTTTCTAAATGTATGCTTGTAACTATAAATTCATAGATAGGTTCTTACTTATTTGTATGGCATGTTTGATACTTTAAACGAAATTCGATCCACACTTGAAATTTGCTTAGATATTCTAAACTGCCAAAACATAAGTATTTTAAAACAAACTGTCAAATGTTTATTTTATACATGGGTTGGTCCCAAAGTCATAAGATTACAATGTTGGTCCTCTTGCCAACCCCTCCTAAAAATTTAGTGACATATTAATGACCAGTATATAATCACCATATAATATTTTAATAATTATAAATTTATATAACAATTCGCATTTTGACACTATTTTATTTCATTTTAACATGTCGTTCTGCGCCCCAGTGTATGAGTGCTTCTAATGCACTAACTAGGAATCACAACCTACTGTATCAGTAATTTATGAGTGAAAAATTTATAATTTATATTTCATTTATAACAAATCTGTATAAAAATTCATAATTTACCATCTGTAAAAGTTATATAGGACAAAATCTATTTAGAACCTACACTCAACTTTACTATAAGTAAACATAATATCATACTTCTTGAGTATATAATATATAATGTTCCATTTAGGTATAATATAAATGTCTAAATGGGAGATGTTATACTTATAGTAAAGAACATCACTTTGGTTCCAATAACCAGTGGATGTCTTACATAGTTTATCTGATCTCTTTCTACATTAAAAATTTAAGACAGTTTCCCATTTAAAAGTTAAAAATATTCCTATTATGACTGGAAAATGTCAGAAAAAAATGTAATATTAAGATAATTTTTAATTTAAGATGCGGGATAATTTCATTTCTTATTTTCTAAAGAATGTTTTCAATAAAGAATTATGTTTTACATTTTTTGCCTTTTATAAAATTATTATACAAGTAATTTTATGGCATGCTAGTATTTTTTAAAAAAATACTTTTCTTTCCCTTTCTCAAAAATCATCCAAAAAAAATCCTTTCCAATTTAATCTGAGCGGGTGTTATCTTTTTCCTGCATGCTGTTATCTGTGATATTGTTGTTCTGAATGTATATTGAGAAAAAATATATTAGTAATTAGTCAGTTTTTAATCAAATTCAAAGCTGGCATTTCTGTATAATTTAAAAGTTGTATATCTGGAAGTTTGAAATTTTTGAAAATAATATATATCAACAATTAAGACTAGAAGAGTAAAAGAACTGGATATTTGTCAATAACATAATAGGAAAGAGTCCATTCCTCACATTTCAATATTACACATAGTAATATGACTCATAAATACAAAAAAAATTACATCTGATACTAAGTTTTGACCAAGGTGCAACATATAGACTGATAAGAGCATTTTGTGAGACAAATTCAGCATACCATGGAAAACATCAGTAATTATATGTTTGATTAGAATTGATTTTTTACATGTAAGAATTTTATTCTTTCGCATCTCATATTATGTTCTTAAATATTTAAAAAATTTTCACTAAACCTCTAAATATTAATTTTATTTCAATTTATCACTCAAAAAAATGTCTAAGTCAATGTAAACAAATGAAAACCAATACGACCAGTATATCATATAAACCATTATTCCAGGATCAATATTCCGTTTTTATAGCTTTATTGCTCTTTGCTGTAATTGAAATTTGATGAATTTATTCTTAGAAATTCGTAATTTTCTGTTCAATTTTTTTGCAAAAATGCATGTTTCTTTAATGAGCCATTTAGCATCAAAAAAACATTTTCTTTAAACAGAAAATGCACTGTAACCTTTAGTGAATGTAATTTTGAAAAACATTATCTCAACTCATCCTCGACAGAAAGTTCTATTTTTAGTTTGATCCCGTAAACGGTATGGCTTGTATTGCTCTCACAAGTTTTCACATTGAATTATAAGTCAACATTTTGACACTTTATTTAAAAAAAAATGTCCTGTTGCTTTAAAAATCTTAGTATGTTTTTCGTTTATTGCTTTTTTAGCTCGAAGACAATCCCAAAATTTCAAAACTCTAGAGTTAGTAGTTTAGGAGAAAAAAAATATAGTCTAAAAACCGGTTTTTGGCCGAAAAAGTAACTTTTCCATCATGCGTAATTGCTCCCAAACAAAAGGGCACATCGACACTATGAGACCCATTTTTTTTTAAAAAATATCAATTTGGTCCATCAAGATTCTGGAGCATAGCTTGGCCACAAACTTTTGATACATATTCACCCAACCACGATCAATACACTTTACTCATAGTAAAGTAAAATAAATCTGTAATGGCTTACACTGAACTTTACTATAGTTAACTTAACATCAAACTTCTTGGGTAAATAGTATCCCGTTTAGACATAATATAAATGTCTAAATGAGAAATGTTTAGTAGTCTTTCATTCCTGGAGGTAGTACAGATATTGATCCACTTATTAAAATATATGATAATTTTTGTATATCGAACCACTGATGCTTATAATACCATTAGTATAACCACAGCAGTAATATTATTTTTGAAAAGCTGAAGTGAAAATTTCTTGTCACGAAATAATCCTGTCAATTTTGTTCCAATACCCAGTATAAACTCTTACATAGTTTACCTGACCTCCTTCTACATTAAAGATGTGTATTTATCTCATATACATTTGTTTTATTTATTTTTTAATCTTTACTTGCT
This sequence comes from Hermatobates lingyangjiaoensis, assembly GCA_026182355.1. Lineage (NCBI taxonomy): Eukaryota > Metazoa > Arthropoda > Insecta > Hemiptera > Hermatobatidae > Hermatobates > Hermatobates lingyangjiaoensis. The sequence goes on along the minus strand of JAPFBL010000063.1, from coordinate 1,249,647 downwards.
GTATTCATTTATCTTTTGGCCTAAAAGCAAAGGGTGACTGGCACTTGTGATATTAACACTTCTCTTATTGTTTTACTCCTCCAGGCAATAAGGTCTTTAAGCATATCCCACACTGTCCGGTTCATGTGTAAATGAACACTTGGAATTTTCCAAATTTTGGATTTGGATTGGACCGGTTTATGCATTAGTAGTTTGTACAGATTTCCTTATTCTCATAGGAAGTTAATAACTATAAGAAGAACAAGCGGATCATAATCATTACCGTCAAAATCAAAGAATAGTAGCCTTTGAGGCTCTATTAACAAATTTTGAAAAATTCTTATCTAAAGCATTAGAAAAACACTCATCTTTCTGAAGTCTCAAAAACAGTGAGGCTTGGCATAAAGGAGTATTTGTAACAGAAGCCCTAATAGGGAATTGAAAGACTAAAGAGATGTAAACATAAGTTCTAAATGTTGTGGCCATTATGTTGTCCGAACTATGAAATATGTGGAAGAATTGAATGTGTTTCATTGTATAGAGAGTCATGTGTATTATTTAAATCGCCAGTCCACATGACCAATAAAATGTTGACTGCAGTAAACTCGACTTCACTGTAAATAAATATAATAAACTCGTTGACAACCAATGAAGTTTTATTTAAATGTGGCTATACTCTTTACGTAATATTGAGAACTAATTCTAGGAGAGCATTCACTGATTACAATTCCAGATTTCGCAGATCTTTCCGGCGATAGTGCGTCAACCACATAGTTCTTGAATTAATATATCAGTGCATTTTATTCACCAGAAACTTTTATATTAATTAGTAGGGAATGGCTCTTAAACAAACCAAGAACTAAATATCTCACATTGTTCACGGGTGCAACACACAGCCTTGTTATACAAAATCTGGAAATCATTAAATATGTATGACTAGCAAGCGTGACTGTCTAATACGGGTAGTTCAAAAAAACTTCGGAGATGATACGTTGTATTTCAAAATATTATTAGAAAACTATATAATAGGAAAAAATATATTTATTAGGACAGTGTTAAGAAGTGCCTCTGTATAACCAAATTAGCTGTCTGTTATTCAGGTTCATGGAAGAACAGAGTAGGAACCTCTGACTCTTGAACAAGCAACATACCATGTGGGAAACACTTTGCCTCGCTCACATCATCCCTATGGTAGACAGAGTTTGGCCTCCCGACTTATTTACCGTCATTGCGAAACAAACGCTGACGGGAAATTGCAACTGTTTCAATTGAAAGGGACAATTACTAGGTATCAATGGTATAGGTAGTTTAAACACAGACTTCCCCAGTAATGGTATCAGCCTCTATGACGTATCTGTCCAAAGGACGAATTCGGAGTAGTGTCCCGTTGCACATTTTTGGGGTACTCAAAGTTATAACAGCAAGATTGGTTCCCCCTGATTTTAAGTTTTAAGTAAATAGCGGTCCAGTCAAAAAATTCAATTGGATAATGAACTATTCCTCATCAGCTTCATATAGAGCAAGAACTTGTTTATAGTTTTCCTTCCTCCTCATTTGTAGGGTGAAAATTTCTCGTTCAAAAAGCAATATCTTGAACTCCGGGAAACATTGTCAACCTTTTGCAGGGAGCTTAAACGCAACTAACAATACCTACTTGCTATACATGTATATTTTCAAAATAAACATGTCTGTAAAGTTAGCAAAGAGAGCTTAAAAGTCCATAACTTCGCTTCTGCGTTGAATTTTCCAATCCATTCAAAGCACAGATCTTAAGTTAGAGGTACACAACAAACTCCCTTTAAAAGTTTCAGCTTGCTGTCTTATGGTGGCTGAGTTTACATATGACAAAATTTAGCGGACAAACCAACAGACAGAAATGTTTTCTAAGCGTGGAGGATTCGGTCTCTCTAATGTATGGAACGTACAGATACGTTAAAATGTGTCAGTTCTAAGCATTGTACAGAGGAAACCTTCCTTTTATTTATATAGATAAGTGTTTTAACATATATTTCAATCTTCCTACATTTAAAGACAATTTCATGTTTTTTTACTTTACCTTAAGTAAAGTATAGTGAAAAGTGAAAAAATTCAACCTCGAGATTTTGACAGATTTATGTTTTGAGGTCCCCAAAGTAGATTTATGTTTTTTTCGATGATGTATGTGTCCCCAAAACTGTGTAGACGCTAGTCTACAATGACGGAACAAAATATTTTACATACAGATGGGCCTCATAGCAAATATGTGCCCAATTGTTGGGGAGCGAACGTCTATGCATTTCTGGAGTTTACATTTGGACAAAATGTATTTTTAATCATTTTCCCATCAAACTAGTTTTAAAATTTGGCTATTATCGCGAAGAAAAAAAACGATAACTGAAAAAAATCCTCAGTTTATTAAAATACCTCAATTTTTTTTTCAATAAAACGAAAAAATTTTGACATCAGTCTGAAAGCATATAAAGGCGATTAATAAAGCTTATAAAGGCCATACCGTTTGACGGATCAAAATAAAATTAGTTAAAATATTAATTGTTATGTTATAGAGCCTTATCTCATCTCCCACATAAAAATGAGATAATTATTTTTAAAATTACATTAACAGAATATAGTAATTTCTGTTTACAGAAAATTTTTTTTTAACGCTAAACGCCTCATTAATATCAATGAGTGACAAAAAAATCTACTAAGAAAAAGCTATGAAATTTGAATTAGTGCAAAGAATAAAATCTGAATGTTCATCTTAAGAGTAACAGATCACCTACTATAATTGTCGGATTTGTTTACATTGACGTACATTTTGTAAAAGAAATAATATTTGATTAGAGGTTTGAAAAGTTTTACTGACTTAGTATGGGATTTAAAAAGAAAATAAAAATCTCAAGACATAAAATCAACACTAATGAAACAAATTTCTGATGCTTTCTATGGTATTATTGTGTCTGACAAAATGCTTAAATCAACCTACTTACATATAGCATCCTTGATATAAACAAAACTTGATATAAAACCAGATTTAGATTGAATAGTGAGTGTTGTGATGCTGCAGTGGGATTACCTGATTGGAGGAAAGAAGTGTATGGTCTCTAAAGTGCACAACATGGTGTCTGAAAAACGATGCTAAGAGATTATGACACTCACCCGATCCTAAACTAAATATGTGATATATTGGATCGACTGGAACAAGAAGTTCAATTTTCTAACATTTCCAGAGAAACTGTTGTAACTAATAAATGCATCTAATTCAAGATTGTTAAATAAAAATGAAACAAAAGTTTAATGTTAATCCGACAAGAAACCAGACATTTATTTCTCCTAAATTAGTAACTCTCATAGTCTTGAAATTTGGACATTAACATAGCAGTGACTTAAATTTTTTCGGCAATATAACTAATTTTCTTTTTTAATAATGCAACAACTTTACTATGATTGAATCTGAAAGCTCATGAAGAGGATATGAATCACAGCGTTTCGTGAATCAGAATGACTTTTCCCAAAAAAAAAAAAAATTGAATTACATTCTTTACCATAAAAACTGAATTTAATCTTCGTTAATGGAAGACCATATGTTCTGGTCGGATCTTTTAACATTGACATAAAATAACGCGAACCAAACAATTCCTGATGATTTCAATGCTATGACAGGGATTAAAAAGAGTACTTTGAAAATATATTCTTCTTCATTACTGCATGGATATTACTTTTCTGCTAATTTTCCGGTTATGCGATTTTTAATGGCAACCGTAAGGAACCTGGCATTTATCTTTACATGTTTATGACAAAATCACTCCTTGTAAATTTAGAATGTATATAAATACATTTGGGCAAATATTTTAAAAGTAATTTGTGTATTAAGATTACCACCCATTAGTGTACAGTAAAAATTGTGCTACGTTCAAGGACTTCTGGTCTGAAAGTCCCTAAGTACTATGCAATTGTGGTTAGGATACGTGAGCTTACTCTAATAGTAGAGAGGAATGCATGAATGTTTGTACTAAGGTTGGAACTATGCAGCTTAAGTGAGATGTGGGTGCAAATCCACCTATAAAGTTGGGTTTGTGATATGATATTCAAGCATGTAAGCCCAGGATTGAATGACTGAACGATTAATAATGAAAGCAGGGAGTTTTGAATATATATGTGAGCACGTGAAAACAAGGGAACAAGTTAGTATAATTTTGAAATGTTCGGACCATACTAAGACGCTGAACTCAAAAAAAAAACTTATTTTAACTGATCATACATTGGTAGTTGAATGTTAAAAAATGCATACAATACACCTAGTAAGAGTCTACTTAATTACAAAGTTTTATTACATATCAGTTATAGATATAAAGATTTTACATAAACAGGTGAAATAATCACTGATCAAACCACAATAAGAAATGGGAAAACAAGACTACGGAATTTCAACCGTAACAAGCGGTCAGCCAAACGAGTTTGGGTTTTTGACTGACCGCTTGTTACGGTTGAAAGTTCTTAGTCCTGCTTTCCTATTTCTTATTGTGGTTTGATCATTGAAGAATGTCGAATTACAAGTAACTTCTGAATTCCAGATAGTCGTAATCTTCTCACATCGTAACCTAGACTTGATACCGTTGGACCAAAGGAAAAAAATAGAGCCTTATGAACGGAATAGAACGGGTGGTAGTGTTAGAATTATATTTTCAATATAGGACTGTATTAACAGGAAAGACTTATTTAAGAACCATGAAGTTTGCGGCACAAAATTAATAGGACATTAAAATACACTGGATAGAAACTAATTCAAGAAATCAATACTAGTCGAACTTAATCCCATTCAACTTTCATTCCTAATATCCTAAACTAGACTAGTTATCTCCCTAGTCTATAGAGCCCAAATACTATGTACTAACTACGAAAGTGTCAGTTAAGCTTAAAACAAAATAGTCCATCCGTCGGTTGAATAAATATCGGAATGTTTTAATACTAACTGTAGCGGCCAGTTCAGGGTCACTTTGAAAACCCGCGAAGACTGAAATTAAAATTAACCTCATCGAACTTAGGAATTTCACTTAAAACGAAAATTGATCTGAAGACAAGCTAAATAGGCCGCTACGTCATAAGAGTTCGGATTGACCACACGAGGTATTATGTAATAATTGAATTGAGTCGGTTGAATTAAAGAATGCCACATTTAACCCTTTAAGAGAGTTCACACATTGAGTTTCGTTAGTTTGAACGAGCAATTTTTTTGACCCTTAACTATTTACTCAATTAAATATCAGACTAATTTTTTCACATATGCAACCTCTAAATGTTACCCTTCCTAATTTATTCAAAATTTCTATCAGGTAATAAAATTACAACAAACCTTCCAAAAAAAATTTTAAGTGTTAAACAGTAGTTACTTCTTACCTTTTGAGTCTCTTAAGTCTCACTTGGTTAGTAAATTTATTACATAGTGTATGTATACTTTCATATACCTATGTACATATTTAGTATAGGAAGGAATAAAAAAAAATCTAGTGAACTGATGTAACTAGTAGTTTTGAATATATGTTAGTAGAGTCTGAATGTGTGATATAAAATATAAACTGCACTTACCTCATTTTATACCTCAATGAAGATGTCGACAGGTTTCAGGCAGCAGTGAGTAGGATTTTAAAAAAACTAGAGCTTAATTTATTGTTGACTTACTTAAACCCCTGCATTAAAAAATGCCTAATTATTGAAGTTATGAAGGCCAAAATAAACTGCAGAAATATTTTACGAAGATCTACAGTTAATACAGTTGTTAATAATAGTTACTACAGCAGCCATTATTGGTCGTATAAAACCTAAGTACCAGGTTTTTATTTTTATTTCCTAACCCGCAATATGGAATGAGCATTGATGTTCCCCGACAATACAAAACCAAAGGAGTACATAACATCGATCTAGCCCCTAAGTAAGTAAACAATTTAACAGTAACTAATATAATAAAGAAATATTTACCATTTACCTTTTACCTATACTTACGTACCAGTAGGCTGTTGACCATTGTGACCACACGTTGCATGTAAAGATGACTTGATTTCATTGGAGAAAATTAAAAGAAATACTCCTCAGCAATAAGGAATTATTACTAAGGCATTTATCGAACGAAATTATAAACCGAAACCTTACGAAAAATTTAGCTCAGTAAATGTGACCTTACCTTCACGAATTGTAAACAAACAAAGAACTAAGGAAGGCTGTTCCCTTGTATGTGAAGAGTTTAGTTACTCACATACTAGAGAGTTACCTATGCCTCAAGAATGACACAAATATCGAAATGTACAGAATAAAACATAGTGACTAACAAGAATCGCTTCACAGCATTTATAGATCATTACATCCACAACTATTTTTTCTGTACATTTCGCAATCAATACATAATTATAGTGGTATCAATCCTGACGCAATTTCATAAACAACTGAAAGACTACATCAGTAACTGAGATAGTAATGAAATCTTAACTAGAAATTAAAATCTGAACAAAGTACCATTCTGAAGGTTTCACAACCTTACAGTAAAACTTTTAAGTCTTAACAACAAGCATTCAATTGAAGCCTGTATAGATTTCATAAACCATCAGTTTTCAGAACATTGAGTTCTTATTGTACTTGAACCAAATTTAATTCAATATCAGAAAGTAATGATTTCAATCCATACGAAGCAATTACCGCCACTTCACTTTCTGTCATTATCAATCAATAGGCCCCGTTTTGAGACTGTCAGTAATAAAATTTAATAATTCAAATGTGAATTATTGAAGAAAGCGAATTGGTAATATACCAGAGTGAAATAGAAATTCTTTAGTACTCTCTGATATTGAAATATATAGATCAGTACCTTACATTCAATTTTATTTCTTGCAAACTATTAGTACCTTTGTTAACTAATCTCTTGCGTCAGAATAGACAAGTAAAGATTGTTGAATAAAGGATATTTCAACCTACCCTGTGAGCCAGCTGACTGATTTGCTATACCCTGTGTCCCTTGCATGAAAGAATCATCCGTTGTTCCTGATTGATTCGCCAACTGTTGTTGCCATTGTGCAAAGTCTAAAACAAACAAAAGCATGTAATTCTTCCTGCCCTTAAAAGATACAAATTATTGAACATTGCTAAATAGATATACTAGGAATCTATGTTTCATAGCAGTATGCCATTTTGACTTAACTGAATTCGAACATGAGAAATCTGAATTCTGCACGATAAAACACGGATTATTGAAGCAAGCTACCCTAGGGCGCTTTAGACCCGAAAAATAAGCTCATATAAATATTTTAGTATAGTGATGACTGTTTTATTTATTCACTCAAAGTATGTCCTGCATTTATCTGGCCTACAGAAGCAATATAAAATTTAAAGTTTCAGTGAAGAGAAATAATTTTTAGGTGGCCTAATTTACAAATATGATCAAATTTGAAGTTCTATTCAGAAATGTATATCTTGCCATAACTTCTTAATTATTTAAACTTAAACATGTACTAAAATTTTATAAACAGGAATATTAACCTTGACTAGATTCACTGAAGGAAGTGCCTGGCTGTTCCTCATTGAAGTCCTCATCATCGTCCAATGTAAGGTCCTGTACGTCTTGGTGAGTGTCGTCCGGAATTTCAGTCTTGAGGTGCACAGAGTCGAGGGGTTCAGTCTTCTTTACGGGAACTAGCGGCGTTGGCATCACTACCTCCGAGGGGCCTGCGGGGATCTGTCCACTGAATGAACTGGGATTATCACAGTGATTTTGGTCGTTGGGCAAGGGTTCTTCCTGGGAAACTGGCCTAGGTCTTCTACGTCTTTTAGGTGATCTGGGGGGCTCATCTTGAATTGGGCTATCCATGAAGCCACCACGCAAATCTGGCGCAGATTTTCTTTTCGACCGATTACCTCCACCCCCAGTGTCACTACCATCGTCCTCGCCCTTCAACCCTCCACTATCCTGATCGGTCAGGCCTTTAATCTGAAGGCTTGTTGCTGTCTTCAGGAATGATTCTAACCTATCATGAGTAACATTAACTTCTCCTTTGTACATATACTCAACAATCCCTTTTAACTCTTCATAAGAAATATCTTTCATAAAAAAAATAGGATGTTTATCTTTGTGCAAACCCAGTAACTTCTAAAACAGAAAAGCAAAAAAATATTTACAATAATAGTCCAAACAAAAGTGAAATCTAAAAGTTACAAATAACTATATCACTTTAGAATAGCCTAGTGCATAATTAATAAAATGAACAATTTGTTACTTAACCAATTTAATCACATATCAAAATTTTGCTATAAGCTATTAACTATAATTATCAAGATATTTATTCACATATTTGTATAAATGTTAGGTTGAACCTCACATATTTACAAAAAAAATTGTAATTTTGTAAACTGAATTTTAGTAATATAATACATGTTTGTAGATTTACTAATATTATATATATATAGATGTAATAAAAAATAGACAAAAAACTCATACTGGAGGGAACTAAACTTACAGAAAAATATGGACTGCACGCTGATAACAAAACTTTATGTACATTCAGGTACTTTCCATCCGCAGACAGAGTGCAGTCTGTTAGACTGTCGGACTCTAACAAAGTTTCAAATTGCACTAGTAGTGTGCTTTGGTGGTTGTTCCACTTCAGACAATACTGGTCAGAATCAGCCATTCTGAAAAAAAAATAAATGTTTTACAATCTACATAGGTAACGAAATACGAAACATGAGATTATGAATTGTCAACACTGCTTTGTCTACATATGAAGCCAGCTAAGCATTATGGTTAGGGTGTGTCATGGCGAAGAACGAGCTTGGTGGGAGAGGGGACGCCACAACACGTTGGCCAAAACTGGAAGTCCGCCATATTGGCGTATTTACTGTTTTTTTTTCTGTTAAGTTACAATTACAAAACTCACTTTAAGAGAATATACGCAAGTAAGTTAATAATATAACGCACATAATTTACAATAACAATCTTCAGTTTTTAGCAAATTTACTCAGACAGTCGGCGGGAACGTTCATGAACTAGAATATCACAACGGGAAACTAATGCTTACTGGGCAAAAAATTCCTAGTACCTGATTAACCATTATGGATAACTGGCCTACAATAATTAATTATTAAAACCCTGGATGGTTAAATTAGGAAACAGTTTTAACATGACAAATGCTTAGGTCGAACACAAAATCTCAATCTCAAAAGAGCATGTTACAGTAGGATGAAATGTTCAAATATTGGACAATAAAACGAAACAAACAAAATGAATAATTAAATGCAGCTCCGGATAAACAATGAAAGAAAACAAACTTACTTATAATGTTCTGCGGTGCAATGGCTCTACGACTCACTCTCCCACACGAGGATACAATCCAAAATGAAGGCTCCACGAAGGCTCCTGAGGTGCTGTGTAGAAGTAGTGGGGGCAACCTGCATTGCGGTCCACATCTCATGACGTCACCATGACGTAACAAACTGAATGCTTATAATTTTCCTATATTTTGTTTTAAAAGGACTGTTATATTAATTTATCTTATGCCATAAATATTATAATTGTAACGTCTTTTAATTGTATCTATAATTTTGTATATGAATACACTCTTTAGGAACTTATTTGAGGACCTATTCATACTCATTTCATTCAGAGTGCAACACGGAACGCTTTCGAACCTCCTACCCAAGGAAAAAAATCAATCCGTTGGGTAGCGTCTGACGCTTGTTCGCCATGTTAGCGAAAATATAGTATTGCTCTTAACTGTAAAGTATCCCATGACTACTTTTTTGAAAAGAGTACATCAATATTTGCTCATTATTATTTATAGAAAAACTTAACAAATGTAATCTTTGTTCTAATTTTTACTATTAATTTTACCTTATTTTTATTATAGCATAGGAATTAACTTAATTTTGGAAGTAACTAATTTTATTTCTCCATATTTAATTAAAAAGATAATACATTAAATATTACATGCATAATTGTTTTTTAAATTTAAAAAAACCATAAATTAAATATTTGTTTTTGATCATAAGTAATGATCATATTTGTTTTGATCATAAATATGAGTAACAAACACAAACAAGAGTACCCCAATTTCAAAGAATTATTTAATTCAAGAGAACTCCTTTTATGTGACCACATTTTTTTATATTTTAAAATGATGTTAATATGCTTAATCATTTTTTACCACTCATTAGTAATTTACTCATTACTACACATATTTCCATTCATACCACACATTACTATCTACTCATCAGTATACTGAATGATTTTCTTACAAGTTATATGAACCTAACGTTCCCATGTACAATATTATTGCGGTTGCCCATTAAGAAACAGAAAACACTGGTACTAGTTGACAGGGATCCTTGTACCTTAAAACAAGTACTTGTAATCAGATTGAATGAGTAAAATTGCATTGTTCTTAACAGAAAAAGTCAAACGTCGAAAGGTTACAGGGACTTCATAATATTTTTTTATAAAGTCAACAAGGGATCTCAAAATATGGAAATCCGTAAAAATTTCGTTTATTTATGATAGACACCTTTGTAATACCATACAATGCACATTCTACATTGGAAGTCCTAAATTTTACCTAACTCAAGTGTATTTACTTGAGCCATCAAGTGTACACCGTAAAGGCCAAGACCAAAGGCTTGGCGTTCTCTCCAAGTGACGACATGCTCAGATTTTTTTTACACCTGAATGAATAAATCGAGGGCCAGAATGGATACAGAGCTCCGGATCTACCAGTTGAGAGGCAAGCACGTTGTGAATGTATGGAATGAAAATAAATTTGAATTAGGTAATTATTTACTGTTTCTATTTTGAATTACATGTTTTGGTGGTTGTGTGGGTGTTATCAGATGTGGATGAACTAAAGTTTGAGACATTAGTGATTAGTGATGATTAGTTTATTCAAGTTAGAGTTAGTGTTAGCGAGAGCAATAGGTTTGTATACAAGGATTGATAGCTAGCAAATAACTTTTACGTATTTCAACCTGAACTCCTTTGCTTATGTCGACTTTGTCAAAACCTTTTATTTCCTTTACTTACTCTTTATACCTCTTTAAAATACCACCCTTGCCTATATCTTTTCAATACCATAACAGATGTCTTATTTAACTTGGTTCAGTTTGAGTGAGACTTTTGCGAAAATCAGTTGCTCTGGTTGAAAGATCTTAATCCCGTTTCTGAATTCTTTCTGTGGTTTAGATGTTGATCTAAATATATATATGTTTAAACTCAATTAAAAAATGAAATAGTAGTATGTAGACTTAGATGTAGAATAAACTTAAAATTGTAAGCAAAAGATACAAAGGTATTGTAAGCAAAAATGTAAGTGAATATGAGATGTAAAACAAGAAAACTGAGGGAATGATTATTCCCTATTATATGGAATGCACCAGGCTAGCTAGTGCAGGGTGTGTGACGAACTCATAGGGGATTCAGTCAGCTTGGATTCTATAAGGAGGTCCCTTCGATAGGGTGACAAATATTTAATAAATGCCTTTGAATGCCTTTGGTTAATCAAGTATGTTTGATGACCCACAACAACTTGCTTATATCTATAAAGAAGATTGCAAATGACAAGTTGCAAAAAAAAGCAATTTTTTTTTCATTAATAGCAAAAAAGTTGCTAATAATAGAGTAGCCAAGAGCGTATCCTGTTTAATCATAGTAGGGAGATGGATAAAAGTTGAAATATTCAGGATTAAATGAAGAAGAATAGTATGAAGTAAATAAATAAATTGGAATGCGAAAAGGGACATAAACTATATCAAACAAATAGGTAACGGAGTGTCAAGTTGGGTACGCCTGCCAGAGGTTACTGACCCTCTGTTCTACATGTTACACACATCACTTAATAATTGAAAACAGTTTATTGGATTCTTGAAGACTAAATCAAGTAAATGTTTTAGCACATTCATTAAGCACTTGAAAAAGCAATCACTTTTTTGTTTATTGTATGTATAATATTTTGTCATAAACAAGTATAAATACTATATTGTTTCCTAAATATAATCATGAGTTATACGTTATCAAGGGTAATTTTTTATTTCTTTTTCGAATTATATTTATTTATTTACTTCATACTATACTTCTTTTGAAATGTAATTAATTAATTTACGCTATTCCTTAATTTACTCCTAAATATTTCCCAACGTTCTGCTAAGTAAATGTTTTTTTTTTGTATTGTTTAAACCGATCCCCCAGCGGGTGATAACGTCTTTTTCCTTTATTCGGTGATTCTAAAGATTCTACATTGGGAGTCTTAAATTTGGCCTAACTCAAGTGCATTTCGAGTAGAGAACTATAACAAGTACCTGACATCGTACAGGCTCGGGACCGATGGCTTAACGTCCTCTCCGAGGGAAGACGTAATCAGATTTATTTACCTCCTGCGTGAATAAATCGAGGATCAGGTGGGGATCAAACCCCGCCCTACGAGCCCAGAGGAGAGTTTGTTAACCACTGAGCTGACCTGGCCCTAATTTCATAATCATTCTAGAGAATTGTGGAGAATTGGACAAGAAGCAAACACCAATCAGTTTCTTATTGATTTTCGTCAATATTTATTGACATGAAAGCTGTAATACATAAACAATAAATGTCAAAATAATACAGGATATAAACAGTATTTAATAATTATAAATACTTGAATTTGGGTTGGTTACTTCAAAATAACATGTAATTTAACTAATAGATGACAACATTGTAGTTTGTCATTATTGTCAACATTATTATTTAACAAATGGTAGGTAACATTATAGTTGTCAACCATTTGTTCAATTCCATTAAAATGCCATTGAATATTGACGAAACGTCGGTGAAAACTAATTGGTGTTTGCTTCGTGACCAACCCTCCACAATCCTTTAGAATAATGTCTAAACTATGTGGACAACAACGGTACAACTTATTAATATTTAATGTTATATTATGTTTAATTTAATGTTTTAATGATTTGTTTAATGTTTAGAAAAGGATATATTATTAATTATTTGACTTAGATTTTTGTTGAAGATATTTCTTTTTCTATAGTCATAGCGGACGTGCAGAAATACCACGCCCTACCTGAAGATATAAAAGTTCAGAATAAACTAGAAATAAAATAACATAAAAATCCCTAATTTTTGGTTTAACCGTTATCAAGAAAAGAAAGAGCGCAATCCCAAGAGGCCATGAACCCATGCTTATTGTACTAGATATCAAAATTAAAAAAATAATATATATATTGTGTTTTGAAAGAACTATGCAGTCTTTGGAAGCAGTGCTTCCCATGCAAGGCACGTCCAAAAATATGTATCAGTCAAGCAGACAGACGTAGAGAGTTGATATTACAGGATGTGTCGACAGTATGTAATATTATTCTGGTATAAATAAATGAGTTAGCTGAAACAACTAATTGAATCATGGAGATCGTGCAGATGAAATGTACGAACCTCCGACATCAGTTCTTTTTGTATTAGATCAATACTATCGATTTTCACTCTATTACTGCAATTATTTTCATTTAACTATGAATATAATATTAAAAAAATTTTATTTCAACATTTCAATAAATTTCACGTTTTAGATCCCGTTCTTTCTTTCATTCTTGCAGTCAAAATGATTATGTTTGTGATATATAACCAAACATTTTTAGATACGCTACAGGTCACACTGTTTGATGCATTAGGTTAATTTCACAGACATTAATGACATCAAATTATTTACATCAATTACGTACACAGTATATAGCTATCAATACTGTGCTCGTATCTAAAAGATAAAAGAAAATTTATTGTAGCTAGTATATATTCATTTCTGAATAACAGGGAAAAATATTGCTATATTCATGTAAACTCATACAGGTTTAACATTTTTCAGGTGATACTTTGAGGCTTTTTTTACCAGTCCTAATAAACTAAATGTATGTCTGAAAGCACAGAGGGTAACTAGTTTCATCATGACAGAAGTTGGCAAACAAAGTACGATAAGAGAGCTGTCAGGAAGAATTATTATTACTGATACTGAAAATTTAGGAGATAACCTGGATTTGAATGTATTATTATTATTGATCAGTGGCTACAATCATACAGAGTCGTGTGTACTACGGCCAAAGTACCCTATCCTTTATTATATATAGATTTTAAGGTCTTTACTGAACTTAATAATTATATCTGGAGTACCAATCCCTCATTTCTGTTGATTTTAGGTATGTTTTCTAAAAATCTTTAACCTTTTAAAGGCGATTGACTCACATTTACACAGATACATTAAAAAACCTTTTGGAAAGGTTAGTTTCTATTTTTTTTCCATTATGTACTAGTCTACTATAAGAGAACACGTTGGAGTTGTTTTTTTGAAAACTTGTCTTCTACCATGATCTCAGGCCCTTCTAGAAAAATCTTCATTTTTTTCCATTGTAATGTTATAGGTTGTAATTATGAGTTAGTCTGGTTACTGGTGTATGAATCATCCGTTGGTTAAGCGTTTATTCTGAATATATTTAAAATAATTTTGTTCCATCAGTCCATATTTAATGATTAAGACACCTTATTTGGTGCTGTAAAATAATTCCTACTTAGAGTTATTTACTTTTTAGAAATTAACTCTAATATAGGAAATATTGTACAGCACGAAATAAGGTGTCTTATTCATTGAAACATTAACAAGGACTGACTGAACAAATTTATTTTAAATATATACAGAATTCAGAATGAACGGATCAACCATACACTAGCAACCAGACTAACTCTTAATAACATAAGAGAGGTGGTCTCTTACCACCTATGACATTGCTACTGAAAAAAATGAAGATTTTTTCTGGAAGGGGCAGAAACTTCAGAAAATGCGAATGTATGTTAATACATTATGCGAATAATGTATTAACATTGAACACAAAAACACAAAATGCGTTTTGAACACAAAAATACAAAATGCGAATGTATGTTAATCGTCTGTAAAAGTATAGGATTTTCGATAAATCTTATTTGGCAACAAATAAGAAATGAAATTTACTCCTTTACTCTTATCTATTTTATTATCATCCTGAAGAAAACGGAGTGCCTCATTAAAGTGACGGCTTGTCCGTTCTTTTATTGAAAGTTTATTTATTTGTCCAGCTGTCTGTACGTATATCAGACGCACCAATACGCTTCCTGTTGGCATGCATACCCATTCACAGCAGGTTATTCCTACCCATGCACTCCCTCAGACCCACTCTTCAAAGCGTTCTCCGTTCTGCCGACTATCATCCCAGCATATATTTAAAAACATTCTTCAGAAAAGTTCAGGTAGTATTTTCGTTTTTTTCCCATCAGTTGCTATTATTTTCTCCCTGTTCCATAATAATATAAACATCTATTTTCTCTCCATTGGTGACATAATCGAGAAAACTTTTATGTTACTTTTATTAAAAAAAATATCACAATAAACATTTTATTTGCAAATGCTTGTTTATGATGGATATGAAAGACACTCATATAGATTATAAAAAAATACAACTGAAATTAATTCTTTACACGGGAAACATTCCATTCCTCTCATGTATAACAATATAAAGAAATATAGTAGAAATGTGTTCGTTGCCTAAATAACATGTGATTAGGGAGGGAGGGTTTAATTTAAAACACAAAACTTACTTTTTTGGCAATGTATTAAAAAAAAAATATTTACTTACAACTAAAACTATTGTACCATAAATCATTAGTTGTGCAATCCGTAATTGTGTGGTATTTATTCATTCTGAGGTAAAATGGATAAACTAACAAAAGTCTCCACACAAATGAAGTTTTATTCACCGTGTTTCAAACACTTTGTGTTCATCATCAGGAAGACACCAAGGATGTGGTACTGACGGGTTGGTCCAGTGAACACAACAAGAGTTGTTTTCACTTGACCAACCCGTCAGTACCACATCCTTGGTGTCTTCCTGATGATGAACACAAAGTGTTCGAAACGCGTTGAATAAAACTTCATTTGTGTTGAGACTTTTGTTAGTTTATCCATTTTACCTCAGAATATTGTACTATACCATGAACAGAAAAAAAAACTAAAACTTTCTTAATAATTATTTACATAATTAATCATTTTTTTTAATATAAAACAATTGAACATGGTTATTATTAATATCAAAAGTCATTTTTTGAATATAAAAATCATATAACGTATAAAAAAATCATTAAACCTATCAATTTTTGTATTTCTAAATAAAAAAAATTGCAGTCTTCATTGTTCATTGAAATCGAAACATGTAAATTGGTTATTTGATGCAGAGGCTGGCAAAACATTGAAAGATACACGATCATAAAAGACCACACAGTTTAAGAAAATAAAATATTGGTAATAAAGAAATATTTAAATGAACCAAACAAGTGAGTTTTAACAAAACAGCTTATCACTTTTCATTCATTTTAATAAATTAAATTATGAGATTCAGAGAACAAGGAATTTAACTAAGAATGATAATTAAAACATAGCTGAGATAACTGAAGGAAAAAGGAATCAGGAAATGTGAGTATGAATGGAATTTGATACAGAACTGACTTTGAATCACTTAAGCACAATGTAAACCGGTGTTTCCCAAAGTGGGGCGGTACCACCCCTCTGGGGGCGGTGCTTTGATATCGAGGGGCGCTAATGTAAAAAGGAGCGGGGATTCTATTTCCATAAATTGAAAATGTTCATGCAATATAATTTCTAAATTTAAGTGAAAACACAACATGTAAACTTCTAGGAAACGTTTTCTTAAAATTATTTGTTTTGATAATTCATTTTTATGTTAAAAGTATATATACTCACCTAAGTTTATTTTATTGTGTATTAATTCTTTTGCATAAATATGCTAAAGAAACAATACATCTATTGGATTCTAAATAAATATTCGATTAGTAATCATTTTAATTTAATTATTAAAGTGTTACTCATTTCGTTATTTAGTCCAAGATTCTGATTATTATTGAGGAGTGTTGAGTATAGGTTTACGGACCCAAGGGGGCGGTAGCTCGAAAACGTTTGGGAAACACTGATGTAAACGTTCACTCTTAATTATTAAAAACAAGGGAACCTCAACTGCAATAGTAATAGTAAAAAAAAAGAAGACTTAGTGAATAACAATATCGTTCAGTAAAAATAAAAAAAAGTAACAATAACATTCAATGTAAAATTCACAAAAAAATACATATTTTTAAAAAGTAAAAGTTTACAAAACCGTATGATTTAACAGGGCAGTAGTCATGATCACAATTACCAAGACCAACATTTCATAAAGTTGTTCATGTCAGAACTTTACTAAGACCTGAAACAAAGTAACTGTTTATTAAAACGTATATTTAAAACATAGAACTTCATTATGAAACAAGTGAATGGATTTTTCAATTTTGAATACAACTCAAAAAACTTTCAGTCGACTGTGAGTTGCATGTTTGTTTGGCTTTTTTTTTGGAGCATTTCTTTAGAATATGCTCCACAAAAAAATTGGAAGAATTTCATCCTGAAATAGAGAGGTTATTCCTTCCAAAACTTTAGAAATGTTGCAATTTTACTTTTAATACCTAATCTGGTTTTGATATTAATTGTTTTCCAATCAGTAGGAGTATACCAGACAAGAAATCCTTTATCTAAATCATGAAGGCAATCACTTCTGATAATTTCCAAGACCACTTCATGATTTCGTTGAAGTACATTATATGTTTCGGAACAACCATTTTGATCAACTTCACTTTTTAACATTTCATCTCCCCACTGAAGCATTGTCAATTCGAACCATCTTCAGTAAACTGCAGATGATATCTAAAGAGGGGAGGGGGGGGGGATAACCTTCCAATGCTGAATTTAGAGCAGGTGGTCATTGCTCATATTACCCCTAGATTTGCTCACTTTAAAGTTCTGAGGTAAAATGGATAAACCAACAAAAGTCTCCACACAAATGAAGTTTTATTCAACGCGTTTCGAACACTTTGTGTTCATCATCAGGAAGACACCAAGGATGTGGTACTGACGGGTTGGTCAAGTGAGAACAACTCTTGTTGTGTTCACTGGACCAACCCGTCAGTACCACATCCTTGGTGTCTTCCTGATGATGAACACAAAGTGTTCGAAACACGTTGAATAAAACTTCATTTGTGTGGAGACTTTTGTTAGTTTATCCATTTTACCTCAGAATGAGTAAATACCACACAATTACGGATTGCACTACTAATCACTTTAAAGTTTATTAAGGATGATTTGGGTGCCTTTTTCATTTACCCCACACTACCGATGCATACGATACCATCAGTTTTATCACACCAATGTACTGCTAAAGGGTACCTATAACAGTACCTTTAGAGTACTACCAAAAAATTTGCTACAGCAGACTTAGCTTTTTTCTCCTTGGAAAGGAACAATGACTTTTTTACTATGTTTTTAGCTTTACAAACCCTAGATTACGTCATAAAGAACAAATGTAGCATACAAAATCCAAAATCAACTATTCACTCTAAATCATTTGTTATTAAAATACTTCAATCAGAATAGTTTGAAATAATTTACATTATAATAATAATTTAATTATTATACATTTTTCGCTTACCACTTTTATATATTTTGACGCAAACAAAATCAAAATCTGGATGATACTGCATAACGTATATGCAGGGAATATGGTAATAAAAATAAATAAATAAAGCCAAGACACGGCTTCTTATATATTTTCATTTTTTTTTAAAAATATATATGGACAATTTTTCAATTTTTTTTAAATGAAAAGTTGACCAATGAAGTGAAGATCCAACCATTAAAATGAATCACTTAACCATTTCAATACTGCAAACGGACTAACAGACATATATTCTTATATGTGGGAAAACAAGTCAGTTGGGTTTTTGACTCTGACGAAGACCGCTTGTTACGGTTGAAAGATCTTAGTCTTGTTTTCCCATTTCTTATTGTGGTTTGATCATTGATTGTTGTTTCACGTGTTTATGTGAAATCTTTTTATATTCTTATATGTATAGATTATATTATCCATACTATCTATGGTTAAGTGTCTGTTCTGTGGGAGGTGTTTTACCTTCTTGAGGCTATCAATATATTCAAGAGGCAACAATAATTATATATATATTAATGTATTCATAATAGTGTAAAACACATAAGAAACTATTAACACATTAAATATTGGAACGCCGAAATAAGTAGAGTACTAGGAGTTGAACTACTATCCGACTGAAATTTACGACCTTAAATGACCCCAAACAGAAGCAATTCGAATATTATTGTGGAATTTTAAATTCCTAATCGATTATGTATTTTCAGATTTTCTTAAAATCGTGTGTTCTTAAAACAGTTTATGTTAATATTTTGCTATTAAGTTTTATATCTTGAAGTGAGACCCCTACTATTCAAATTGGATGTCATTTGGACATTTAAATGGCATGAACGGACTCACAGACACTTATTTTTAAATGTTTAGGTTATATTACCTATATTAATCCGGTATTACACACCTTTTCCATTTCAAGGAATGGTGGTGTTCCAGAAATCGGGAACAAATTTTGAAGACAGTGTTTTTGAATTGTCTTTTTATTATTTACCCCCATTGAGAGAACCAAAAAGGGAGTTCACATTTCTGATCAAATGACCTCCTATTATGGCCCCTGAGAAAAATCACAAAGCATTGAAATTACTTTAGGAAGATCTTGTTTAAGTGTACCTGCAGCAATTCAAACCTGTAATTCAGGTAAAAATTACAACAACTTGTCACAAGGCTAAATATAATGAGTAAATAATTTAAAATAATATTCAAATATGTGATATAGTACAACCTATGTGGGATGAGAGTAGATGTGAGAAATGTAATTAAATTAAACAAGAATGGCAGATATTAAACAACCAGTGGGCTTCAGCTTAAACAGTTGATGAGCTTAACAATTTGATGCGAAAGCCTTATCGTACGATAAATTTGAACAATGTCTATCATTTCAACTATGATAACATTTTGAGCTGGAAACGCTTTCATTTTTAAAGGTGTCAGAGAGCTCTTCCTGGGAGAGCAAAGCAACTGAAGTTATTATTATTATTAAAATAAAAGGTTTAACTAGAAATCATTGCTGCTGGTAAAGAATAAATCAAAATATTGAGAACTTAGTGAGTAACTACAAGATGTGAAGCTTAAAAAACCTAAAGGAACCTTTTATTTAATAGTAGTAGACTTAAATGAGAGGACTTCCACTCGACGAGGATTACCACATAAAGTCAATGCAACTATAGGACTACTGACTAATTCATCATTCCTCGGAATGGAATGAAATTCCATTGTCATCTGAATTCAGTGGACTATTTACAGAAGTGAAATATATAAGCGGAGTTGTTGCCTATTATTTTGGTCAATATTTATTATAACAGATTTACTTTTACAGAAAATATACACATAAAACATTTGCATACAATAATATCATTTGATCGAAATTTGAAACTGTTATCCATGTTAAGTTCAAAATAATAATTATTACATTGAATTTATAAATTTTCTTTCATGTAGTTTATAAAGATTTCAATGTTGCTGTTTTACAAAAATCTGCTAGATGCTGAGATCATACATTTATATAGTAATCATTTACCCATACTTAAAAATAAAGAAAAAAAATGAATAGTGATTACCTTTTAGCTGAAGTTAGCATTTCATATGGTGAGAAATGACGCCTTTTACAATCATTCGAGTTTTAATCATCTCCTGAAACCAAATTTTACAATTCAAGTCAACAAACTGCAGACTTTAGCAGGAAACTCAGACATATTATATATTTCATTCTTAATCAAGGATTGGTCTTGGTTCAAACAGTAAAACACCTTTAAGCCAAGGTTTCGTCTATATTTGTAGACATATTCAAAGCTACATCAATAAAGAAATTAATTACAGTAACATGAAAAAATATATGCTATATTATTTATATGAATATATATTATTATTAAACCATGATAATTTTCCATTGCAAAAAGCTTGCATGACTGTTGTATTAAAATCAAACAATAATGCTGCTCTTGGTGACAGCTAAACTAACATTCGTTATCACATTTTTGATAACTCAGAAAAATTTTAAAAAACTCATGAATTGTTTGACCAAACAATAAAGAATTGCTAGAATAAACAACAATAAAGAAAGAAAAATAGTTGAATATATGTGATTGAGATAAGAAAACATTAAAATATATATATCTCCAACCATTGCTTTGCAAGTGTGTTCTGACGTCCCTATCTCTTCTCTCCTGATAACGGTTAAACCGAAAATTAGAGACTGTAAGAGTATTTTTCTATTTACTGTGTACCTATTGTTTACTCTGAATCGTTTGTTGTCCTTTGTGGATAGTTTTCTTGATTTTATATATATATATTAGAATACGTTGGCAGCAGGTCTTCTCTCAAACATATCTGGTTAAAATTTGCAGCAGCTTCTGCACTCACTAACTTTGCGCTGGTGGCCTCGATCCTTCGGGCGATTTTTCTTTCTTCTGGCTGCAGTTGCCATAACATCTGTCCTAGAGACATCGTCAATATTTTACGAGCTTTCGACCATATAAACGTTGGATTAGAATACGTTGGCAGCAGGTCTTCTCTCAAACATATCTGGTTAATGACCAACTGACCAACGTTTATATGGTCGAAAGCTCGTAAAATATTGACGAAGTCTCTAGGACAGATGTTATGGCAACTGCAGCCAGAAGAAAGAAAAATCGCCCGAAGGATCGAGGCCACCAGCGCAAAGTTAGTGAGTGCAGAAGCTGCTGCAAATTTTAACCATATATATATAAATTAATAATCAACAATAACTCTTGATATAATATATGAATTAAACACCACAATAAACAAATATATATTAATTACAATGCTCTAAGGTCTTTCCTTACAACATCATCAGAGAGCTAAATGAACCAAACAAAAAATATAATAACAAGTTAACCTGGTTGATTGAAATATATATCTCCAACCATTGCTTTGCAAGTGCATTTTGACTCATCTCTCCTGATGACAGTTAAACCGAAAATTAGAGACTGTAAGAGTGTTTTTCTATTTAGGATGCCAGCAATCCTGAAGACTTCAATCAACCAGGTTAACTTCTTATTATATTTTTTGTTTGGTTCATTTAGCTCTCAGATGATGTTGTAACGAAAGGCTTTAGAGCATTGTAATTAATATATATTTGTTTATTGTAGTGTTTAATTCATATATATATATATATATTTTCGTAAAATTTGGTAGCAGTCCTTCTTTGACACACACATTATTGAAAATGACACCAAATTTAGCTGATACCTGTTTCTTAACAAGTTTCTCAATTTTTCTAAATAACACTCTCGTTATTTCGTCTACACAATAAAGTACATTTCCTATGGTCGACATGTTTCGAATGATCAACATTCATCATCAGGACGTGAATAAGATCTAAGGTGAAATATCTGGTTTATATATACATGGAGAAGGTAGAAGGAGTTGTTTTCGATAAAGTTTAAGAAATGGTGGGCGTTAAGTAGGATTAACGCCCACCATTTCTTAAACTATATACTAGAGAAGGTAGAAACCTTCTCCATGTATATATAAACCAGATATTTCACCTTAGATCTTATTCACGTCCTGATGATGAATGTTGATCATTCGAAACATGTCGACCATAGGAAATGTACTTTATTGTGTAGACGAAATAAAGAGAGTGTTATTTAGAAAAATTGAGAAACTTGTTAAGAAACAGGTATCAGCTAAATTTGGTGTCATTTTCAATAATATATATATGTATACACTTTTTCGTTGGAAATACGATCCAAAACGGACAACTATGGTTCAATATAGACAAAGAAACATAGAGAAATCAAAAGAACATACTTACAGTCTCTAATTTTCGGTTTGAACCGTCTTCAGGAGAGATAAGAGAGGGAAACCAAGCGCACTGGTTCAGAGACGGTTGGAGTCTCCAATATATATATATTGAAACAAGCAACTATTTTATTGGAATTACCAGTATTTAGAAAATATTATCTAAATCATACATTATTTTTTATGACTTTGTCCCAGTTATACAATGAGTGAGGCATTTCAGTTTTTATTTTAGTAATTTATTGTACTTTCAAGAACATGAGCTTAGAAAATAATCAGTCAGTGAGAATAATAAATAAAGATTACTAATCTTGAATAAACTGGATAAAAATTAATTGAAAATTTCTTTTTGTTTGTTTAAAAACAAAAATCGCCTGTTCACCTTGTGCTGTACAGGATTCAGATTGATTACTGCTTGATGCTTGACCGACGATTTGGCAAGTTGCTGTTTTTCCTGTGAAAGTGGCTCTATTTTTATTTCATTTGTGGAATCTAAAACAGAAGGTAGATGATATTATTTTTATAAAATAAGTTAATCTTATTTAATTCAGTTCATACTTGCATCACTGATAGATTACTAGTCTTATTGACCTAGTAATCTATTAAAATATTTTTCTTTTTTTTTATTATTTATTACTTCAAGCACGAATTATATGTATTTAGAAAATATTGATACTTTAGCCTTACAACTTAACTATTGAAATAAAAGGAATTGGCTTGGATTGAGGGATGGTTTGTCGTTTCATTTGTGAATTCAGTGCATGAACGATGCACTGACTTCAATAATCAACATTAATTTAAACTGTAATAGATTAACAATCAACTTACTTTGAACAATTAGTATGATTTCTGTTTTCTTAAGGAGATATGAACGATGCACTGACTTCATATCTCCATTAATTTAAATTAATTTAAAAATAATCAACATTAATTTAAACTGTAATAGATTAACAATCAACTTACTTTGAACATTTAGTATGATTTCTATTTTATTAAGGAGATATGAACGATGCACTGACTTCTATAATCAACATGAATTTAAACTGTAATACATTTCTTGAAAATAAAAGGAAAAGTTTCCATATAAAAAAATTCTTATTTTAGTAACTTCAGATTCGAAACGAGTTTTTTTTTTAAATCATTTTTATGGGAGATTTTCTTTTATATTTTCAAGATTATGAAATACCACATAACGACTCAACACATTATGTGGAAACAATCAAAAATTGATTATGAAGAGAATTGAGAAAGATAAACAGAAAACTGATGAAGGACAACAACTATAATTTTTAAGTTTAGACAATAATTATTCATTGAATTTAAAAATAATCCTATTTATACATTGATATAAATAGGTAGCAGATCTCTCTAGATAAACTGTCTCCTATATGTCAAAGTCTTCTAGGTTTGACGGGTTGCTAAATCCTGAGTTCTAATATTGGTATAATAATTGGTAGGAGATCTTTGAACACGTTAAATCTGTTCTTTTTGTCTATACTAAGCTTGATACCAGTGATAAAATATATTTTAAAAAGTGAAGGAATATCTACAAAAATCATTTGGTTGAAGGAATATCTAGAAAAAAATATTAGGAACATGAGTTAAATATAAACAGAAATAAATACGATAGAAAACATACAGATGTTAATTCGGCAGAGATTTTCTTTCACAAGGAGTGAAACTGAAAATATGTTGTTGACAGTTTGAGAAAACGAGGTATCCAACACGAATGACCAATAATCAATTGGCACTCTGTTTTGTTTCTTGAATTCTTCCTTCAACGCAGTTAGGACAATGTTCAGAAGCTCATTAACGTTTTCCCTTTTTTCAGAATTCTCACCAGTAACCTATAGTGAAAAACTAAAGTCAAAAAATAAAATTACTTATACGAAATTAAAATATCAAGAAGAAAAATTTTAAATAGAACATAAAACCCTAGATATATCAAGGATCCTTAATTTTGTGAAACCCATTTAATTTAAAAAGAAAAATATGGATTAAAAAAAAAAAAATTAAAAGCTAATTGCTAAACTTCTCATTAACAGTTATAGAAAACGAAAAATAGACAAGCAAACAAGAGGTATAAATAGTTAAAAAAATATATATGAAGTAACCTACTGTACCACTAAATCACAAAGGTTCTTAGCACTAGTTACAGATTTATTCACGAAAATTGACATGTACAATGGATGAAGAAAGAAGTGACCTCAAGGCATCGAGTAGGCTCAGAGAAAACAACTTTCCCGTGCCTCTGTCTCTGTTTAGCTCCCTCCTCCTTAGACACCAAACCACTTTCAGTATTGTGTGCAAGTCCCTGTACACTTAACGCTGGCAGAATCAACTTACAAGTTTTCATAGCTTCACTCCAACCAATATCACTAACTCTTGAGCCCTGTTAAACAAATGAAATGGTTTTGCTGGAAGCATGGACTTACTTTTAGATGTCTATTAACTGTAGTACAAGAATAGCAAATAATCATGATACTATTTATTTCTAAAATTAATTTTTGTTCAAGAAGAAGACAATAATTTCAAGGAAGTTTATGAATCATACTGGAAGTTGACTTTTTGTCACATTTGTTTAGATTAAAACAGATCAGTAATTTATATTATAACGGTGACATATCATTTAATATTATGTATACCTAACACACAACTCTTTAGGAGTAGCAACAACAACTATCCAAATGATGAATTTAAAGAATAATTACAAGAGCTGAAATGAATGTAGGTAGACTAAGCACTGAAACAACTTTTATTTGTGGAACCACTTCGTTGTACAAGTCCACCGCCGCTCTTAGAACTTCAGTCTGAACCACCAGTTCTTCTGTACCTGGAATAAATTACCGTACAGTGGGGTTTACGAAATGAGAAGCCCGTAAAGAACAAATAAAGCACCAGTAAAAATGAGAAATGTTACTTTTTGTTTCACATTATTCAATAAATAATACACCTTTATGTATTTCTCTAAGTATGCTTAGAAAACAGGCGTATTTCTAATCCTGTTTATTAATATTACTAAGTTTAATTAAACCAAGTTAACTAATAGTCTGGTCCAAATATCCTGATAAATAGAGTTGTAAGTCTTCTAGCTATTAATAAAGATCATGTTAATTTAATATTTTAAATTAATTTATTTTTATATTTCGATGTACCATTTTAAAAATTTCAATGTAATTCTATCATAGTTAATAACTACGTTTCTCTGCATTCATTATATACATATATTTTCTGTTAGGATTAGAAAAGTTTGTTTTTATAGTTAGAGTTATATTCCTTTGGGTTAAATAAGAAACTTCAATAACAGATAATTGCAGAATTTCTACCTACATTGTCAATTATCAATGTACATCCGAAAAGGATGAATGGAAAAATTAAAATAGAAAAAAACAAATAAACTCAGCAATATACAATGCATTTAGTTACATTAATTAAACATACAAATTTATGATGCAACTATATCACAAAATACATTTAAATAAACACTCAAAACAACTAAGCAGAAAGGAATTAATTTGTTCAAAGGGATATTTAGTCTGCAAATAAAAATATCTTATAGGTATGTAGTGATAATGGTGGACATTTTGTTAATGATTATATTCTTTCAAGGACACTTTAAAATATGCTATTCTTATATCTTTAACTGCAAATCTGTGAAAAAGTATATAACTTATACTGGATAATAATTATGTAGAGATACAAATTTGATAATCTGTAGAATTCCTTCTCCAACTGGTTCTACAAACTTCATCCCAAAATGTTAGGTGTGAAGATAGTTCAGTTTATCCTCAAAAACCTCTAATGGAATTGAATATTTTAGAAACCCATTGACAATGCTCTTTCTGTTAATAATATTAACTTTTTCTCTGCGATAATAAACGTTTCAGTGTCCCTTTAACAGATATATAAAAATTTTACCACTGTAATTTAAAATTACCAAAAAAAGCTGATGTAAGAAATTACAAAAACTATTTTAAGTATGTGTTTCCAATCTGATTAGTTAAATGCAGGTACACTGATTTACAAATGTTCAAACAATTATCAATGCCATTTATCAGTCGAAAATAAAAAAAACAAAGCAAATTAAATAAAGTGTTTCAATATGTTTACAACTGTCACTCAATAGAAAAGCCACTCAATACACTAACCTTCTGAATTCACCGTACAATGTTCATTATTAATTAAATTCACAGCTCCTTGGATATAGTCGATGGAAACTGATTTTATATTCTCTTCTGGAAAGAAACAATTTATATTTTAAATAAAATTATATATAAGGTTGGGCGCTTCTAGATTTACCAGAAGGAAAGCTGGTAATATAAATATACAAAAATATTTTCTTTTTAAACATAAGTAAATAATCAGAAAAAGAACAATTCTCAGCGTATAAATTAAGTTTGTAACAATAACTTCCTATAAATGTATATATTGTTACAATTTGACAATAATAAAACGAAAAATAGGAATGTTGATCAATAATTTTGAAGAATAACTATTTCTTTTTTGACAAGTTTAGGAAAGTAGAATAAATCAAAT
Organism: Hermatobates lingyangjiaoensis; assembly: GCA_026182355.1. NCBI lineage: Eukaryota > Metazoa > Arthropoda > Insecta > Hemiptera > Hermatobatidae > Hermatobates > Hermatobates lingyangjiaoensis. Next base: position 1,222,326 of record JAPFBL010000063.1, on the reverse strand, counting down.
GTACTTAGTTTTTGTATCTCTTCCTTCAGTGCAGAACATCTCTTAACTCGACGATGGGTTTCCATATTGCTATGGTAAAACAGAGAATGAAAGTAACATCAAATTTCAGTCGTCGAATTATAGTCTCCTGCTTATCCTTAAACTTTTTTTTTATTGTGTTAATTGGACTGAACGGCTCTGCGTTAAGAACGGCTGTAGTAGAGAAGTTAAAGAAATCTTGACTTTTATGGTACTCCTCACTAAAGTAAATAAAAAATTACTTTTTCTATGGAATCACACACATTTTTAATCACGACACAAATTGGAAATTAAAAGAAACCGAAAATTACTGAATTTTAAACAAATATCATCATAACAAATGAACTGCTATACTGTTTGATTTCATATTAAACATAATTAAAAGAAAATATGTAACGAATATTTTCGTCAAACAAAAGAACTAAAAAAAATAATGCATCTTTAAAATCGCTCAAAACATTTCTCTGATAAGGAGTGTTGCAGGTTATGTTACCTTCATTCGCCGGTATGCTTTAAGGAGCGTAAATGTAAATAAAAAGTTTCTCTTCGGTTATTTGTTAACATCGAAACGGTTTCGCGACAAATTTTTGGCTTTTATGTATTGATGTGAGTTATACGATATTTAAATTATAAACATGATTAGACAAACACTTAAAATTATCGAAAAATCGTTGGATAACTCGTGTTCTTCATCTTTATCGGGATATGTAAATTGGTTGGCTACTGTATCTCCTGTCTTTTCAGTGAAGGGTTCTCAGGTAGTTGTTTGCTTTACTAGAGAGTATCCTTAAGGAAGTCAAATGAGTTTCGAATTATTTAACAAATTGTTCATTTTAGGTTAAAATTATTACTCAGCCCGATGAATTTTATTCAACTCTGATTGAAAAATGTAAACAGTCAGAGAAGAGAATACTTCTCACTTCATTGTATTTGGGTAATGGTCCTCTTTCTCAGAACTTGGTAACACCTTTAATTTAACATTCATAATTTGATTTTTAAAATACGTACTTGTATTAGCTATGGATTTCATTTTAAAGGTGAGAACATTAGACAATAGGTTAAGAAAAGTAGGCAGCCTGGATGTAAATTTTCTTTTGGATGCCAATCGCGGATCAAGAGGAAGCAATAGTTCCAGAGATATGCTTCTACCTCTAGTCAAGTCCCATCCTAATTGCAAGGTTACATTTTCTTTAGTTTCTCTATCAAATTTAGTATGATTTTCAAAGTAGGACTTTTGTGGAAATATATTAAAAATGGTTTACTATTTTTATGTTACTACATTTGAATAACTGATATAAATGTGCATATTATTAATGTATATTAATTTAATATCTTCATTAATTATGTTGTTTTACCATTAGTTATTAATATTTTATAAATGTTTACCTCATTTGTACATTTAACAAATTGGTGGTTACAAAAGTTCAATAAAAAGACCGAAAAGGGCTTAAACCTCAAAAGATATTTTATAATTACTCTAAATTAAAAGTGACTATCTCTTGTAGGTTAACATGTACCATACTCCGACTCTGCGTGGTCCTTTAAGGTATTTTCTTCCACAAAGATACAATGAATTGATTGGCTTGCAACATATGAAAGTCTACCTATTTGATGATGATGTCATAATATCAGGGTAAGTAAATAATTTTTTTAATGCATAAGGTTTGGGGTAGGTAATTGTGTTCTGTTGGTTCTCAATTTGTTGATCTTTATATGAGTAAATGTAGTATGTACCAATGAAGTATACTATGCCATTAATTGTTTTTGTTCAATTGTTTTAATTGTTTGTCATATTATAACTAGATTGTGTTTGGGAATTTTTCGTAACGATTTCAAAGTTTTTCATATGAAGGGACTTCTTGGTTGGTGCAAAAACGTCGTGGAATCTAAATTTCATTTAAAGTGTAAATATTATTATTAGTCTGAGGGTCAAAGCACTGTTGCCAAAATGTTCTATTGTCAACCCTTTATCGTTGTTATAATAACTGTAGATGGTAAGGTAATAAGAACTTAATAATTATCTTTGGAGACACATCTATCATTCATATTGGCTTTATATGTGATTCGCGAAAAATCTTTAACGTTTAAAGGTGATGATTGCCTCACATTCATACGAAATGTGTTCAGAAATTTTGTCTTCTTCCAGACAGAGCCTTCATTCTACCTAAATGCAATATAAGTAAATGGTATTTGATATTGCAGTGTTTAGCGATATTCCACTTTTTTTTTTTTATTGTTTAAACCGATCCCCTAGCGGGTGATAATGTCAGCCGTTTTGTTTGATCGGTGATGCTACAGATTCTAAATTGGGAGTCCTATATTTCCCAATAAATATTTCCTATGTAAATTTATTATCTCATTGTAACTTTAAGTCTTTTTGGAAGAACTTTTTACGATTAGATCTAATTTGGGCTAATCATCTTTTATCTCCTTACTGTTTTATCCAATTCTTATTTGAAGCATTAAGGAAGGTGTTGCTCGGAAGGGTTCCGGACCATAGAATGTTTGGCTTGATCCAACCTTTGCCAGTCGGTCCACCGATTATTTCTCCTCTATTACAATGCGTCCAGGTACCCACACGGAGTTAGCTTGTTTTTACTGGCTGTCTTTTGCAAAGAGATCAGACATTCTCACACTAATTTTGAAAAGAAGATCGTAGATTGCAACGCCCCTTCAGTGTTACTTGGCTGTGTGATAAAATGTAGCTTTTAGATCTTTTTGGGCCTTTTTTTAAGATAAATTCTACTCAAAACATAATCGCAAACCCAAACCCGTTTTGTTTTTAATTTTTGACCCATTCATATCTCAGATAAGAACCCCTTTCTCGAAATAAGGAGTTTTCCAATTCATGAGACCATTAATTATCACTTCAAATATAAACTCTCAAAAATGTCTGTTAATGTCTAATTCAGTCGTTATTGATCACAGAGAGGTTTCTGGAATTTTAGATGTTTCTTTTGATGGTGAATAGGTTTCTAATAAATTTAGTTTATAATAAATAGTGAAGTGAATTAAGTTTATTAGTTTAGTGAATAAATTTAGTTTATAAACTTAGTTTGGTTACTGCTTATAGTAAAAACGTATTTTTCTAAAATATGTGATTGAGGGCCTGGTTAGATCAGTGGTTAAAGTACTCGCCTCTGAACCGATAGTACCGGGGATCGGTCCCCAACTGGCCCTCGATGTCGTCCTTCGGAGAAGGATGTTAAACCGTTGGTCCTGAGCCTGTACGATGTCAGATACTCGTTAAAGATCCCCACTCTAAATACACTTAAGTTAGGCAAAATTTAGGACTCTCACTGTAGAATTAATCTTAATTGTGTGGTATCACAAAGGGCCAATGCTCGGCTTAAGTGTGTTCCCTTGTGGGACTACCACTCCAACCTAACCTAACCTAAATATGTGATTGTAAAAAAAATTTTCCTTTGGTAGCGCATCCTTTGAATTAAAATAGAATGCAAATAATGATACTATCAACATTATTACAAGTTTTATTTGTCTAAACTGGTGTAATTGGTGTAACTGGTGTACTTTATTTTTGAATCCAGAAAAACAAGAAATAATTATTCCATAACTTTGAATCGGTAAGATCAAATTTATATTTAAATAATCTTAATGTATGGTGACTATACTTGTAGGGAGCACACTATTGGAATTTTCTGAAACCCTTTTGTCTAAACCACTGTAGTTGAAGAAACTCTTATCTAATAGTATTTTTGTATAAATACATTTTGGTTAATAACTCCTCTATTCAAAGAAGTGTCAGCTAAAGATTAATTTGGAACATGTTTATTGTTAGACTATAGAGATTAGAAAATTTAATTTGATTATATGTGGTTATTATTTGTTTAGTGATATAAAATAGTTGTGTAGTATTGTTCATAATCTTAGTGCTTGTTAAATTTTAAGTATTATATGCATTGTTATTTTACAGTTTTATGTGTTCCACTTTAAATATTTTTGATTACTCTTATATAATTTAATTAATTCTAATTTTATTTTTGCTCTTATGAATGTATATTCCATTTCAAGCATAATTTATTTTGTATGTTTGTAATTTCATAAATTCCAAACATTATTTGCATTTTAATTACTTTTAATTTTTCTTGAAATTTTTTATTTCATTTCACAATTTTCTGCAAAATATTTTATTTTGCATAAATGCATTTTTTGAATTTTTTCAAATTAAAAGCCAGAAAATCTTGGAGGCTTATACTAAGAAGTGAGTCAAATTCTCGTTATACCAAAGTTTCTTAAAGAAGTGTTTTTCTACTAAAAAGCTTTAGACTAAAGTACGTAAACCTACTTGTAGTAGAGTATTGGGGATTATTAAGTGGTAACAGTTTGTTTTGAATTTTTGGTGTATATAATTACAATATAGCTGTCAGAAAGTAAGCTATTACTGGGTGATTCAGAAAGTAATAAATAATTCATTTATCCATTCTGATGAACAATTAATATTCAAATGATTCAGAGTTCATATCATCAGTCTGTCTATTCATATAATTGTCACTCAGAGATTACCCAGGAATTATCTCAGTCTTTAGTTTAAATTTGACAAAAGTAGTTCACTTTTTATCTAATGGAAAATATACGTGCTAATTCGTGGCATGATTAAGTTTTTATCAAACAGCAGATATCATTGGTTCGATTTGTAAAGGGTACGGTGATACTAAGGCTGTAACATTAAGTGTTTTTAGTTGGTAAAGAGATATTTACGACGGGCGTCGCTCTGCCTGCCCTTCCACTTCTAGAACAGGTTTTCATGTGGCTACGGTTCGAGACTTTTCGCTTTGGATTGGTTGTAATTGCAGACAAGGAAGGCTTTCACATGTGAACGATTATACGATTTCATCATCAGTAAGCTCAGTGTCTTGTAGGTAGGTGCCATGAGTGTTCTGCACAGAATAATGAATGAACCACAAAACTAACAGAAGATCTCTGTACACTACTCTACTACAAGTAGGTTTACGTACCTTAGTCTAAAGCTTTTTGGTATAAAAACACTTGTTTAAGAAACTTTGGTGTAACGAGAATTTGACTCACTTCTTAGCATAAGCCTCCAAGGCTTTCTGGCTTTTAATTTAAAAAAATGCATGATTTAAACTTGTTTAATTTATTTAGTTTCATTATAATTTGGGTTGTCATCAATCCTTAATCAGCTGGAGTCTAATGTGAAGACTTTTATTAACGTGTTGTGACTGCTGATGAGGCGTGCACCTTTGCGTTCTACTCGTGGTCCAATCAATTTCAAAATTGAAAAATCAGCAGAAAAACCATGGCTAAATTGTCTGGGAAGAGAAGTGTACCGGCACAACTGCCTATTACTATTACGGTTTCACAAACTAAGACCAGAATTGAAAAAAAAAAAACATCCTTAGGAGTGGTACGCTGTTCCAGCTCGACAGTGCTCCCACACTGTGTACAAGTGTACAAGAAAACCATGCGTGAATTTTCTAGAAAGTTCTTTCGGTAGCCCGGATGTTATTTCCCCAGAGTATTTTTTTCCTTTTCTGAGTTGCAATGAGACCTCTGTTGTAATCAAGGAAGAGAAACTGCAAAAAGGCTGATAACAATTGTGTTAATTAAAACTTCCTGCATTCTTCATGGGAGGGATAGAGTGGTTAAATTAAATTGAAATTATTTAATTATTAAAATATTTAAATTTAAACTATTAAATAATAGTTTTAAATAATTACATGCAAAACTGCTTAGAGTTATATACGGAGAACAATAATTATACCTATTTGTTTTTGTCATTATTTTTTGATGCACCCTCGTACTTGTCTCAGCTCAGAAATATTAACCCCCTTCCTCCCTATCAGTATGAAATCAATTTGTTAATGATTAATATAACTTTGAAAGAACTTATATCATGGTCCTTTGTATTAAGCGCATTCATAACATAGTTATTATACCTTATTAACACCTACTTAATTTTTTAAGCAGCCCTTTTGAAAATATTTTATACAATCAAGTGTGCATTTTAAAAACTATTTGATCATCAAATGTGGATTTTTTTTTAGTATATTTAATTGTTTAAGAATTTTTTGGTTTTTAATGCATCATGTATATGTTTTTTAATAAGTGTAGCTCTCTGTAATATGTTATCAGAGCAAATCTGAGTGAGGATTACTTCACAAACCGACAGGATAGATACATGGTCATCTCTGGATGCAAGGAATTGGCAGATTTTTATTGGGAACTTATTAAAAGAATTAGCTCCGTCTCCTTCTCGTTGGACAGCAATGACAACCTTATTCCTGGGTATATCAAGTGTTCTAACTTGTTATGTACATTGTAGTTTCTTTAGTAATTCTGTTTTAGATGCACTATTTAGTTTATTGAGAAACTTAATTTTTGTGCAATTAAGTAGTTAGTTTCATTGTTCATCCCGTAATAATGCGTTTATTAAACGGGAAACCCTACGAAATTAGAAGAATATATTCTAAATTTTGAGAAACCTGTTTTGATTTTCACAAATTTTAAGCAGAACGAATATGTGGTTTCCATGTTTGAGTCAAGTCATCGATATTTAATATTTTTAATTGGAAGATAATACCTTAATAGTTACCGAGAGAAAAGAACTCCTCGTTCTTTATCAATTTCGTTGCTTCATCTAGTCTTCTTTAAAGTTCTTAGTCAAAACTAATAACTGTCAGTTTTTTTCTTAATTTTACTGAAGATATTTTCCTCTCAGAACACCTTTCCCACAAGTTAATTCATTTTTTTTATGTTTCGCAAAATTCATTTCAAAATGAAAACTTATAGTCTTATTTATTTCTTCCTTAATTTCAAAAAGGGGGAAAATAGATTGTGTATCACATTCGGAAAAACAAAAAAATGGAGTGACCCGCGCTCAACTTCATTGTAAGCAAACATATGAAACTCGTTGTTATTCAATTAAGTTTTAGTTTTACTTTAATGTGGCTATCTTGTAGGCATAAAATCAAACTCTATGATGAAGTATTATTGAAGTTACAGATAATTAATTTAATCATTTTGTTGTGGTTGTACCCTTCCTTGTTTACCTCCATTTATTCCCTGTCTGCAGGTGCCCATATGACAATTAACTTATTTTATGAGTTTTATTAATGATTTGAGCCTGACAGTATACCAAACAACACCTTCTTTTTAGACATCATAAAGGTTTTAATCCAAGAAATTATTTCTGATCACTTTACCCTCAGTAAAATAATCAATGAAGGGCAATGTTTATGTTGGGAAACTTGTTAATATTTCGTTCTAGTATATATTTGAGCAAGTTTTTTCCCCTAGAAGCATTCTCATTTTGTGCCAATCTCAATACAATGCAAATTGCTAATTTATGAAAAAAATATTTTAGGGAGAGGACTTTGATAATTTTCCCAAGGTTAGGTAGAGTATGTGGTCACTGCTGCTGACATGCCTGCTCTAGTTTCTGAAGGCTAATATGGGAACCTTTTTATTTTACAATCGTTGCGTATGACACTATTTGTTTTGTAACAGCAGTAATACTAATTTTGTAGAGCAAAATATGTAGACTTGTAAACATTCTATGTTCTACCAATTAACCCCTTAAGGTAGAACATTGTTTTGGGACCTCAAACAGTGTATCTTCTATGTGCTCGTACATGAATTTTACTGCTGTGCCTTTTATCTAAAGATACTCCAACATTTTTTCATGCATATGAGAGTTGTATTTTATTATTGAAAACAGTACACTATGACTCACTTTCGATTTTCGGACTCTGTTAATGGTTGTCTTCAGGAGAGCCAGTGGTATTGAGGGAAGACGACAGTCGACATATATATATACCACTAATATTAGGAGGACCATATAAACAACAACAATAAGAGAACAGGCAGAAAATTAGCTAATCTTTATGAAAAAAATCGTCATAAAATAAATAGAAATAAGGGAAGGCAGCAATTGTTTTAAAAACTAATGTTTTGTTTTATATGCATAATTTACAGTTAAAACTCAGAAATACAAAAAGGTGACAAATGGTTTTTTGGGCGTAAACATACTCGTAAGTAGAGACACGAAACAGCTCTCAATTATTACAAAGTTACAGACAATGTAGCAAATCGCCACGATTTTAAACTAGAAGGAAAAAATAATGAAGAAGTAACTGAAAAATAATATCTAAATAAAGTAAAAGGAGAATTAGTGTATAATTTAAAAAAGAGTTAAAGGGATACAAGCAAATAAAAATATAATAAAATTACCTGATTAACTTAATACCAGGAGCTAGATGTACCAGAAGGGCTTCTGAAGTTTTTATTGTACTATATGTTGATCTGATCTGTTAAACTCAAATATAATTAGGAAAATTTACTCGGAATTTTTGTCATTTCTTTGTTTTAGTCGAATCTGTTTTTAATCTTATTTAACTCTCAAATATATATTCTTATATATTTAAAATATACTTGGATAAATGTATAGGATATCTTATTTCAAAATACTTCTTTTCCCATTTTTGTTATTACTGGGTATTTTTTTAAAGTTTATTTTGATTTCAGTAAAGTACATCCATACAAAACACCATATGACGAATATATTCATGTTGCTAAAGAAGTGATATGGAACTACTGCGTGAAAGCAGTAGATAAGTCAAAAGTACAACCAGGTATGCAACATTTCTTGATTCTTGAATTATATGTCAGTTTTATGTAACTGTTACAAAACCAATTTTTTTATGTTTATATTTTACATATTACATATATACCAACAAATTCTTAAAAAAATTCAACTTACACTCTAGCACAAAAAAGTGCAATGTAACATTTTAAAATATTATATTGGTTTAAGAAACTTACGAGGATTGCGTCTAATGTTTGAATAGTGTAAAAGTCAGCTTACTATTGACGTAATACTTGTTGTGTGATATTAGTATTTATACATTTTGAATGCCCCCTTAATAATCACTGAAGGCCTCCTTTGAAGGCTTCTTTGGATGTCTGAGCTCCATATTTCAACCTCTGGACTAAGCGAATTTCAGCATGCTCCAAACATTAGATGTCTAACTCCTATTAAATCAAACAGCTACAGGACTACTAAAGAAATCTAAAAAAAATTTGGTCACAATAAGACATGAGACTTTTTGACGAACCAGGTATTTGATCCAAGCTTGGGTTTATAATCACATCCACCGCGAGGTTAACACCACATACCAAAGTGCTTAGAATTGTGCACATACAGTAGTACCTCGAGATACGAATTTAATTGGTTCCAGAACCCCCGTCGTATCTTAAAAAATTTGTATCACGAACATATAATTACCATAAGAATTAATGGAAAAAAATTAATTGGTTCCACGGCCCAAAACCCGTATATAGTTTCCTATTTTACGTTATAAGACTAACAAAAGTACACTAAAAAACAAGCATTTAACCATACAAATACAAAAGAATTGAATAAATAATGAATTCATATGTAAAAACAGAGTTTCAGGTGCATGATTTTGGTACGTGGGTTGTTTTCGTGGGTGGGACTTCTTCTTAGGTCCCATTGTTAATACAATTAATATAAATAGGACAAAGGAGACGCGGGCGATACGAGAAAATACGAGAAAGTCGGAGCACAAATACAGGGACCCGAACGAACGAAATTTACCGGCTTTCTGAAGAAAGGACGCCTTGTGGGATGCTGCGGCGTCGTATACGCATCGCTACGCGCAGTTCACGTGAACACATTGGGTCGTTCCTGCAACACACACGACTGACTGTCCCCAACGGTCTCAGAAGGTTCCAGAAGTTTCGAGAAAATTCTTTCTCGGCGCCTCAGATTTTACGTCGTAAGATGAACATTACGTCATATTTAGAACAGGATTTTTCTTAAGAAGAAGCAGTCGTATCTCGAGGTACTACTGTACTTGATTGTATGTAGTGTGTATTCGATTATACGAACCCTATCAAAAGATAGAAGGGCTCTTTTAATTTCTGCCTAGTTGATAACGGCTTTCTTGACCATTTTCGCTGTCCTTTCTCATAAGTACAGGAAGGCTCTTTTGCTCTAGAGTCCACGCCCACTCTCTATGACCAGTGGCACGGTGAGGAGGTATCTGATCTGAACATTAACTTAACATCCTTTGCACAAATGTAATCTCGAACTCTGTCTTAAATACAAGTACTTGCACTTAATGAAAAGAACTCCCAACTTGCTTCAATCGTTGTAACAAGTGTATAAACTATAATTATTTGAAATAAAATATAAAAACTGAATAGTTTGTATAAATTATGTTTTTATTATTTTATGAAGTAAAAATAGTGTGCTTTTCTGTGTTCTCTCATTTGTGAATGATCATATGAATTTTGAAGTTAAATGATGTAATATGGGCACGTGACGAAATGCTCTGAGTTGTAATTAATGTACATCATGATTTGATAGTGCCTGGATATGATTTACTTTCAGTGTGTTCTGTTTACTGAAAGGCCATGATACGTGGTTGTTTCCTGTCGTCGAATTGCCTCCTTTGGGAGTTCACCAGGACAGTTCTGCCATGCATGGTCTGCTCGAGTGTGCTCCAGTCGGTTGCAGAGTCACTCTGTCGACAGGATATTTCAACCTCACTGAACAATACTGCCAATCTATAATCAATAATCCCGGAAGTCAATTCAGAATACTCATGGCCCATCCTTCGGTAATTAAGTATAATAACTTATCTCTTATTGTTATAAGTTTTACAATTCAATTCACCCTTTTGCATAATACGTTTTATAATACATTATATGAAACTACAGAATTATGAAAAGCATTTATAGTATATATTTATGTTCTTTTTATGTATTTTTTTAATGAATTGTTGGTTAATTACAAATTAATACGTAATATTACGATTTTTTTGTAATAAAATGTTTGATTATGTTCTTTGTAATTTGAAATTCATGTTTTTTTTTAAAAAAATATATATTTAGATGTAATTAATACCCTAAAATTATAAGCAGGTAAATTTTATATGCAAATGGGTGAATTTGGCTAGCAGACCTACATTACTTATATGTAAACTTCAGAGTTTGTATGTGGGCATATCTACTTTATGTTAATCATTCAAATCCGCACCCTTCCAATATGGTACACGTTTGGTACACATCCCAAGAAGAAACCATGCACATCTTTTTATCCAAAGGAGATTTGCTATATTCGTACAGTTCTTAATCAATTTTGAAAGCTAATAAATAATCATAAATTTTGACAGATTTATTTATATCATTAATATTGGTGAAATGGATATCATCTCTTTATTGGGTAAAGTAGTATTTACAAAAGAGTGTTTTTAAGACTCAAATCTTAGAGGTTCGGCAATATCTTCGAATAATTATGATTTATAAATGTTAGTGTAACGATTTTTGAAATTGTTACACTCCAATTTTTGAAATTTCAAGCTTTAATATTTAAGTAATTTTGACTATTTTCTGCTAAGGCAAACGGATTTCACAAGGCAAAGGGAATTGCTGGAGGTATTCCGTACGCGTACACTGCCATCGCCTCCCAATTTTTAAGTCGCGCTCCTTCTCCTAGAGTTGGCCTTATGGAATACTCAAAAAGAGGATGGACCTATCACGTCAAAGGACTTTGGCTGACTCCTCCCTTCTCAAAAGGACCTGCATTTACTGTTATTGGATCATCTAATTTTGGTAATCTCCTTTAATATTTAATTACTTTTGATGATAACAAATGAACTGAAAAATAATATTTGTTGTGTATTCAGGAGTGAGGTCGGTGCAGAGAGACTTGGAATCTAGTGTGACTCTTGTGACGGCCAATCCGGAACTTCGTCAAGCACTGCGACAAGAGGAGGAACTCCATCTTGATCACTGCTCTGAATTTGATTCTCAGACGCCCCTCCTACCATCTCGGAAACCTCCGTTCTGGGTCAAGGCCATTTTATCAGCCTTTAGGTCTTTTTTCTAATGAAAATAAAAAAGAGAAAAAAAGTGTTAGTTTATTGGAAATATGTGTGACCGTTAAAGACATTTATCCACAATTTTTTTCTTTTCTGGTACCAGAGTTTTGGGGTCGAAACAGGTGTCCCTGAAATTAAAGCTGCATGGCTTTTGCTCGGTATAATCAATAATTTTCTGACAAAACTATTTATTGAACTGAATAATTAAGCACTTAAGCCTTATGCTCATTTTAAACCTGCAGTGGTAACTTTTACTTCATACAGTTCAGTAGCGTAGTCGGACCGTACACAAATTTTGGCATCGTAGCCAGAATTTTGTATGTATTTACTCCTAAAAGCCCTGCCTGGTATATCAATCATCACTGTGAAACTGTTTTTCACTATGAAGTCACAAGATTAAACGATTATTGGATTGAATAAGTGTAAAGATAATATTGATATTGATTCATTTCATATAATATTGTTACTGTTATTCTGTTTTGTTTTTATCAGTCTTAAAAATAACAAAGTTTGTCTTTAATGTTTTTCCAGTAGGCATGAACGTTTGTATTATGTGTGTCAATAGTTATTTGTTGTTGTTATTATTATTGTTGTTGTGGTGCAGAGAGAAATTAGACAGTTATTGTTACTTTTTCCTTGTTTTGTTTAAGAGCTTTAAAATACATTACGAACAGATATTGGTCAGGAATGAGGATGATCCGTTATCATGATTCACTTAGTGAGACTATTTTTTCTTACTTGTACATCCCAGTTGTAATTCGACAATTTTTGAAGTAAGTGACATGTGAATGAAGGTCAGACAGACTATGTGGTATTGTGTTTGAAATACTATTTAGAATTTGTATGTCCACGCAGGATATTCATGTGTAAGTTACATGTGTAGTAACTTTATCAACATATTACATTCTTTTTTGAAAAAGTTGTGAGTAGAAAATTAAAATGGTGAGAACACTGAGATTTGTTTGAAGTAAAGTCTAGTTGAAAAGTTTGTCATAAACAAGAAATCTTATTAGTGATTCAAAAAAGTGCTTGATCAGTATGAATGTTTGCTTTGTTTTATTTGTATTATTTACTTTTGTTATAAAACGATGATTTTTTTAATATTGTTGCTTTATTTTTTGTCAAAATCCCAGGAAAAAGTTTAGTATTGACAATGTTATATGGTTCTAAATTTCTAAGGTTTATTAATTTTGTTAAAATTCTTTACAAGTTATATTTTGAAATGAAATTTAACGTAGATCGGTTCTTTCTTTAAAATTTAGAATGAGCATTTCAGCCTTTCCTTCTGAGATTGAATAGAAAAAACTGAAATTTACGTTAATCAAACAGCAAGATATAAGAATTTTTTCGAAGTTCATGGCTTGAAATATTTTTATATTATTAATATGGCAAACCGTCATACCTTGTACGATGATGTTGGATTCGTTGGAGCGCTTTCGGACGTTGTCCATCTTTAATCGCAACTAACTAAGGAGATGAATAAATCTGAGCTTGTCGTCTCTCCAAGAGGACGTTAAGCCGTCGATCTCAAACCTGTACAATGTCAGATAATCTTTAAAGATCCTTACTCTAAATACACTTGGAGTAAATATACATTGGGAGTCCTAATTTTAAATAGGATTAAACATCCTATTAATCCTAAATTAGGCAAAATTTAGGACTCCCAGTGTATGTAGAATGTTCATTGTGTGATATCACAATGGACCAATGTTGTCTATGTGTGTTCTCTTGCGGGACTGCCACTGCAACTTAACCTAACATATCAAGCATAGTTTTTACTTTACTATGAGTAAAGTACAGTTGTCATAAAAAAAATTGCAGATTTTGACCGATTTACACGTTTTCCGGTTCTCTGAACAAAAAAAAAACTGCAAACAATTTGGTTGACCGGTAGAAGTAATAAAGGTCTTAAAATGCGAAACTCTATTTGGAATAAGGATATTATTTGTATTTATTTATATTAACTTACCGATTTTTTTCGGGTGCAAACTAAAGACATTTATTAACCTTAGAAGTTTTTTAAAAATAGTGGAATGCATAGAATAAATAATTTGGTGTCTAAATACTATAAAAAAATACTATTAAAAAGTCTAAAATATATTAAATATTTTTAATACTATTAAATACTATTAAATACTATTAAAAAGTCTAAATACTATTAAAAAGTGCATAAATTTTTAACCTATTAAGACAAATACAATGGGAAAATATAAATTTGAAGCCCACTGTTTCTGATGGTACATGTTGTTGACTGGAAAATTGCATTGTTATTTACTGTATTGTGCATTTTAATTAAGCATTGGTATAATACTTATAAATCTGTGAGATACATGTTGTTATAATTTGGGAATGCCCTTTATTATGATCTAAATAATGGATTTTAGGTGATACCTAAAACAGATAACCTAAATAAGAACTACTTTTTTAAAACAATGTTTAATTTGTAATTTTTGGCTTCTCAACATACACAGGGCCCATTTATTTTGCTGGCTCTGTAAACTATAGCGAAAATGAAAAAAAAAATTGAAAATTAAAAGAGAAAAATTTCATATTTAAGTACTGCGTATCCCTGAGACGGAACACCAAGCTCAGTACCAAAATTGCACAATTTTTTAGAAAAAATTTATGGGAAAAACTTTTTTTTGTGCTAATAATCTGTCCACAAATCATCACTATGCTTCTTTTAAGTTGACATTTCAACTATATATAGGATGTGATATGCTCAGAAATTGTCCTTCAGAGTTTAAAGCTCAAAAAACTGTCCTCAAATTCAGTGTTGCCAACTACCAGGAGGCCAATTTGGGCTAAAAAAAGGGCCAAGTAAAAATATAAGGAAAAAATCATTCTAAAGAAATTTTAAAATTTTATTTTTAAACAAGATTACAGAATCTCTCATTTAAGGAGCTCAACCAAAGATTTTTGAAAATTCGTCACCTAATGCGGCAACTAAATTCATTTCTTCACGAGCTTTTGGTCCCAATTTTCTTAATTGTATCAATTTTTTTTTTAAATTTTTCAAAAGGAACATCGAAATCATAGTAGCATTTTCTATTAAGTTTTAAACCATGTCGTATTGTCTGAACACTATTTATTGTTGATACATTAATCTTGTTTCGAAGTTTGTTTTTGATGATATTTGCTTGACTGAATGTTCTCTCAACATCAGCATTAGGATGGGGAAGACACAACGAATAAGATAGAATAAGGAGAGGTAGTTAAGTGGTAAGGTGACAAAGGAGTTTGTTATGCTTGCAAACAGTAAAGTGCTTAA
Organism: Hermatobates lingyangjiaoensis; assembly: GCA_026182355.1. NCBI lineage: Eukaryota > Metazoa > Arthropoda > Insecta > Hemiptera > Hermatobatidae > Hermatobates > Hermatobates lingyangjiaoensis. Next base: position 1,207,149 of record JAPFBL010000063.1, on the reverse strand, counting down.
AACAAGCCAGAAAACATTATTGTAGAGTAGTTTTTTTTTATCATTGAAGTATTTTTAAATCAGTAAAACTGTCCTCAAATAATGTAACAAAGTTTTTCAAAGTTCAAAGAACTTCTTTAATGGCAATAAACGAGTTCTTAAATGATTGTTGTTTGCATTAATAGGATTAAAGAACACAACATAATATGAGGTCTCCTGAGTCCAATAAAATAAGTTCTGCACAGTGAGTAGGTTATCTCAAATCTATAATAGCTGTAATCACCAAATTTCGTACTTTGGTTTTTTTTTGAGTGGAAAACGCAAGCTCGACACCGAAACTGCACTTTTGATTGCAAAAGTTCAAAAAACTATTCTGGAATAGGGTTAAATGAACTGAAATGAATATGGATGTTAAACAAAATACAGTAAAATGTAGATCATACAGATTTTTGGTTCTAATTAGTTACATTTAGATAACATTTGTTTTTTAACAAACATGGAACTTTATAGCAGTGCTCCTGATGAAAAGGTGTGCAAGCTGATTTTGTATGGCTATGGCTAAAGGTTGTGTAATCAAATTTTTCATTACGTTTTATTTTTATAAGTTAGTTTTCGTTCCATTGTTTTCAACTTCCTTCCATTGGTGAAATTCAGTTCTACTTAATTAGAACATAAGTTAAATAATGTAATTATTATAAATTATTGTTGTTTTAATTTAATGTGTTTAACCATACATTCATAGAGATTATTTTATCTCTTGGTGTTAATTTCATTCGTTTTCATTTGATAGGCCAATTTTAACCAAGTTGACTTTGTTTGAAGTTTAGATTAAATACTCTACCATGCAGAAATAACAAAACAACTGTAACAGTATTTGAAACAAAAAACCAAATAATAGTACGAGTAATATTAGCCTATGAGGGCTAATATTTTAAAGTTGTATAAATGTAACCCTTGCGGCGTGTTTTTTAACTATGCGATTTAACCTTGCGACCAGATTTTTAACTATGTTATCATAGGTTTGCTAATGAATGTAACCAAATTAAAATAATTGAAGTAATTTAATTGATTTTCCATCTCTTATAATTGTTGAGGGTCCGTTATCAAATGCGCGGTAGGATTCTCCAAAGATCTGGATGCAACTCCAACTGCATACGAGATGTCAGGTCGAGTACCAGTCATCAAATACATGAGTGACCCAACGGCTTGTCGGTAAGATGAAGCCCCAAGTTTACTGCTTGCACACGAGTCTTTGACAGGTTCCGAAGGGCAGTTGATAATGGGAGTTGAAATAGGGTTGCACTGGTCCATTCCAAGCTTTACGAGAATCCGTTTGGTATACGTGGACTGACTGATCTTCACAGATCCATCATCAGTCTGGTTTATTTCGAAACCAAGGTAGTATGAGGCAGGTTTGTAGGAAATTTTAAATTGTTCCTTCAAATTACAAATGAATTTGTTGAGCATGGCATTGTTACTGGATGCAACTAAACCGTCATCAACATAGAGAGCCACCAACAGTTTATCAGACCCCTTTATTTGAATAAAAAGGCAAGGGTCAGCTGAGCTTTGTTTGAAGCCCAAGTTTAACATGAAGGTACCAAACCTCTTATTCCAGCAACGTGGTGCCTGTTTCAACCCATATAAACTTTTGTTTAGTCGACAGACACGGGAGGAACCATCTTGATAGCCTTCAGGTTGTTGAATGTAGATCTCCTCATCCAGACTTCCATATAAGAAGGCGGTTGAAACGTCAAATTGTGTTAGACTTAGTTTTTCACTTGCTGCAACGCTGAGAATTGTTCTAATTGTACTAGCTTTAGCAACAGGACTGAAAGTTTGCTCATAATCAGTCCCTTTCTTTTGAACAAATCCTCTCACCACAAGTCTAGATTTGTAGCGCTCAATAGTGCGCTTGTAAATCCATTTACAAGGAATGGCTTTCTTACCCGCAGGTAGTTCTTGCAAGTCCCAGGTGTTGTTGTCTTGCAAGGAGCGAATCTCAGAGTCCATTGCCTGTCTCCAAAGCTTTGACTGACGACTCTCAATAGCTTCCTCGTATGAAGTAGGTTCTTCAACATCTGAAATGTTTTCATTAATCATGACAAAATCCGAATATCTTGCCGGCTTTTTCAGTATGTTGCGATCCCGAAGAGCAGTCCTATTTTCGACAGATTCGTCTTCTGAAACGTGCTTCTCAAAAGCACGTTTTGGAGATGTTTCAGAAGGCTCGTTAGGTGTCTTGTCACATTCCTCTTTAGGTATATTATCACGTTGAACTCGAAGGGGAGTCTCTTCAAATGTAACGTCACGAGATCGTATAAGCTTGTTAGTGCTTTTACACCAAATCCGATACCCATCCGCTTCATATCCAATCAAAACACCTTTGACAGCCCTAGGATCCAACTTGTTACGTTTTTCTTTAGGAACATGAGCGTAACATTTTGATCCGATTATTCTTAGGTGTTTCAGGCTAAGTTTTCGTCCTTCCCAAAGCTCAAATGGGGAGATACGCGGTTGACTGGAGGTACCGGTCAGGTTCAATACGTACACAGCAGAATTTATCAGCTCTGCCCAGAGTGCTTGGGGCAATTCTTCATGAGCGTGCATCATCGCTCTTGCAGTCTCCACTACTGTCCGGTTGTCCCTCTCTACGCAGCCATGTTGTTCAGGGGTGTAGGGCATAGTGAGCCTCTGTTTTACTCCATGTTTTTGTAAAATCTTCTTTACAGCGAGGTTATTGAATTCCCCTCCGTTATCGGAAAGAAGCTCTCTCACAGTGTACCCAGCAGTTTTTATTTCAGCTAAAACAGTTTTCAAAGTATTGATCACTTCAGATTTATGTTTTATGAAATAGACAAAGCGAAAACGTGTATAGTCGTCCTTGAAAAGAACGAAGTATTTGTATCCTGAATAAAAAGGTACAAATGGTCCACAGACATCCGCATGTAACAGGTCACCCTGTTTACAGGATCTAACCCTTGTTCCAAAGGATTTTCTATGTGCCTTACCGTAGATACAGCCTTCACACAGTTCACTGTCAAGTGGAAGGTCTATACCAAGCTCTCTCTTAACCGTTTCCCTTACATGGCGTTTATTCTGATGTCCCATACGTTCATGATGAAGTTGAAGCAGGTTTTCATGACAAGTAGAATAGAGCGCGGGTGGTTGAGTTGTGACAATGTGAAGCTTATAAAGGCCTCCAAATCTATTTCTGGAACCAACCAGTTTGGTCTCACCATCAATGGTCAAGCAGCATTTCTCTCCCGTTGACTCGAACTTGCTACTCAGAATTTTATCTTGAATAGACAAAACAGAGAATAAGTTTTTCTTTACATCAGGTACATACCACACATCACTCAATGTGATATTTTCTTGTCGCCCATCCACTAGAGCAACGATGTCCACTGAGCCCTTCCCAAAGGCTCTCATCAACTCTCCATTCGCTATTGTCACCATGTGATCCGTCGAGAATGGTTTGAAATCACGTATCATATCTTTCCAGTGGCAGACGTGGTTCGTGGCTCCGTTATCAACAAACCAGTCTTGTTGATTGCACTCAGCTGACAGTTTGCAGGAGGTGGTGGCCAACAACATCATGTTAACCCCCTTTCCATGAGATTTTTGGGTAGATTTCTCTGTTTTTGGTGGTCTTCCATCAGAAATCCACTTTTTACAAAATATTATTTTATGTCCAGGAAGCTTGCAGTAGTTGCACACTATCTTCTTATTATTCTTTATTTTATCATCATTGGTTGCTCCTGAGTGTCGAGCTAGAAGAACTTCCTGACTATTTCCCCTGTCATTTAATGTAAGAGTCCGCTCATGCATACAGAGCTGCGTTGTCAGGTTGTCGACAGTTCTGTCAGTCCTTGGAATGAGTTGCCAACTTCGCCTAAAATTAAAATAATTATCAGGTAATGTATGAAGGATCTTACATACGAGTAGCAACTCTGGAAGTTCACTAGTAGCCCTTTCCTTGCTTAATTCTGTATTTAGATCACTCCAAATATTTTTCAGTTTTGAAATATGACCAACAATGTTATCACTCGGATCCATTTTATAGCAAAAAAATTGAATACACAAGTCAAATGCTTTGTCCTCCCTGCAGCCATCAAATAACCTGTGTAATTCCAGCCAAACATCCCTAGAATTAGAAAAGCGCATCACCAACTTCAAAGTGTCCTCCGTCATGTTAGTAGTAATAATCAATAGAGCAATACTATCTAACTTGGTAAAAGTTTCATAATTTTTTTCAAATGCCTTTACCACTGATGGACTTGCATCCTTTGAAGGATCTTCAGGTGCAACCACTCTCCCTTCCACAATATCCAGTGCACCAGGAGTACTTTACAATAAAATTGTTACTTTATATTTCCAGGTAGACCAGTTTTTCTTTCCTTCAAGAAGGCCAATGTTTACTTTTGTCGCTTCCATTGTTCAAAAATACAGACAAAACAAATTGCAACACGAGTCCAAGTTCAAACACACAACTTTCTCAATTAACAATATTTAACGGCCTGGGCCCATAACCTGTTGAGGGTCCGTTATCAAATAATTTAACGAAAGGAGATTCTTGATGTCAGCCTTTTATTTTACACAGTTCATAACAACACATTCAAAGCTACACATTTAGTCAACGTATACAGAAACACATGGTTCATTTTTCAGGTTGTGCAACACTGGTTCATTACAGGTTGTGCAGTCCCCTCAGGCATGTTTTTAAATGTCCCACAACAATAATAATGTTAATAATAATGATAATAATGTTACCATAGAGTTTGATAACACGTTTACAAGATGCCTACATTAAATCCAATATTAAATTGGCTTTTATCGATTTTGATAATATGCTTTATTTAGTAAAATAGTGTGTAGGCCAGTCCGGATTTTTCAGAAGATGTAATCACCTATAACTGTCCAAATGTTTTGTTGTTTTCCTGCTAATGAATGAAAAGTATCTAAAAGATCTCCTAAAATAAGAAAGCTACTGCATTAGAGGGGTAAGTGGTGTTGGAGTCATCAGATTACTACTAATGAAACCAATAACTGAAAAATACTCAGATTTTTAAAACAACTGAATATTTTTTTTTAAAATAAAATGTGCAAATTTTGACATTTGATTCAATCTGAAAGCTTGTGAAGAGGATACAAGCAATAACATTTGACAGATCAAAATCAAATTACACCTAAAAATAGAGTATTATGTAGGGGATGTGTTTAGATTTTTTTTTTCAGAATTACAAAAACCACAAATGCGTTCGGATCAATTTTATGTTTTCAGAAAATGTTTTTTGACATTAAAGGGCTTATTGAAGAGCAATGCAAATTTTTGCCCAAAAATTGAACAGAAAAAAAAAACAATTTATATAAAAAATTCGTGTAATTTCAATTACTAGAAAGAGCAATAAAGCTATAAAAACTGAGTATTCATCCTGAACTAATGGATCACATGCTATACTTGGACTTGTTTACATTTATTTACATTATCTTAGAATAATTTTTCAAGTAAATTGACTGAAGTGAAAATTATGTATAGAGTTTTAATGAAAAAGTTAAATTATTTAATAATTTAATTATGATATCTAAGAAGAATGAATTTCTGACAAATAAAAAATTAAATCAAAGAAATATAATTTCTGAATGGTTTTTTATGGTATGATTGATTTGTCTAGCAAAATCCTCTAATCAACATGTTGCATCTAAATCTATCAGATTTAGATTGAATATTTGTGTTGTCGTAGGTTGGAGTGGGATTGTATGATCGTAGGGGAGAAGTGACTGTTGTCTGAAGCTGTATTTGCGGAGAATGTGCTGTCTGAGAAACTATACAAGATTTTTGATTTTTATTTGACATAAGACACTTGGTTTTACGAATATAAAATCTAATATACGTGATATTGGACCGATTGGAACATGAAGTTCAATTTTCAACCATTTATTTAGAAATGGTTGGAGTGAATCAATGCATCTAATTAATAACAATAGTTAAATAAAAATAAAGTAATAAAACAAAAAAATAAATTTTTTGACAAGAAGTTTGATATTATGTTTACTTATAGTTAAGTTGAGTGTACTCCAAATTTTGTGAGTGCAGAAGCTGCTGCTAACTCTATATGTATAACAAGATTTCACGATAAACATGTAAAACACAATTTCCAAACCACAATAAGAAATGTGGTTAAAGACTAAGATCTTTCGACCGTAGCAGGGGTTTTCATCAGAGTTAAATCCACAACTGAGATTTGTGAAATCTTGTTATGTATATATATTTGTACGTATTTATAACGGAAACAGAAGATTAAATAAAACAAATAGAAACAATTGGAAAAAACTTAAAAAATACTTCAAAAGGTCACCTCAATATCTTAAGGAATTGTCGTCAACCATGATTAATATAAAGTAATTTTCACAATGATTCGTTGAAATAACAAAGAGAGTTTTTGTAGTCTTAACTGAGTCTTTTATTTTCCCTTTGTTTATATATAGTATTTTCTTTATCCTGGTTTCATCTAGTGAGAATAATTCTAAAAATAAATCGTTTTTTTTCTTGGACCGTTTTTTCTTTGAGATTTGTTTTGCATTGAAGCAAACCATAAAGACAAATATTGTATAATATATGTGGTCTATACCACATATATTATATTTTTCTTAAAAGAAAATTTTAAGTATGTTTATATTAGAATATCATACATTATACATTCAATTATTTTTGTAAAACTGGCTTTCTTAAAAGAACAAATTTTTAATATAAAAATATTTACTTTAGTTGATTTATTTAAATATAAAGAAACTTGCAGTACATTTGACTCTAGTGGTAGGATTCATTGGTTTCAGAATGTATAAGATGAAAAGAATTATTGAAACATATTAAAGTTAGAGACATTAATTGATATTTCTTTTGTAAATATCAAGAATTATCATTTAATTAATGTAACATGTGATTTCATTGTTATACTAATTATTTAACTATTGTAAAAGTTTTCAGTAAACATGAATATTCAGACAACTTTTAAAATAAATATGTTTAGAGTTTACTTTTATTAATTTATAATATTTCAACTAATTAATTTAGATTATATATTGATTACTTATCTTTTATTTTTTATAAATAGTTTAATACGTTTCTTTGTAAATTAATATTTATAAAAGTAAAACTATAGTAAAGGGACTATTGTAAATTGAGATAATTTATATAACATTGATTAGAGTGATGGTAAAGACTGTTACATTTTTCTAAAGAAAGTTACGTTTCAAAACTTTTACGTTACGTTTGAAAAACTTACGTTGCAAGACTGTTACGTTCATTCTAAATGAAAGTCTAGACGTCAATACACTCCTAGTTGAATCTTCTGTCTAGTACCTTAAAACATGTTTGTTGTCTTAACCAGTTAATTCCTTAAACAATACTTCAAATAGTAAGTACAAATTCCTTCTTAACTTATTTGTGTATTTTTAATGATTACTTATTAGTTTAATCTTCTATATATATAAAAATGAATGTATGTATGATTGTTTGTACTCGATAGATTCAAAAACCATACATCCAATCGCCGTGAAAATTTAGGAAATTATTAGGTATGTCCCCGGGAAGGTTTATGTAAAGATTTTTAAAAATCATAGTTGTTGTTCAGGTAATATCCCCATAGATAATTAATAATATTATAATAGATAAGGTCTGCTTTATAACCTGTTTGTTTACATTTTGGCTTTAATTGGTAATAGCGGCCGCAGGTAGGTTATTCTTTATGATAATATTTCCACAAGCTTTGTTCACTTGGAAACAACAAGGTACCAGAAATTTTAGTATTGTTTTCAGATTGATATTAAAAACAATTATTGTAATTTTATATGGGTTTCTTATTAACTTTAACAAAGCTTTAGTTATTGTCAATAGTTTACAATTAACTTTTCATATCTAATTGGTTTAACTTGCTTTTAGCATTAAAGAAAGTTATGCGTTAAATAATAACTTATTAATTTTAAGTATGCATGATAGTATTACGAATAATAATGATAGTATTTGAACCATTAATTCTAATCTTAAAAGAATAGTTAAAGTATTTTGTTTAAGTTTAATAATTGTAAGGCTTCTTTATTTATTCCTGATTCATTAATTCGTTTGTTTAAAATATTCAATTATCAGTAATTAGTATCCGGCCTTACTCCATATAGGCAAAATGATAAGTTATTATATATATCATTTAATATACTTATATTATATATATAAGTTATTATATTATAGAAGACGTTTATGAATGTCAAAATCAGTAAAACTTACAAGGGAATATGTATAGCATAAAAAATAGATGAAGAAATATTCAAATCAAAATGTACACATATAAAACTTAATCACTGTATGTATTTGTGGGTATAAATACAGTTCTTAACATAATAACTCTTATCATTACATAATGAAAAATATATTTAGAATTTAACATTTGGAACTCAATTGACAATCTTCGATACAATTCCTCTTCATAAACAAATAATATTTCATCAAAATATTGTTATTCAAACTTTTAAGAGACAATTTTGTTTAGTGTTATAATTTTAATTAAACATTTAAAACTGTGTGAATGAAGTCTTCAAATTGAAATTATTGAATGAAATGTAATGTGATATGGTTTAGCCTCTTCAACTAACTGATTCCTAATTGAAAGGATTTGTGGGTTTAAAATTCGTGTCATTATATTTAACAGATAGGACATATCACATTTAATGAGCTAAGACTTCTTTCAACATTTCTTGATGTATTGTTCGGCAAAAAATATTCTTTTTATTATTTGTTTAATGTAATCTATCAACTACCAATATTATTAGACAATGTGTGCAATTTATAATCAGTGTTAGATTATATCTTTTTTGCGTATTCTATAATTTTAATTCTGTATTAATTTCGCTTATCTCAAAAAATTTAAGTGTAACGGAATTATAGACAATTTAAATTGTTTTCGTTATATGTAATTTATTATTAGAGTTGGAATTAAATTGTTTCCCGGGTAAAGCAGGGTAGATCAGCTAGTCTTATATATTATTTTCATAATTAGCAGTTAAATAAAACGATTACACAAACTAAATAAACTGAACCCACAGAAACAAACACATAAAATATATCACAGAAACATACTACTATATTTCAACTGTCTCGTCATCAGGTAGAAATATGCAAGAACGCTACGAATAATGGGACGTTTATGTGTGTTGCTTCTCTGCAATTATTTTCATAAAAATATATACAATTCATTATAAAAAATTTAAATAATTAATCCTAAATAAATAATTAACATTTAATACTAATGATAAACCTTTGATTAGATTTATTTTTAGTTGTTTTATGTTATTTTAAACCTTACAGACTAAATATGTTATAGCGAAAAAATGTAAATATCTTAATAAAAAATTATTTAAATGCATTAATCTATATTTATAAAAATCAAGGGACTGTTTGTCTTTGTTTTCGTTTTCCTTAGAGAAATATACAAATTTCTCAAATTTGAGTAATGTCCAAATCCATTTGAAAATTTGAAATTATTTAATGACATAATATGGGACGTAAGAAGAATATAACAAACACATAATTTCTGATGCTTTCCATGGTATGATAGATTTGTTTAACAAAATGCTTTAATCAATCTATATGTTGCAACCCTTGAACAAAACTTTATATCACATGTAGATTTTCTTTTAAATATAAACAATATTGCCTTCGGGTTATATTGGAGTATCAGGAATATAGAAGAGAAAATAGAAGAACTCTTCTAGACTAATAGTTTATACATGATGCTTTTTAACAATTTCAATCTTCCAGCTTCACATTTACACTATACATTTATATTTATTACATTTTTAAATTAACTGCATAGCCAACTTTGAATTTGATTTGAGTATGAAAAACTGGCTAATTATTGATATATTTTTCCTCAATATATATTTACAGCAACTTTATAACTGAGTGCAGCAAGCAGTTTTATTTTCATTAATTTATTTACATGAATAAAAAATTTCATTAAATCGTTTATAAGTTATATTTTTTCAGCTTTGACCTTACATTTAATATATGGAATATAAATAGAAATATATTAAGCCATTTAATGTTTTAGAATGTATAAGATGAAAAGTATTATTAAAACATAGTAAAGTTAGAGACATTAATTGATATTTCTTTTGTAAATATCAAGAATTATCATTTAATTAATGTAAAATTTGATTTCATTGTTATATTAATTATTTTACCATTGTAAAAGATTTCAGTAAACATGAATATTCAGACAGCTTTTAGAAGAAATAGGTTAAATAATAAAATTCTTTCTCGTTAAAACTTTTAAATAGAGTTAATAATTATTTAAAATGAGATTTAGTGAATAAGGTGCAATGATTTCGGACACCGCTTTATTGGAAAAACAGATAAGACTTTAAAACAGCGATATAAAGTGCATATTAATGATTAAATTAGAGGAGGAATAAATAAAAAAAAATTTCCAATTTTTAAAACAAAAAAAAATTTTTTTTTTAATAAAATGTAAAAATGATGATTTATGATTGACACACCATATTTTTTACTTCTCTACAAGAAAAGTATACTGATCGTTAAAAAATTCCTTGTTGAGATTTTGACAAAATTATATGTTTTGAGGAACCCATAGTCGGTTTATGACATTTTTTCAATGTTTGTGTGTGTGTGTGTTTTTTTTTCTTTTAAAACGGTTATTCTGCATGCGCCATACAGATATTACATGCATATAAAGTCATATAAATAATTTAAGTCGGAGAGTAATTTTCTTAGATTATGAAATAAAAATATAAATATAAAAAATGTACAAAATCACTATGTCAATACTAAATAGTTTTAAATGTAATCTTAGTAAAATAAAATTATACATATATATTGCATTACATTAATTGATATTCCTAAATTAATTAATTGATAGTAAGATGTACGTAATAAAGGTACGTATTAAATGTCGCGTGATTTAATACTAAAAGTTTTCTATATTATAACACTTAGAAATATAAAAATGTAACAGAGGATTATTATATATACAACATTATGACGGAACTGTAAAATTTACAACTTAATAAAGATTATTGGTTCAGAGTTATTTACAATTATAGAATTATAAGTAGTTTTAAATATTTTTAAAAATCAATTCTGTTAATGAAGTGTAGAAATTCTTCGTGTAAATCACTGTTCAGTATGGTGTTCTTTTGTGGTGGCCACATTCTGTTTCTCGTCATGACGGCTCGCTTAAATGGAGGATGATCTCTCTAGAACAATTTGCACTGGATGTGTGTGTGTGTGTGTGTGCGTCTGGGTTGGCTCGTGGATGAGTGTGTATCGAGAAGATTGTGTAGGCGCTACGGTTCAGAATCCTTGATGTATCAAATATATATTTTACACAAAAGTGGGCCTCATAATGTAGATGAACCCTGTTGTTTGGGAGCAATTATGCATGATGGGAAAGTCACTTTTTGAACCAAAATTTTTGACTATACAACATTTTTTTCTTCTAACTACCAATTCCAGAGTCTTAGAATTTTGGGATTATCTTTGAAGCTACAAATGCCATAACTGAAAACGTTCTCAGATTTTTAAAACAACTGAAAATATTTTTTTTCAATATAATGTAAAAAAATTGACTTATCATTCAATCTGAAAGCCATACTGTTTGAGAGATCATAATAAGATTACACTTAATAAGAAAGCATTATGTGGGGAATGAGTTGAGATAATTTTTTTTAAATTACATTATCGCAAGGGACGTTAGTGTACATTTTCTGTTTTCAGAAAATGTTTTTTTTGACGCTAAACGGATCATTAAAAAATAATGTAAATTTGCCAAAAAATTGAGCAGAAAATTAGTAATTTATAAAGAAATTCTTGAAATTTCCATTACTGCAAAGAGCAATCTATATCTATATATGTACTTATAATAAATCTCTGATGTTCGTGTTTTATTATTTTCACTAGCTCTAAATTGAATAAAATATTAAAGACTTGGTGGGCATCGAGCCCACGACCTTAAAGTTAAAGGTACAGCTCGCTACGTATTGCACCATGGGGATTTTTATAAAATAAGCTTCCAACATGACATAAATGACGTAGAGATTAAATAATACTTTTTTGACCTAAATTATAATGATTTAATTATAATAAATTAAGAACAAGGAAATTTAATGAATATATATCAACAAATGATATTTATTATATTTAACAGAAGTTTTAGAAATGATCAAATTAATATAAGTAAAATATCAACAGCACACAATTATGTCTGTAACCAAAAAACAGTTTGTCATAAGGCCTATATTTTCTTCTTTTGAAATATCTATTTCAATAAAAAAGAAAGAGTAAGGCTCATGATCCGAAGATACAGGAAAGTTCTAAATAAAATAAATTCTCTCTAAATGAAGGAGTTCAGGACACCTCACATTGGTTGTAGCCTCTCAGGAATTCACAACTTCTTCCAGTTGTCAAGAAAGGAACTGATGCTGATATCTATAATGCTTGTATCACTCTTACTTGTAGCGCAAAGTTACTAAATTACATTTAACTCGCAATATGAGAGTTCAAGAAGAAAATGAGGAATACTCTAAATTTCTGATAAATATTAGTGAAGACAGAGTTGAAAAGAATGAAAATAAAGAGATTATTACTGCCCGAAGACATGTTTATCCCTGCACATAATGTTGATTAGTGTATTGAATACATTTGCTCTTCATTCGGCAAACAACAAATATTTGTTCACAGAAAATTCTAGATAAGTTCTATTTAACGAGACAGATAGTGAAATTAACATAGGTTCATTGAATAATTTCCAGGAGAAATAAAACAATATCTGTCATATAACTCGTGTGTGCATGTGAAGGAATAGAACCCAAAAATTCCCCTCAAGAGTTTCTTGACTCGCTATAGTTGTCTGGATTGCTCCAACATAATCTAGAACTCAAAAAGGAAGCTCCTGTCATGTCTATGTATGAGAAACATTGATCCACCGCGCTTATGTAATGGAATAATCCTAATAACTGAGGAGCTTTATGATAATGTCATTGTTTATAAAATTATCGCATCACGGTCTCAAGGGGAATAGTTTTAATTCCAAGATTGAAAATTGTTTTATCTGAGGAGGACAAAATTCCTTTTTTATGGATTGAATTTCCTTATCTGATTGAAGGATTGAAAATTGTTTTATCTGAGGAGGGCAAAATTCCTTTTTTAAGGATTCAATTTCCAATTTAGTTAGCTGCCATGACATTCATAAGTCTCAAGGAGAGACTCTACAGAAAGTTTTAGTTCATTTATGTAAAACAGCATTTCAATATGGTGAATGACATGTTTTCAGTAGGGTCAAACAGGAAGAAATCATTAAAGTTTTTTTTGTAAAATTCAAATTATAAAAAAAATGTAAATAAAGAAAATTGTTTTAAAAATATGCTCATTATTAGAAATGAATTAATTTAGAGTTTATCTGCATTTACGTGAACATGATTGCATTAAAAAAGATTAAAACGGAAGGTGTTGGATAACGCAGCGGGTCACGGGTAGTCTAGTAAAGCTATAAAAACTGAATGTTTATCTTAAATTAACGGACACCTGCTAAACTTGTTGGATATGTTAACATTTATTTAATTTTTATTTTGATTTGGACATTTTTACTTTACTATAAGTAAAGTATAGTGATCGTGAAAAAATTCGATCTCGAGATTTTGACGGAATTACATGTTTTGAGGTCCCAGAAGCCGTTTTATGACGTTTTTACGATGATGGCTGTGTGTATGTGGGTGGGTGGGTGGGTGCGTGTGTTAGCATTGCTTGTTACCACGCTACGGTCCAGAATCTTTGATGGATCAAGTTGATATTTTACACAAAAATGGGCCTCATAGGGAAGAAGATCCCTATTATTTGCGAAGAATTATTCATGATGGAAAAGTCATTTTTTTTGCCAATAACCGTTTTTTTCAAAACATTTATTTCTCCTAAACTGATAACCCTAGAGTTTTGAAATTTTGACATTATCTTTGAGGTTTCAAATGCAACAAACGAAAAATATATTCAGAATATTAAAACAACAGGAAATATTTTTTTTTCAATAAAATGTAAAAATTTTGACTTATAATTCAATCTCAAACCTTGTGAGAGCGATACAAGCCATACTGTTTGATGGATCAAAATGAAACTAAGCCTAAAAATAGAACATTATGTGGAGAATGAGTTGAGATATTTTTTTCTAAAATTACATTCGCTAAAGGGGCGTTACAGTACGATTTGTGTTTTCAGAAAATGTTTTTTTGACGCTAAACGGCTCGTTAAAAAAAAATAAAAATTTGACCAAAAATGGAACAAAAAATTAACAATTCATAAAAAAAAATCATGAAGTTTCAATTACGGGAAAGAGCAATAACGATATAAAAACTGTTTGTTTACCCTAGACTAAGAGATCACCTGCTATACTTGTCGAATTTTTTGTATTTTTTTACATTGTTTACATTGACTTAGAAATTTTTTGAGCGAATCCACTGAGATAAAATTGATGTTTCTAATGGAAAAATGAAAATATATTATTGACTTATAAGAGATGTAAGAGGAATAATATTGTGCAGGAAAATGATAACACACACTGAGAAAAAATTCGTATATATGTTATTTGATAAAGGGGAAGGAAAATGATCTTATGAAATACTAAGAAGCTTATTATTATTATTTTAAAGATTAAAATTCTCAGTATAATAATTCTATAAAAGACCAAAAATGTAAATGATAATTAATAATTGGAATCTTTCGTTTAGAGATTAATAAATGTAATTATCGTACATCTTTAATTAACAAAGCACCTTAAAAAAACATTTTCTTTGCAGTTTAAGATGTTTTTCAGAGAAAAAAAGGGTATTTTCCTGTTTTAAATTTTAAAATTTTACTTTAATATTCAATGTAGAAGGATGTCAAGTAAACGATGTAAGAAATCTACTGGCTGTTTGAACGAAAGCCATTCTCTTGTAGGAGAATAAATCGTTTCAAGAAATGTTCACTTTGGTTTTTCAAAAATGTTATTACTGCTGTAGTTATCCTAATGCAATTATTTGCAAATAATAAATTATCTGTGATGTATAAAAATAAGCTTATAAAATGATATGTCCTTCAATCACTATCAGTACTACCTCAGGAATGAAAGGCTAATAATTATATCCCATTTAGATGTTTACGTTATGCTTAAATGAGACGTTATGTTTTATATACTCAAGAAATTTGACATTAAGTTACTTATAGTAAAGTAGAGTGTAGGCCACTCCAGATTTTTTAAGTACATATATCGTCCCATTCGCTCCACCCAATCCCTCCAAAAACATCTACTCAATTTGGAATCTTGGTGCAAAAACAAAAGGATCAAATTAAACCCTGAGAAATCCATTCATATTACCTTCACACTAGAAAAACAAAGTTATCCTCCTGTCTATATTAACCACTCTTCCCCTCCCAATTGCCAACGTAGTGCGATATCTAGGGATGTACATCGACAAACGATTAACATGGAACCCCCATACAAGACTGAAAAGACAGAACCTAATGCGATGATATAAGACGCTATCCAGACTTTTCGACAAAAGATCAAATCTGACTCTGCAGAACAAAAGACTGATATATACTACCGTACTTAAACCGATCTGGACTTACGGACTCGAAATCTGGGAATCAACCAAGCGTTCAAATATCCAAAGAATACAAACAGCCCAATCCAAAATCCTTCGAAAAATTGTACAAGCTCCCTTTTATGTTTCCAACGATACCATCCATAATGATTTGAAAATTCCTTTTATTCGCCAAGATATCTAATCCCGATACTGCAAATTCTATAAATCATTACCAACAAATCTAAATCCTTTTATTCAGGAATTATCATCCCATCAGATTTCTACCAACCCTATAATAAGGCTAAAAAGATGTTGGCCCCGAGACCTACTCAGAAATGCTAACTAGTGGCAGATTATCAGAACAATCTATATGGAGTGTACCAATGGGTAGTTTCTCCACTCTTATATTCAATCTTACTTATGTACCATGTATCAAAATTACTTGTTACCCTCTAAGGGTAGTTGTAATTTAAAAAAAAAACATTGAAAAGTAATGTTTAGAGGTTTAAAAGAAAAAAAAATATGATATGATTTAATGTCTTAATATGAGATGTAAGAAGTGTAAATTTTTTTTATGTAAAAAATCAATGCCAATCAAACATATAATTCTGATGCTTTCCATGGTATGATGTATTTGTCTAATCTAATGTAGACGTCTCATCCCCGTCCTTGACAATGATTACTGACCTTAGCAAAAAATGCAGGATGAGAATTTAACAGTAGTGGGCCTCTGGTCCAGGACTACTAATTACGACGTGCATGGAAATATTCTTTGGTCGTTGGAGGTCCACTGACTTCAGGAACAAAAGCCAATTTCTCCTGTAAGAGATTATTTCGTAACACAAAATCGTCATTTTGACTTTACAAAAATGTTATTGCTGTGGCAATACAGATGATATTATATGTATCAATTGTGTGATATACAGAAATAAGGGCATATATTGATAACTGGTTCAATCACTATCTATACTACCTCCAGGAATGAAAGACATCTTCCATTTAGACATTTAAATTATGTCTAAACGGGAGACTATATACCCAAGAAGTTTTATATTATTTTTACTTATGGTATAGTTGAGTGTACCACTCCAGATTTTTTTAAAAGTTTTTACATATCAAAACTTGACAAGAAAATTCCTAAGAAAATGAGTTCGCTCATTACAGTGTAAACGGACAGACCGACAATTTTATATTTACAGACAAGTTATATTTTGGAACGATTTAATATTCATCTAAGTTAGCATTCCAGTATTTATTTTGTTTCCATCTATAATGTTGAATTTAATGTAAGGTCTATCATTGAACAGAATATATATATGTTGATTTAAAAAATAAAATAGATAAAAATTGACTTGCTTTTATGAGGTCATTATAACAGAAGCAATATAAAAAGTGATATCAAAATATGATTAAAAAGCTTTTATTTTTTTCAATTGCATTGAAAAATGTTTTGATTGATTGGTTTATAAACTCAAATTACTTGAGAAAAAAATTATTTCTTTGACTATTGTTAGTTAGGAATTGTTCACACAGTAATAACTTAATACTGATTTTGCCTGTCGATGAGCTCAGTTTGTACAAATTATGTGAACAATTCAATTATTTCAAAAGTGTGGGAACTCCTGTATAAAAAAAATATTATTTGAATTATTTGATCAAGATAACATGATTTGATCCTCAGTTAAATACGATGACCTGATGACTTGTAAGTTGCAAGTGTAATACTCCTCTTTGCAAGTGTATCTTAACCTCTATTGACAGGGACCAGGTTAGCTCAGTGGTTACGTGCTCACCTCTGATCTGATAGGACCGGGTTCGATCCCCACCTGGCCTTCGATTTATTCATGCGGGAGGTGAATAAATCTGAGCACGTCGTCCCTCGGAGAAGGACGTTAAACTGTCGGTCCCGAGCATGTACGATGTCAGGTACTCGTTAAAGATCCCTACTCCAAATACATTTGAGTTAGGCAAAATTTAGGACTCCCACTGTAGAATCAATCTTCATTGTGTGGTATCACAAAGGGCCAATGCTCGGCCTAAGTGTGTTCCCTTGTGGAACTGCCACTGCAACCTAACCTAACCTCTATTGACCCATCAAGTTTACACTCTGTTTAGATTGGCTGTCTGTGAGAATATACATTTACTATTTCTATAAGATAGGGTAAGTTGGTTTCAGATTCCTATGTATTTCATGATATGACGTATTCTTTCTACCTATTTCACTAAAGTAGATTATTAGCATATTAATATTGTTTTTATTTTTAAATTGCGAACAGAATTTAACAGAATTTATGAACCTTCTGTTTATTTTTATTTAAGTTGCGAACGAAGATGGACAAACGAAGATCCGAAAGCGCTCCAACATCTCCGATATCAACTTACGAGGTATGACGGTTTTTTCTATTTCTAATATTAATCATACTAACTTGAGTGGTAATAACAATATGCATATATTATTATCTTGAATATAATTATTTCGTAATAATAATATTTCGGATATTATTGTTATGAATTTGGATAGAATGATGTGGGGTGAGTAGTAGATAAGTGTAATGCGAATGTACTTGCGGGGCGGGTGGTGGAGGGCGCTGGTCGATGGAGGGGGCGGCGACGCGGCAGTGGGGCTGCAAGCCGGAGCAATGCGCGCTCGACCTGGCAGGACACCAGCCTTCTGACATGAAGGCGACCCTCTGGGTAGCCGTCGGCCTGCTGCTCGCGGCCGCCTGCCGTGCCCAACACGACCCCCCATCTCCCACCGTCTCCGATCACCATGTACCTCAACACCAACCCTCCAGGTACCCCGTCGTCACTGTTGACTTCGCCCGTCTTGAAACTCCCTTCATGATTGGACTATGGATATTTTGTTCCAGTTTAGCCAAAATAGGTGAGTAGAATCAACTATTGATATGAAAACTGACCTCCTTACAAGTATATCTTAACCTCTATTGACCCATCAAGTTTACACTCTGTTTAGATTGGCTGTCTGTTCAGAACATACATTTATTATTTCTATAAGATAGAGTAAGTTGGTTTCGAATTCCTATTGAAATATTCGTACACTTAACAATATCTGAAGTAAACCATGAAGGAGACAAAAATTAAAATTTGACAAAAATTAAACCATACACAATTTATAAGACCGGCATATTATAAGACAAATTGACATATTAATTAGAAAGAATATCCAATCGATTTCAATCTGAAAATATTTAATCTTTTTTAATATTCCAATTATTAGTGGAACGTCATGTAATATAATATTATAATATCTAACGTTACACAAAAGTGCTATGTTGATGGTGTTCAAGACGTTTAGGAGGTATTTTATTTTAGGAAGGATTTTGTATTAGAAAAAGAATGTTTAGATCAGAGAGTGGTACACTGCACAAAATATATTTAATAATGGGAATACTTTAATTTGGTCGATTGATTCCTTTGATTTATATGGTCAAGATTTTCATCGAATTGGAAAATCACTGCTCACTATCCAGCTTAATTATTATACATCCTAAAAACAATGTATTATACATCATCTTAACAGTTAAAGAAGCACTTCTTTTAGGTAAAATATGAGCAGTTTTTTTATTCTTTTTTTCATCAAAATAATATTTATAATTAGTAATTGTGGGTTATTTGTTACAATTTATTTTCTAACTTCTTAAAAAGAGCCATTTGTACATTTATGTTAAAACATAAATGTTGTTTTACATGTTGTGACTAACATAAAATTAGTTTATTTATTAAAATGAGTAACGTGGGTATTGTATACTATGCCGGCAGTCTCCAGGCTTGATAGAATGGGCCGACTTTAGCCTCTTGATTCACTTGCCCACATACCCAGGGTAGGCCTTTAGATGTATGCCACCGTCCTCCGTGACATGTCATTTAAAAAGCTTTCACAGAATACAATACACTAGAACTAGGAGAAATTATACAACCATTAACAATTAATCATGCACAAAGAACATGAATTACAACAGAAAATATTACAAAATTCAATATTTCAGTTAGAATGCGAGAAACTTTGCAGAATATTTTGTTTACTAAGGATAACTAAGAACTATTATGTTAGGGGTTTAAAATAACTATTTTAATAGGAATTATTTAAGAAATCATTTCATTATTTCTGTATTCGTTTTCATAAGAAGATGTTGATAGCTAAGGCTAAACTTTTTAGCAGTCATTTTTTTGGTAGTAGCCTTGGTTTGCTTATCAAGGGATGAACCCAAAGACGACAGGTGATAGAAAAAGTTGAAGTAGGCTTTTGTCGGTGTTAATCTATTTGTTTTAATTGTGATTCATTAATTTCCTTAGAGATCGTCTCATTTTGTTGATTACATATATATATACACTTTTTTTCGTTGGAAATACGATCCAAAACGGACAAATATAGTTCAATATAAACAAAGAAACATAGAGAAATCAGAAGAACACACTTACAGTCTCTAATTTTCGTTTGAACCGTCTTCAGGAGAGATAAGAGAGGGAAACCAAGCGCACTGGATCAGAGACGGTTGGAGACCCTCCAACAGTCTCTGATCCAGTGAGCTTGGTTTCCCTCTCTTATCTCTCCTGAAGACGGTTCAAACCGAAAATTAGAGACTGTAAGTGTGTTCTTCTGATTTCTCTATGTTTCTTTGTTTATATTGAACTATATATATTATATATATATATATATATGCCACTTTGTTTCGGTCAGTGGACAATTCACATCTCTGCTCTTGTGTTCCTTTTCCTACCTCTCCTGAAGACGGCAAAATAACCGAAACAATTGAGAATAATAAGTGTTAGCTTCTCTTTTTTGTTTTCTAGTGATAACTTTATTATATACATATATATTAGATTTATATATGTATCGATCGAAGGCTGTTTTCTGAGCAGTTTTTTAGTTAATAAAGTCCGATAGAGCACAATTTTTTTTTATAACAATTGATATAAAAAGAAAACAGGTAATTTTACTGAAGTAACAAATTAATAAGAAATTATAAGAGTTAAAAAGGATAAAAGGTCAAATGTTTGCAGACATAAATATTAACCATTAACGTATAAACGTATATATATATATATATACGAGTTCGAGATTAACAAAGAGCAACACACAAAGTAGGGAAACACACTTACAGACTCAAATTTTCGGGTAATCCGTCTTCAGGAGAAAAGAGAATGGGAGACCAAGCACGTTGTAGGCGCAACGGCAAGTAACCAACCCGGCAACCCGTATATATATATATATATATATATATATATATATATAAAATAAATTCAAAACGAAGGAAATCGATGTGAGTTATGTCTGTGTCTTTCTGTGTGTTTCCCTCGTTTTGAATTTATTTTATTTAAAAAAGTCCGCTGGACCGTTTCTTTTAATTGTTATATATATATGCACTTAATAAACGGAAAGTCAATCCGAACAGCTTAGGTTACTTGCCGTTGCGTCTACAACATACTTGGTTTCCCTTTCTCTTTTCTCCTGAAGACGGATTGCCCGAAAATTTGAGTTTGTAAGTGTGTTTCTTTACTCTATGTGTTACTCTTCTTCGATTTTAAACTTATATATATATATTAATATATATGTATAAATTGGCAACAGGTATACATCTAAGCATGTATTGTTAAATAGCAGAGCAGATTCTGAATTCAAGATTTTTTCGGAAAAAATTAACAATAAATAAATATATATATATACAAAACTAAAGTTTATCGGGACTCGGTCAGAACTGACCGAGTTCTGACAGTTCTGACCGAGTCCTGATAAACTTTAGTTTTGTTTCTATTCCACGGTCGATACTTTTATCAATATATATATAATATATATATATATATATATAATTTCTTATATTACAAATATTTATTCATTAAAATAAATATGAAGGTGGTTGTTTGTCCTCGATAAGTTGGTGTTTGTCTGACAATGTCAGTGCATAAGAAGATGCGTGTTTAAGCAGAGGCTAGTACTGCAATGCATTATATAGTTTGTTAATCTATTTCATTTTTAATAGTAAATAGTAACTTTCTCATAATGCGTAACAGTCACTTTTCAAATAAATCCCTTCCTTTAAAATAAAGGAAAATTTTGAAAAAATTATCAGCTTTCTGGTAGCCCTTAGAATTTTATAATATTTATAATTCTGAAATTATTTTTTTGTAAGAAAATGGGAAAAACTGTTAAAATATTTGAAAAAGTGGTTAGCTTTTCAATGAGAAGTAAATAAAATGCAACTTTAGGTAAATTGATTTTTTCACCTGTCTTACTGTTTGCCTTCGCACATATTGAGACTGCATGTCCCCTGTTTACGGATCAATTTGTTCTATCTATATGCATAAACTTGTGAAGTAGGGTTTTACGTTTTGTATAAAACAAATAATGTATTTTTCGGTTCCTCCTGTTTTGAAGAATTACAAAAATTGATTTAAAAAAAATGTCTAGCAAAACGCTCAAAAGATTAAATAAAACTAGACTTCATTCAAAATGTATAGTTTTAACAAATTGAAATCTACACAATCAAGAAATGTGTTTTAAATTTAATTGGATTGACTGGGTCTGCCAATGCATACAAATAACGTACGTTGAGCGTCTTGTTTTGTTGTATTGACCTCCTTTTTAGTTTTTTCTAAAAAATCAACATATATATATATCAATGATCAAACCACAATAAAAAAATGGGAAAACAAGACTAAGATCTTTCAACCGTAACAAGCGTTTTCGTCAGAGTCAAAAAACGAAATTTTATATATATATATATATATATATAAATGTTTGCAGATATAAATATTAACCATAAATGTGCACAAACACACACACACACACACACACACACATATATATATATATAATTTCTTATATTATAAATATTTATTCTGTAAAATGAATATGAAAATGGTTGTCTATCCTCGATAAGTTGGTCTTTGACAATATCAGTGTGTAAGAAAATGTGTGTTCCTTTAAGAAGATCCCTTCTTAATTTCGCTATAGATTTCATGGTCACAAGCTTTAAATTTTCTAACAATAGTTGTCTTACTTTGCAAATTTTCGAAAAATTTCAAACATGTATATAAATGCTCATTTTATCTTTTTTTCAACGAGTTGAAAATATTTCAGGAGCTCTTCATTTCTTTTTTTTCTTCTTCTATTTTGAGAAGTGCTTGTTTGCTATTACGTTGTTGCCAATGACTACCTATAACTACCTATGACTACCGATGACTACCTATGACTACCTATGACTACCGATGACTACCTATGACTACCTATCTCAGCCATTCATGTTATATCTTGAAGCGTAAAGTTGATGCTTTATAAATGGGAGTACGTAAAACAATGAATAATTGTAATTTCATATACTATCTTCGCTTATGAAGAACATATTTTTCACAGTTATTATTCATTATTTTTTTAGTTTCATTTATTGATTTTTATACTGTTTTGTATACAACAAATTATTTGTATAGAAAATATTTTGTGAGGATTTTGCACATACTTGAGAAGCTAATGTCATACTAAGATTAATGTATATTCTTCTAAGAAGTATAATATTTGATCTGAAGTGAAGTTATCATTTTTTTCACTTTTAAGAGGTCTATAATCTATGGTAAGTGCTCACTGAAAGAGTTCTAGGAGTACAATGGAAGGGTGAAATAGGTCGGCTCAATAATTTCTTTAAAGCATTTCTTAAACAATAGCAATTGTTGCACCAGATGTCACAAATTTTTAAGACTGTCAACGTTTCATCTTGCACTGTCTCAGCTTTTTAAGATTTGTGAACATCTTAACTCCTATTGACAGTCAGACGATATTAAATAACTTAAAATATCATTTCAAAAGAAATGTCTCAGAATTGCTATTTTAAATAAAAAGAGAACATTAAGATTCAATTTATTTTTAGATTTACTCAAAATGCCTACCATTCAATTATAATATTTCATAATAAGATCTGAAATAGAAAGTAGGAAAACTATAAAAATGCATTAATTGCAGAATCACTAATACACTTAATAATTTTTCATTCCTTTTTTTGCTATTTATTACTTTACACTATTAATTCATTTTCAATTTTCGACAAAGAATTTGCCATCATTAAAAGAAAAGATAAAAGATCACATTGAATATTATTTCGCGGAAGTATTGTGGAGGGGGGGGGGGTTTAGTTAAAAATAGAGCTATTTTCATTCCTTTGAAGATGTAACTCGTGTACATGAAAAGGTTGGTACCAAAAATTAAGTGTTTCATTGTAAATTATTTACTAAGTTGGAGAAGTGAACAGCAAATTTCACACCGTGTATTAAAATACTTAAAAGGAATACATATAATTAGTACGATGGAAACAATCCAGAGCTTTGTGTGAAATATTTAAAAATTTGAAATTGTCTTATTTTCCGATCGGATTATTTAATGGACTATTGGATTGACATAAAACAAAGGAGTGTCTATTGTCCATGTGATGAAGCAACACCTCAACTCTTCGATCGAAGCATCTTTTGCTTTTTGTGAGCCCAAGTTTGGTTCCCTCTAAAAAATTGCACTCGGTGGTATCAAGGCAACGATCAAACATGTCACTAACACATTTACAGGCAGATTTAACTAATTTTGATTCAATACTGGTCTTAAGTAGTCTCCAATAGTTTATTTCAGAGAATAAAATTATGTAACATACAAAGGGGAACTGAACAAGAGAAAGGAGAAAAATTATACGTTGTAAATAACACAATTTCTTTATTTTTTTTTATCACTTATTAATACTTATCTTTTGCTTTGCACTTATGTAATTTTATTTATCCTTAATTATTTTATTGTGACATTCTTACATTTATTAATATTCTTAAAATAGTAGTTTTCTTATTAATATTGTAATGAATAAATCCGTTCCATGATGATAATAGTATATTTGCTGTATTATGTTGGACTAAGTTTTTTACTTACGTAATATTGTTGTACACAAAAGATAGTCCTTTAAGTAAAAAAAAAAAATTATTTTCATTTTACCCATACTTAGCCATGCTTTTCGAATTCCTTACGATCATAAGTTCAAGACATGAGATAAGTGTAATGATTGAGTATTTTTTTAAAAATAATGTTAGTTTTCTAACATTAATATATCTTCAAATTAGTTTGGTAAAGTTTTAAATGAAGTTTGAAATTAATCGTAATGAAGTTTTGTTTGAAATGACGGAGGCTATGGGCAGATCATGAGAGAAGCAATCAGACAGTGTATGATGCCAGTTGCCTTTTTGCAGCTTGGATGGGTGTCCGCTTGGCTAGGCTAACGGCCCTTTAGATATCCCACATTACAAAACTGTTATTTATCTTCTAATAGCATGAAACTATATAGACAGTTTAAGTTTAAGAATTTATATAATTATTTTTAATAAGCGCGACCATTTCTTGAAATTATTTGTTTAACAACAAAAGTTAGTTTTTAAACAATTTTAGTTGTTCAAGGTTTCAGCCAATTCAAATAAATTAATTTTCAGTTTATTTAAAAGTTATTTCAATTTTCAGCTTTTAAAATAACGTGTTACCCTCCATGATTCTCGAAAAGTTTATTTTAAACTTGAATTGTTGACTCACATGTCATTTAACTATAGTATTAGTCTTATTATTTGATATATTGTTTACATAAAATATTGCTTATTACTTTGTTTTTACTATGGCATCTTTAGTATCATACAAATTTAATGATTAGGGTTTGTTGCCTATAGTAATTGTAAATGCTATATTAGGTTAGGTTGCAGTGGCAGTCCCACAAGGGAACACACTTAGGCCGAGCATTGGCCCTTTGTGATACCACACAATGAAGATTGATTCTATAGTGGGAATCATAAATTTTGCCTAACTCAAGTGTATTTAGAGTAGGGATCTTTAACGAGTACCTGACATTGTACAGGCTCGGGACCGACAGTTTAACGTCCTTCTCCTCAGATTTATTCACCTCCCGCGTGAATAAATCGAGAGCCAGGTGGGGATCGAAACCAGGTCCTATCAGTTCAGAGGCGAGCACGTAACCACTTACGTCAGAGCTAGCCTGACCCCTTAAATGCTATATTATTATATTTAAAATAAATAAGACATTATAATATTATAATATGGAGGTTTTTGTTCTGTAATGGATAGCTAATTAATATACTGAAGAAGTGACGGCTACATTTGCTAATCATGATTTAATCGTCTTTCTGGACACGTTCCTTCTTGCAGTATAATTTTTCATGTTAGTGGTATTGTTTAATGTTTGAAGAATCTGCAGTTGAATGAAATATGAAGAAAGGTTTCTTCTGCTTCTAAGCATAGAGTTCATAAGTTTAAATCGATACCATAATATCTTTTTCTTTCATGGCCTGTTATTACCATTGTAGTTTTGCATATGTGCATCAAATTAATTTGCTTCTTACATTGATGTTTCCAATGTATTTTCTAGTTAGTCCATCTTCACTAGTGTTAAGCCAATGCTCCATATGTTCTCATACTTCTTTATATTCATGCACTGTTTCTATTGTATCGTCATAAACTGCTTTCTTTATTAGTTTGTTTCCTCTTTCGTTTCCTTTCTGTCCGATGTTTGCTGTCATCCATTCAACTGAAGTTTTCCATTGATGACTTTTACAAATTCTTAGCTCCCTTAACTTCCATGAACTTCTTCTGATGTTTCGGACAGTGGTGTTATGATGTTAATGATCACTATATTATAGTAAAGTTATTGAACTGTCTGTTCGCGCGATCATTGGTTTGTATAATCCGAGAATTTGTTGTAACAATTTCACCTTGCTGTTGGAGCACCAGGATGCTGTTTATGCAAAACTTCTTTAATTTCTTGACAAATAACCACCAATAATAAATTGACCACTATTTTCTCCATTTTACTTCTGTTAATGTAGATCTCTAAATAACTGTTTTCTGTATCTTCTAAATCTGGTATATTCTTCTAGGATGTTTTCCACTTCATCCGTGCGAGGTCATTCTTTATAGCATCATATTATTATAAAAATCCCTCATACCTCGTGAATAGGTGTTGCAGCAGCTCATCCGTTTTTATACTTTGTGCATCTTCATGTAATAACAATTGAAGCATGTTGTAAACACTGGTTCTTACAATTTGTATATATTTAACGTTCTTTATTAGGTCAATAGTATTATTATTATAATATAGAGGGGACTAGTCTTCTGAAGCCTCCTTGTGGTATAATATATGAGTTGGGTTTTTGACTCTGACGAAGACCGCTTGTTACGGTTGAAAGATCTTAGTCTTGTTTTCCCATTTCTTATTGTGGTTTTATCATTGAGTGGTATAATATATATTGGAAATTCAACGCTTTTAATATCTCCTGGGGTAATCCATTATACATGGTATGAGATTGTTTTGAATCCATGAATTATTTGTAGCGCTGTTTTCTTTGGTCACTTCTAGGTTTGACAACGGTGTTTCGTGATTTTAGCGAATCTGATTACATTGGAGCTTGAAAGTCAGGATAGGTAAATATTGCACCTTCATATATCAATTCCATCGCTCTATTTCTCAAACTCCATTTCACTTTGGCTGACTTTCCTAGTATGTATGTTTGCTGAAGTGTTTTCTCACAAATGTGTTTTACATATTATTCTAGAACCAATTTTAGCCAAACATACTGCTAATATTTTAATTTCCTTAACAATTCCAATTTGATATTCTAATACATAAAACTTCATTCGTTTTCTTTACGTACGCCTTTTTTGCATTAACGATATCGAAGGTTACATTTTAGCTTGACCTTTAAGGTATTTTCTAAAAGGTAGACGCATTGATTTTCTTTCAGGTTTAGCTGATCCTTTGACTTTCTTGATATTAAAGCTATGAGGTCATGCTGCATATTTACACCATCAGGAAAATGAATTTCCGGCATCGAGTTGAATAATATTTTCCAATATATTGGCCCCACTGCATGATCCCTGCGCGCACTCTTTATGAGATTTTCAAATTACCGATGTCTTGATCATTTTCAAAGCTATGGCTTTATTTTTAAAATAGTTTTAGGAAGCATAAACAAATTATTAGGACAATTATACCCTATTGATTGATACAGAATTGAATTCTATATCACTGAATCAAAGTATCCTGCTACCTTAAGGTAACCAGATGCTATTTTATCTCATTAAATCTTCTTTTTTCATTGTAGGGTAAAAAAGTTACTTCACATATACAAGTTTAATAATATAAACAACGCGTTACGAACACGCAATCTTCTTCTTCAGGCATAAAACTAAAACATGGCTCCAACTCTGTGTTGCACCACAGACCACCACAGATGCACCACTCAACCTTTGGTTTTTTGCCTGAAGAAGAACACTACGTGTTCGAAATTCGTTGTTTATATTATTAAACTTCTATATGCGGAGACTATTTCATCAACTTTTTAGCCTATAATGAGTAAATACGACACAATAACTGATAGCACTAACTTAGAATCTAGTTTTTTCATTATTATTGATCGTTGTTAGTTATTACTGTTCTTATCTGCAGCATAAATCCTACCTGGGTTGTTAGACATAACAAAAGCACACGTGTGTGTGTGTGTGTGTGTGTGTGTGTGTGTGTGTGTGTGTGTGTGTGTGTGTGTGTGGGAGGGGGATGTGTGGGTGTACATGTGTAGGACTGTTGCCTTTAAAATTAGTGGTCACGCTACATCCTTTGATGGATCAAATTGATATTGTATTGTTTATTTTATCAAGAAAAGGCTTCTTTATTGCCAATTACGTTAATTAAGGTCAAAATTTTACCCCAAACTACTAACTTTGTTGAACTGAAAAGAAAAAGAGAAAATTGAAAAGAAATGTGCTGATTGTTTTTAATTGTTGGAAACTATTACATTAGTATTAACAATGAAAATATTAATTAGTTATATCATTTGAAGAGTTTTAATTTCAATTTAACGTTCAATTAACCAACAGGTCTAAAATAAATAAATATTAAGAGATTTTAGTTTGACGGTGCGATGAATGATTTATTATTATTCCCTACTGATAAGTAACCTGAGTAACAACGAAATAGTTGAATAGTCTTAACTTTACTTTTCTATGAGTAAAGTATATAACATAATTAATTAAAAGAAGTTTGCTTAATTCTTCATTACTGTGCATGTTATTGCTATTAACTGGAAAAAAAGTTTATAATTTGTCGATAGCATGACAGGTCTTACATAAAATTTACAAATCGAACTTAAGATGAAATCTAGAGGATTTGAACACGACAGTGGTTACAAGGTTTGTCTAGTGATAATGAAATTGAATAAAAAAAAAGCTTTTTAAAAGAGGATAAGTTAAATAGTGTTTTAAAAAAATTGGATCATAAAAAGCTGCATTAGATTAGATTTTGTTATTTAGGTAATTATTTTTTTCTTTAAACTATTGACAATGGAATATTAGCATTATGCATGAAGCACGTACTTAAAAACTGAATGTTATGATAAACCTTTCAATAATTTGGAATCACTGAATGAGATGAGAATGTTTTAAAAACGCGAAAACTCTAATCATAAGAATTCTACCTCTTTTATTTTTCACATTTATTTTCATATTTTTAAATTTTTAATGTATTATAACTCATGAAAAAAATAGATTTCTTGATTTTAACATATTTACATGTTTTCCGGCTCCCTGAGCTCATTTTTGATCTTTCTTTAATTATGTCTATATGTGTTTGAGTGGTGGTACATCCAAAACGTCGGCAATACGCTACAGGTTCCATCAATTGATGAATTAAATTGACATAAATTCATAAATACCTCCTGTAATGTAGATGATGTGTACAGTATTGGGACACTATTATCTGATATAAAATAAACTTTATATTACTTTGTTATTTCAACTACAAGGATATGTTTTACAAGTGTTATGACTTTGTCCTTGTATTTTATTCTCTACTGTTTTTGAAGAAATCTTTGCATGAGATGGAGTTCGATCAAGTCGGTTTGTGTAAGTTAGGGGTCAGTTTTAAACAAGTTGTAGCGATGTGTTGTATAGTTACAATCAAAAGGGATTTTGAGATGTTGATGAATGATTTGTTTTACCACATCGATTGGTAGTAGCGCAAAAGAGTTTCCTAGGAATTATAAAATGAGTAGATTGTAAGTGGTCTATTAACTTCGAAGTTTTACCACAATCGGGTAAAACATACTTCTTCAACCTTGATAGTTTTGTAAAGAATACCGTGGGGTTGGTGGTTTTAATGAGTCGATTTGTCATATGTTTACTTATAATAAAGTTGATGCAGACCATTTCTGATTTTTAATTAAACATTAAATAGATTTTTTCCAAAGATATACCTGTACTGCATGTTAAACCATTGAATTAAGAAGCTGTGGTGTAGATAGCCAAAGGCGGTTGGTGTATTGGATCACTGAATACTGAGGTCAGTAATCTCGGGCCTCCCGTGAAAGTGTGTTGACGAGGACCTGAATCGTCGATGTAAATCTTCCCGTGTTGGTCCAAACAGAATCATTACTGACCGGCCTTCATGTGATCATGTGACGTCAACTTGGAGAACAGCCAGGCTTTTCTACATTCATTCAACAACTCTTTGCTTTATAGTTTATATAATTAAAAATGAATTAAGCTTTCTATCAGATTTATAAATATTGCGTCTAAACAAATAACAGTTTTCTTTTAATATTTGCTAGTATTATTAAACGGATTATCTGTAAAAGGCATGCTGCATTATTTGTATTATTAAACGCAGAATGTTTAAGAATTGAAGAAGAATGACACATGTTATACATTTTCCTCCTCACGGCACCGTTTTGAATCTTATCTATCTTTCAGAGTGAAATAGAGATAGTTATTTTTTTTAAGGAAATGTTGGAACAAATACCTTGTTTTTCTTTATCCATTCAAGTACTTAGTGCTTAATACGTACAGTTCATTATAATTAACAAAAAATGAATTTAGCTAACTAAATTGTTTTAGTTTTAACAAACTGTTCTCCGGTATTAGACAACGCATTTTTCGTAAAGCATTGCTTAAGCAATTAGAGATGCTTGATTATTTTTAATGTTAGAAACTATCACATTAGTACTAAAAATGAAAATATTATGTTAGTTATAACATTTGAAGAGTTTTAATTTCAACTTTCAACGTTTCAATTAACCAACAGGTCTAAAATAAATAAATTTTAAGAGATTTTAGTTTGACTTTGCGATGAATGGATAATTTATTGTTATTCCGTAATGATAAGGGACGTGAGTAACAACGAAATAGTTGAACAGTCTTAACTTTACTTTTCTATGAGTAATATATAGTAATTTTTTGATGAGATCTGTGTGTGGATGGATGTGTAACCAAAAGATTCTGGGCAACTACAGGACTATGCTTGATGGATCAAATTCATATTTAATTAAGAAAAAGAAAATCACTTTTTTTTGGCCAAAATATGAGTTTAGGCAATCTTTTTTTCCTCCTAAAATACGAAATCTAGAGTTTTGAAATTATTAAGGAACTATAAAGGTGATCTTAAAAAACCTGATTTGATCTGTTTGACAGACTCATTTACTCAAACAAAGTGAATAAGATGAATATTTAAGAACAATAAAATACTTAAAAATATATATAAGGAAACGAAAACAACAATATATGTTATTTTTGGTGATGGTTGTCTAGGGAGGAAGTTGGAATCAATCTGCATGTTGTACTCTTCATCTATCCAATTGACAGAAATATATTATTTGTGTGGATCCGTTAATCTTGGATAATATTGGAGTATAGGAAAAGTAATTAATGTCATTCATTGTGTCATTGGGGCTACTATTTGTAGATTCAATGAAATTAAACTTTGTATTAGATCTCATACTATGAATAATTCATGGACTTAACATATTGGAAGAGTTATTTATATTACATTAGATTAAAATGACAAAAGTTCTATCTATACTAATTCAAGTTATTTTAGATAAATAAGTATCTTCATAATGCAAATCTAGAGGAATAGTTTCAAAAAATTGAATTGTTCCAAAAAATCCAAAAATTCTGGATATCTTGGATGTAGAAAGAGCTTTTGATACCATGTTGTTATTATCCATTGAATCAGCATGAATACATATATATATTAATACAGAGACTTTAAAATGGATTAGTACAGGTGTAACGCGAATAATAATTCGTGTAAGTAGATAATTATAAAAGCGGTGTCGAAGTGATTACAAATGATCACCTGGATTGGATACTTTCTGTTTTCAAGAAAAGGGCTGCTTTCTAGTATACTGACGAGTAAAAAATTATTAATGTAGCCAGAAAAATAAGTTAACTCTCATGGAGTGCCAGCAAAGACCGGAATGCAGTGGAATGAGTCAGAGTTCTGTTTGGATAAGGTTGAGCATTGATTACTGTACTGATTAAACTAATTGATGTAGCAACGACAATTGTGTCTAATTTAGTTTAAACAACTCATTGTAACATTTATAGAAAAAAGTTACTTTCACTGGAAAGACTATTTACATGTAGAATATCTAATGACATTTGTTTTAATTACAATTTGAATTCTGTTTTGCGAAAGGTCATCTTTGGGAAGAGTTCAGAAGGCTGAAAAAGTTGACCTTTGACATTTATAAAGTTGACTAAATTGTTTTACAATAACCCTACACAGTAAACAGCTTTAATTGCGCCTTTGTTTTTGTTTAACTTATGGAAGAGTAGAGTAATGCAATAATCTTAGCAGCTCACTTTTACGCATAAACACAAATATGACACATTTACTATCACTGCGAGGTTTTCATTAAGTAAAAATCAGATAACTTTCAAAAGAAACTTGTTGTTGTAGTTCTTACGAGAAAAGTTGTAGTTATTGATCAGCTGTCCAAGTCACATTTTAGTATGTCATATTGTTGTTTTACCATTATTTTTATATCATTTGATGGTATTAAATTATATAAATGATTTATATATAAATAATAATATATATATGTAATTATTTTGAAATCATTTTATGGTTAGGTTCGGTTAGGTTACAATTGGCAGCCCCACAAGGGAGCACACGTGGACCGAACATTGGCCCTTTGTGATGGGTAATGAACCGCGGACTTCCTAGTCCAGGGGCCTGCACGTTTCCACTGGGCTACCCTACCCCTTATTAAATGTTTAATAACGATACAAAGAACATTGAACATATTTCATCGTTTTTAGATCATTGGTAAAGTATTTTAGATCAACCCAGAAACTGTTTGATTTCACTAGTCACTAAACCAATGGCCGTGCAAGGTTAAAATTTTTAGATTTTTTTTGATTATTTCCAATATCAACACTTATAAAATTCCACTTTCAGAACTGTTCTATGGGTAAAAAATGTGACTTATTTATGGTATTATTCGCCATCCATTATTTAGTTGGGAACGAGTCACATTACCTGCTTGATTTTACAGCGGGAGTCTTATATCGGCCCTTAATATTATTTACAGAATTGTACTGATTAACACACGTGAGGCCAAACAAATTACTTTCTCTCTTAGGGACAGTGTGTTCAAAAACATGAAAAATACTATGACAACAATTCTTCAGAACGAACGGCAGACACTATGCCACACCTGACTCCTACAGTTATGTTGACTTCAGTATAGTTATTCTGTACTGTAGAAGTAGTAAGTCATGATAATCTGTTTTTAATTGTAACTCATTGAGGAAGAAGAATAACACATAAATCTTTAATGAAGCATAAATTCACTACCTGTGACTTTAGTAGTATTTGTTTTTGTTTGCTTTATTGAGAAAAGAGTGTTTTTTGTAAATAATGAGTCTTGGAACATTGAACTAATTGAATAAATAAATTGACGTTGATTGGACAAGTATGAATTGATTTGTAAAATATGTTCATTTATTTAAACTAAGGTTATGTGCATGAAACACAGTGTTAAGCTTCACTAGTTTACGTACCTACCATGTTTGCTCATGAGCTGTAGCTAAGTTCTGCATGGCTGGAGTTCGGGTAGACAAAGCAAGTACCTTAGGCAGAGGAATGCTAACATAGCTATCAACTAAAACAACAAAAATATAACAAGTAACATCCAGTTATAATTTACTTTGTTATTACGAATTTACAATAAATTTATAAACTAAATCAGTTGCTACAATATTTTGAGAAGTTTTAACGTAGAGTCAAGCTAAAAATAAACTTCTTCAAAATTTTCATATACTTAGCTGTGGGATTACATCATTAGTGAAGTAACTGGTTTTAACATGAAACGAATCGGAGGAAGCAGTCTATTTATCATTCGAAGCATTAGTCAGTCAATGTGGTCTTGTCATTTCACAGTTAGCCGAGTATTTTCAGTCGGCAGGTCCACTGGGCCAATGATGATGTAATGTAAATTTTAATTTAAAAAAAACTTGATACTTAGTTGAGATTATTTTTGAAGTACAGCAGCTACTCCTAGATGGTTTCAGCAGTGTTCAAGGTCGGAGTGTGTGTCTCAGTAGTTAATTGGCACCATTTTCGTTATGAGTGTGCCGATTACAGAGGTCATTCCACATTAGGAGTTCTACATTGTTTCATGCTCAAATTTATTAGAAATAGGGGTCATTAACGAGTTCCAAACAGAGTGTAGAACCAGATGCTTTCTCCGGAAAGAAACATAGGCAATGTGAACAATATTCTACCATCTTCTACATAGTTATAAAACAATATTTTACTGAGATTCGTTAAACAGTTCAATTTGTAGTGTGATTGTAATATTTTTGACACTCACCTCCACACATCCGCATTATCGAAAATAAATCAGTCATTACTTTAGTAACCAACACTAATAATCATCTATGTATTCTTTTGTGTTATTTTTCACTCACTCAAAAAGATGGTGAAATCATAGAATAATGATGGTTCTTTATCATAGAACTGAAATCATTACAGGGTGACAGAAGTGCAGTGCTGCCTGTTCAAAATAAACCCCTCGTATCACAAACACACACACACACACACACACACACACACACACACACACACACACACACACACACACACACACAGAAACACACACACACAAACACACACACACACATACATATATATATAATCAAACCACAATAAGAAATGGGAAAACAAGACTAAGATCTTTCAACCGTAACAAGCGGTCTTCGTCGGAGTCAAAAACCCAACTGACTCTGAGTTGCGATTTTTACTCTGACGAAGACCGCTTGTTACGGTTGAAAGATCTTAGTCTTGTTATCCCATTTCTTATTGTGGTTTGATCATTGATTGTTATTTCACGTGTTTATGTTAAATCTTGATATATATATATATCCATTGCTTTAAGAGCTACTCTGCTCATGCGACCACAAAAGAAAGTGATTCCCACTGAATTACTGCCTACCGGTCTCATATTTGCCGAATTCTGTAATATTCCCAGTGCTTCGGTATAACCAGTATTCTGTAAAGAGACACCACGCTAATTATTCTGTAAAGTATACATTAATTTGCTAATTGAATTTATACAAGTTGGAACAGCTTAAATAATGAATACAACACAACTATCGATCGTGGTCAAACGAATAAAATGAAAATATCTTCGTTAGATGAAATTTAGGTAAAATATTACAATAGATTAGACAAATGTCTTTATGGGTTGAAAAAAAGAAGAACAGAATTCTGTAATGACATACTACGTTCTTTGGGTGCAATTAGAAGTTTTCCTAACAAATGGCTATTATCATATCAGTGGTAATTATCGGACGGCACAATTTCGTTGAACTATTAGTCCAACTTGTGTTGAAATCTAAGATTTTAAGTAAACAAATTCAACAAAGAAATACAAGCAGAACTTAATTCATGTCCATATTATTTTTAGCATATACGAAAGTGCAAACATATTTGCTATACTATACTCACATAACGACAATACTAAACACAACGTTGAATAACTAGAAGTTGAATGAAATAAGTTCTTAATTTGATGTAAACTACGATACGTGCCCTTTTTATAAAACAATATCAGATAAAAGGGACATGGTAAATTTACTCTAAAAATACTAAATTCATTATGATTTTTCAAATAGTACGACTTCTAGAGATATTACAACATTTTGTCGTAAAAATGATCACAACAGATTCAGCGAATCTCAAAACAATTAAGTATATAAAACTCTTAAGATCACTTGTTTTCATGATGAATATTGTGAAGTAAAGATAAATTAACATTCACTGAAAGGTCCCTGTTACTGCTCCTTCTAGACTTTCAAATCTATCTTATCAATTTTAAAATACACCATTCTTTTATCCTGTTTATAAGATACAGAGAAGGAATGCATTGTTTTCAGGTCTCAGTTTTGATATTGAGTGTTTAGCGGAAATATAACTTTGGAGTTTTAGTAGAATAAAGTAGGTTTTGCAAATAGGACTATGTGTTTGTGTATTTGCTGTTGGGAAATAGAAAGTGAGAGAGAGAGAGTATCTCTGAATTAAAAAAAAATATAATCAAATTTCATATTTAAGTAGATTATCATAGCCCTGAGATTGAACAGAAACCTGGAACCAAAATCCGAACTCTTAGGGAGGTGCTAAATCTAAAATCAATTCTTTTTTTCCTGTTTGGTAAATTTTAGTTCACACAATTTTCATTAAAAATGATGTTTTAAAATTTTAGGAGGGATTTAATATGATAGAGAAACTGTCTTTCAGTGCTAAAAGTAAAAAAAATGAGATAAATCTTTTTATTGATTAAAAAAAGTAATAAGTCCTATTTGAAGGTGCATTCGCGTGAAACAGGTCCACAACTGTCATCTCGCATATTCATTTCTCGGATGTTCTGATAAGTTTTACCTATTGAGAACAGACTTACCTTTCACGTTTTTACCAAGTGAGTAAAGAAGAAATAATTTATATTGTATAATATAATATTCTATAATAATATATTCTGATTATTTAATTCATTTTTGTAAAAGTATAATTTTTTATGTGATGTGATTATTGGTTCGTTTTGGTTATCATTATTTAGCTATTATTTCAATTAGCGAATCATTCCTGGTCAAGGTTGTAAGCAAGAATTTTTTTTTCTTAAAGAATTTAATTTAATTTTTCAAAAAGGACATATTTATAACGAAGTAAATGGAAGTGTTGTACCGTTTCACTCCAATTTTTTTGTTTGTTCTTTAGTTACTAAACAATGAATAAAATATTAAGTAATTAATAAACTAAATAATTGCACTTTCTCTTAAAAGAACCGTTCTAAGCGGAAGTCAATTGATAAACTTTGTTTTTCTTTTGTCTCAAAATGATTTGGTTTTAGTTCTTATATATTGCCGTAATACTTAACAAATGTAAGATAAATTATTTAGTAGTAGATTATTTCATTGGAATGATAGGGTAGTTGAATACAATAGTATTTATTTGGTTGCATCATTAGTACCTACCAGAATTGCTTGTTGTGGCCCGGAGGGGACTGCGTCGTAAGCATACCAGGAGGTCCGCAAGTCGAATATTGATCCCATCTGACATCCTATCAAATGCCACCTCCTACACAAAAGCTACATTTATAGATTCCATTATACAGTTACTCACTATTAAATCCTTTTTTTCTTTTTTTTTAGAGAAATATTCAATTAAGAAATCACGCATGCGTTGTATAATTTATATTAAAATATTTCCTTTTTTAATAGTTTTAATTTTAAGTTATCTATAACTGGTGTTATGAAGAAATCTTTTAAATTATATTTAATTTACACGAAAAATAATTATACTACTTTCAATGTAATATATGCATGAGGATAGTATATATTAAAAGGCTTTAAGTCTACAGCAAAATTAAAATACAGTGTAAATACAGCAATATTAAAAAATAGAAATGCAAAAATTGTTATTTCTAACTGTAAGATTCTGCCTAGTTCTAGTTAAACTTTCTGCTTTCGGATTATCGGTTACAGATCAAAACAGTTAGGGTAAGAGAGAGAAGAGAGAGAAGGAGAGAGAGAGAGAGCGAGAGAGAGAGAGAGAGAGAGAGAGAGAGAGAGAGAGAGAGAGAGAGAGATAAAAGTTAGAAATGAACAGAAATTAAGGCAAAACTAATTTGTTGTGAGTTCCCATTACCCCATATGTGAGTGTTACACTTGTTACTTTGGTATTTGCGTAGAGGGTTCATCTCTATTATCGTCCTTTGTTGAGGACGAAGTCTGTCATCAAATGCGTCATCTCGCAGCTTCTCTTGCCTTCAAACAACAGGACGAGCTGGTTTTTCTGCGAACTGCTACAGTTGGACTAACTGTGACTTGGAAAGAGCCATGTTTACTCGTCTTTTTTAAGACACGTAAAACAGTTGAAGTACATTCTCGTTCTTCTGATAGGTTTACAGAGGCCACGCTCGAAGTCTGAGAAAAACTCCCTTAGCAAAGACACCCATCCTTCATGACTTTATCATACCATCTCCATATTGGCTTCCTTTCGGAATTTTGTGCTAAAATGTACGTTGAACAAGTGTCTATGATTCAGAAAATTCAAGGATGCAAAACTCCTTTATGATTGGGTTACCATTACTGGAACTGAATAAATTAGAGGAATAAAAAAAAGTACTGAATTTAGATTTAGAATCGTACTAGTTTCCTCTTACTACCATTCATAGGTAGTCTTACTACTATCCATAGGTAGTCTTACTACCATTCAGGGTAGTCTTACTACCATTCATAGGTAGTCTTACTACCATTCATAGGTAGTCTTACTACCATTCATAGGTAGTCTTACTATCATTCATAGGTAGTCTTACTACTATCCATAGGTAGTCTTACTACCATTCAGGGTAGTCTTACTACCATTCATAGGTAGTCTTACTACCATTCATAGGTAGTCTTACTACCATTCATAGGTAGTCTTACTACCATTCATAGGTAGTCTTACTACACTCCATAGGTAGTCTTACTACCATTCAGGGTAGTCTTACTACCATTCATAGGTAGTCTTACTACCATTCATAGGTAGTCTTACTACCATTCATAGGTAGTCTTACTACCATTCATAGGTAGTCTTACTACTATACATAGGTAGTCTTACTACCATTCAGGGTAGTCTTACTACCATTCATAGGTAGTCTTACTACCATTAATAGGTAGTCTTAATACCTTCCATAGGTAGTCTTACTACCATTCATAGGTAGTCTTATTACTATCCATAGGTAGTCTTACTACCATTCAGGGTAGTCTTACTACCATTCATATGTAGTCTTACTACCATTAATAGGTAGTCTTAATACCTTCCAAAGGTAGTCTTACTACCATTCATAGGTAGTCTTACTACTATCCATAGGTAGTCTTACTACCATTCAGGGTAGTCTTACTACCATTCATAGGTAGTCTTACTACCATTCATAGGTAGTCTTACTACCATTCATAGGTAGTCTTACTACTATCCATAGGTAGTCTTACTACCATACAGGGTAGTCTTACTACCATTCATAGGTAGTCTTACTACCATTCATAGGTAGTCTTAATACCTTCCATAGGTAGTCTTACTACCATTCATAGGTAATCTTATTACCATGAAGATTTTTGATGTGTCTAAGACTTCTAGAATACCTTGTTTATAAATTTCACTTTGATTTCATAGCAGTAATTTCAGACTTAATGTCTGATCTTGATTTATTTTAGAAGAAAAACATTTAATGGAAAAACAACGGACTTATTGCTTTAGATGTTGAAAATGAGTAGTTTTAGTAATGGAAACTTTGACACAACTGTCAACATTACCAAGAACATTAAAGAGTGACAACTAAGAAGCTCGTTATTGATTCTTAATTATAAACAAATAAAAGTATACTACAGATACAGACAACTAAAAGTTAATTAACTTAAAAAAAACACCTAAAGGAAGGTTATTTATATGAGCAATAGTATTTCTATATTTAAGGGTTGACGTTTTTAATTTATAGCATTTACAACGTTTTTTTTTGCTCATATTGTTACTTACAAAAAATTATTAAATTATAAACAAATTGTGAAACAATAAACCATAAAAATGCAAGAGACAAATTACCTACAGTGATTATTAGAAACTATATACATCTAATGGGTAACTTTAGAAAGTTGGATAACCTACAAAAAGCAAAGAAAAGGTTTCTTTGACTTTCCTGGAGTGCTATCACTCGGCATTATCAGTATTGTGGTTGTCCAAAAAAAATGTTCACTTATTATTAACCTTGGCGGAGAGTGTGTGATAGAAGGAGATAGAAAAGAAGCATTTATTACATTTGACATGATAGGAGATTTGTATAAGTGTTGACATGCAATAATATAGGAAATTCTTACAAAATTAGAAGTCACTGTGCAAATATTAGAACAAATCGTGGCCACAGGTAACACAGCTAATAACACAGCTAATTGCTTGAAAAAACAATATAGAACTTTGTTTTAAAACTTGATATTTTAAAAAAGTATTTAAGGAGTATTTTATGATACTCATTGCGATCACTGTATTTGAGTTGGTAGGACCACAGGAGCGACTTATGCAGTTTAGTCGTCTTCACTCCTCCTAGGAAAGCAGACTGTCAAAACGTCATACCAAGTTCGAAGGCTCCCGATAAGATTTCAAATAAATAGGAATATCTGGAGGCTGCAAATACATAGACTGTGTTATGTCATCATTAGGTTTTCATTTAAGATATAAATAAATTGCATCAAGCAACGAGAACAAGCTGGCATTGTTTTCTCAACCCGTGATTCGACCTTACTTGTTATTCCTTTCATAAAAAACATCCTCCTAAGTTCTGGATGTGCAAGAACTTACATTTCATAGCATCCTGCTTGAAGGCTATTGCGATCGCACGTGTAGTTTATCTCTTTTTCTGTAAATAACTTAATATGTTCATTACTTAACATTGAATTAACGTTGCAGTTGTTAACTTTAATATGTCATAGAAATGATGTTACATGACATTTGACGGAGAAAATGAAATAGTAGAAATTGTAGTTTAAAAAAGATTGAATACCCACCCACGCACATTACACAAATAGAAGCGAGGCACTAATACAGACAGAAAACTTCTTTTATCATTCGACTCAAAATTAACTTGACATGGTATTGTAATAAATTTTAATCATGTTGCACTGTGTATGTAGAACGTAAACATCCTTTGCATTTTGGGTGCATGATATCCTTTATTTAAAATTTATACTCTTACTATATGCATTTCATGTTTAATTATTCTTTTCTGTTGCCTCTGAAATTTTTACTCTTATCCACTTTATTTCATCTTTCCAGTTATCTCCATGTCTGGTTTTTGAAACCTTTTATTCATTGTTTGTGTAATTATTTTTGTCATATGACTGATAGCATTAAAAAATTATACATTAAGTGAACTTGAACTATTCACTGCATGATTCCCTATCGGGAAAAATATCTTTTTTTGACCTGCCTATCATTATTCTCTGTGTTTCAATATTTTTTCCAATTTTGATACTAAAGGAAAGTTATAAAAAACATATATATAATTAAAGTTACAACTAGGAAATACGAAAAGAGACTAACATTCACGCTTGATTATTTCGGCTACACGTCAACTTCAGTGGAGGTTAAGGGGACTCTCAAGTGAAGAGACGTGAAAGGGGTTTATGCATATATAAACCCCTTATATATATATATATATATGATTAAATTTTTTGAGGGTTGAGGTCTAATGATTTTAAACTAGTCCTTTTGCCGACGTTTCGACATATATTTATGTCATCTTCAGGGCTACAACATGATTGTTTTACAATTAGCACTACAATTACTACTATTTGGTTATTTATTACATTTTAATATGTACGGTAACAAAGAGGAATTTATTGATGAATCAGTTATTTCGACTATGGATTTCTTTTATATTGACATAAGGATATTGTTATAATTCTATTATAAATTATAATATTTGATTACCTATTAAATAGTTTTAAATAGTGATCTCTATACTTGTAAAAGATAATATAATATAATATACTATATATATGTATAATATGTATGTATAATATGTATATGTATAATATACTATGTATATACATATATACACTATATATGCTATACTATAATTGTAAAAGCAATAGAATAATTATAACAATATCCTTATGTCAATATATAAAAAAAATCCATAGTCGAAATAGCTGATTTATCAATAAATTCCTCTCTGTTACTGTACATATTAAAATGTAATAAATAATCAAATAGTAGTAATAGTAGTGCTAATTGCAAAACAATCATGTTGTAGCCCTGAAGATGACATAAATATATGTCGAAACGTCGGCAAAAGGACTAGTTTAAAATCATTAGACTTCAACCCTCAAAAAATTTAATCATATAAATATTGGGTCAAGAAAACAAATCATCATGATATAAATATATATATATATATATATATATATATAACTTTAAATTACACAAAGCACGACACAGAAAAGAGAATGCAAAGAAAACTTACAGAATTCAATATTTCGAACTGTTGTTCGTCATCAGGAGAGTAGACTAGTAGAGAGGACGAAGTGAGAGAGATCTCCCCACGTCGAAGAACGGTGCGCGAATGAAGAAATAAAGAGTCAACCGAAGAGAGCAGCACTAGCGTAAAAAAGGAGCTAGGCACTAAACGTCGGATAACGGAGAAAGCAAAAACAATAGATAAAATTATAAAATTAAAAATTATAAATTAAAAATTATAAAAAAGGAAATAATAAAAAAATAAATAAATAAATAAAATAAAAAATATATATATAATAAAAAAAGGAAAAAAATAATAAAATAAAAAAATATATATATGAATATATAAGTTAAAAATAAAAGGAAAAACAAATAAAAGTTAACGCTTCTGATTTAAACCGGGATCTGATCGGGCCCCCAATAACCATATGTGGGCCTCCTCAGACGCTCTTAATGTCAAACTACGGTCATCAGTGGTCACTAGCTTAATGATTTGAACAGAAAAGCAGTCATTAAAAGAAAGGTTATGGCTGTTGGCATGGATAGCTACAGGAAGCTGTTTGCGCTGACCGACCGAAGCTCGGTATATATATATATATATATATATATATATATATATATTGTAAACAGGAAAACGATCCAAAAGGACAACAAACGTTTCACGATGAATCACAAACACATAACTAAGGAACTATCACAGAACTAAGTAAGAGACAGTAAGACAGTAAGTGTGTTCGTTCCTTAGTTCTGTGTTTGTGATTCATCGTGAAACGTATATATATATATCTATATCTATATTATATATATATATATATATATATATATATAATAAAATAAAAAACGAAGGAAACACACAGACATAACTCACATCGATATTTCGACAATCGTCGTCATCAGGAGGTGCGAAGAGCGAAGAGCGAAGAGTCCCGCAGGAAGACAGGGCGGTACTCAGCGGAGTACCGCCCTGTCTTCCTGCGGGACTCTTCGCTCTTCGCTCTTCGCACCTCCTGATGACGACGATTGTCGAAATATCGATGTGAGTTATGTCTGTGTCTTTCTGTGTGTTTCCTTCGTTTTTTATTTTATTGTAAAAAAGTCCGCTGGACCGTTTCTTTTAATTGTGTATATATATATATATATATATATATATATAACAGATTCAATAATATATCGACCGTTTGATAGAATAGGTGTGTTCTCTAATCGGGGTTCGGTCAATTTTCCAGGATAAAAAATCAAACTCTCGTTGCCAACGTTTCGGTTTTATTTAAAACCTTTTTCATAGGCCTACAAACAAAGGATAATAAGAAATCACATATCAACATCAAACATATACACAATATGAAAATGGATTGTTACAACTCATGAATATTACAAGCAGAAATATTTCAGAGATACATAAAACAATATTACTTACAGAAGTAAGAATTTTTTAACTAAGAAAATGAAATTTACGTTATTTAAAGGAACAACAATGTTAGCCGGACAAAACCTTCGACTAGACTAATAAGATAACATTACAAATAACCTCAACACTGTTCACTCAAGGGAACTAAATAAATCAAATTTCACTAAACCTCAGCACAACACTCCAGAATAAATATTACTTAAATTAGTAATATCACTTCTATGATTAATCGAACTTAGATCCTTTTTAATATATAACATCTCAAGTGTCTTCCTTCTTTGCTCATCTTTTTCCTTTTCTATTATAGTTGTATCTTCAAAATCGAACGTGTGACCTTCGTTTATTGCATGCCCAGCTAAGGCTGTTGCGTTACTTTTATTTGTTCTTATGGAATAATTATGTTGGTACAACCTTTCTTTGAGAAAACGACTAGTTTCACCATAGTAACACTTGTCACAGTCTTTACATTTGATGGCATAAATGAGGTTACTTTGTAACTCCTTCGGTATTTTTTCTTTCAAATTTGAAAATAAAGATTTATTTTTTCTTTTATTATAAAGCTTGTGTAGCTTCACTAAACCATATATTCTTGGTGCTATTCCATTGTAAGATTTTAATTTCGAAGCTTGACGTAGATCTATACATAGTGTCTTCTTTAGTTCATCAACTATCTTGTTTACTTTATTTCGTAATGTTGATGAAGGATCTCTTCTTGTGATTGAATATGTTTTCAATTGAATGTTTTGTGATTGAAACATATTCAATCACAAGAAGAGATCCTTCATCAACATTACGAAATAAAGTAAACAAGATAGTTGATGAACTAAAGAAGACACTATGTATAGATCTACGTCAAGCTTCGAAATTAAAATCTTACAATGGAATAGCACCAAGA
Source organism: Hermatobates lingyangjiaoensis (assembly GCA_026182355.1). Classification (NCBI taxonomy): domain Eukaryota; kingdom Metazoa; phylum Arthropoda; class Insecta; order Hemiptera; family Hermatobatidae; genus Hermatobates; species Hermatobates lingyangjiaoensis. The sequence continues at coordinate 1,162,883 of JAPFBL010000063.1, read as the reverse complement.
ATATATGGTTTAGTGAAGCTACACAAGCCAGGTTTTCCTCTCCGTCCTATCGTGTCGTTCATTGGAAGTCCAACTTATGAACTGTCTAAATATATAGAGAAATATCTTAGTTACATTACTAACAAGAATGAATTGAATGTAAAAAATTCATTAGAATTCAAACAAGCCCTTTCAAATCAAATACTAAGTGATGACGTAATTATGATTTCACTAGATGTTCAGTCGTTGTTTACTAATATACCTTTAGATCTAGCATTTGATTTAGTAAATAAACAGTGGAATAAGATTAGTTCACAGGTTGGAATGTCGAAAAAGGTTTTCCTTTCTATACTGGACCTTATATGTGAAGCAAGGTATTTCACCTTTGATGGTACTATTTATAAACAGAAATATGGATTACCAATGGGATCACCAATTTCACCAGTTCTCGCAAATATAGTTATGATTGAACTATTGGAAAACAGTATCAATAAATTAGGTACGAAGGTGAAATTTATTAAATTATATGTGGACGATTTGTTTTTAATTATTGAAAAGGGAGAAGAAGAGAATGTATTAAATATATTTAATTCTTTTCATAATCGTCTACAATTCACTTGTGAAGTAGAGAAAGATGGAAATCTGCCATTCTTAGATGTGAAAGTTATAAGAGGTGAAAATGGCAATATCTTAACGGATTGGTTTAAAAAACCTACCAGTGCTGCAAGAATCCTGAACTACCATTCTTCTCATGCTATAAACCAAAAATTAAATTGCGTCCAAAATTTGGTTAAAAAGTTATTGAAATAACTAGTCCATGTTTTCTAAATGAAAATAAGAAAAGGGTGAAATTATTGTTACAGAAAAATTGTTATCCGAAGAACTTAGTTGAACGATATTGGTTAAGATATTTAAGACAGCAACCAGCACATTCAAATGAAGATCATGCTGAACTGGAAGTTATAAATAGGAAGTATTTCAAATTTCCTTATGTTGAGGGCTTATCACAATCAATTAGAAAAGTGTTCAAACGAAACGTACCTGAAGTTACACTGGCATTTTATAATAAAAGAAAAAATAAATCTTTATTTTCAAATTTGAAAGAAAAAATACCGAAGGAGTTACAAAGTAACCTCATTTATGCCATCAAATGTAAAGACTGTGACAAGTGTTACTATGGTGAAACTAGTCGTTTTCTCAAAGAAAGGTTGTACCAACATAATTATTCCATAAGAACAAATAAAAGTAACGCAACAGCCTTAGCTGGGCATGCAATAAACGAAGGTCACACGTTCGATTTTGAAGATACAACTATAATAGAAAAGGAAAAAGATGAGCAAAGAAGGAAGACACTTGAGATGTTATATATTAAAAAGGATCTAAGTTCGATTAATCATAGAAGTGATATTACTAATTTAAGTAATATTTATTCTGGAGTGTTGTGCTGAGGTTTAGTGAAATTTGATTTATTTAGTTCCCTTGAGTGAACAGTGTTGAGGTTATTTGTAATGTTATCTTATTAGTCTAGTCGAAGGTTTTGTCGGCTAACATTGTTGTTCCTTTAAATAATGTAAATTTCATTTTCTTAGTTAAAAAATTCTTACTTCTGTAAGTAATATTGTTTTATGTATCTCTGAAATATTTCTGCTTGTAATATTCATGAGTTGTAACAATCCATTTTCATATTGTGTATATGTTTGATGTTGATATGTGATTTCTTATTATCCTTTGTTTGTAGGCCTATGAAAAAGGTTTTAAATAAAACCGAAACGTTGGCAACGAGAGTTTGATTTTTTATCCTGGAAAATTGACCGAACCCCGATTAGAGAACACACCTATCTATATATATATATATAGATAACAATATTTAAAATAAACATGTGAAATAAAAATCAACATCTAACGACTGAAAGAAATCAGCAAATAGACAGTTTTCCAACGTTAACAAGCGGTTTTTGCAGAGTCAATACTGATGATGACTTTTGAATTTGATGAAGACCGCTTGTTGTGGTTAAAAGACCTTAGTCTTTTGAGAGTAGATTTTTTAGGTCCATGTGTGCGGTCCCAGTTACCCGCTGCCCAGCGAAGCCTCCGTTATTCCGCCAATGGATATAAAGGTTGCACAGTTCCTCTGTAATACAAAATGATTTGCAGAAATTGCAAGATTATTGGCATATATATATAAGTTCGCAGCAGGTCTTCTCTTAAACATATATTATTAAAATTGTGAGAGCAGAAGGTGCAATACATATTATATATACTGTATATATATAATATACATATAATTCAAAAGAATTCCATCTTTGATTTTAATTTTTATTTTTTGTTAAAATCAAAGCAATTTTATAGTGTCAAAATTTGATTCATGTCCCTTTGAATGGGTAATTTCAAAGAGTTCTGGGCAATGGAGTGAAAGTAAACATTGCAGTTTATATTTTTATCCCATATTATGATTGTAGATGTTTATATTCCTTAGTCCGCCGAATAAAACTAAGAGCCTTTTAATCACCTGCCAACTGCTGCTATAAATAACCGGTATAGAAATAAATAGACGTTTGAGGATGAACTCATATTCGTGAATATTTACATGCATTTCCAACCAGTGTCCCACATTAGTTAAAGCAGAGTATTACAATTTCGACACTTTTATCTATATTATTCCAAGGTTATCAGTGAATCGTTTTTCTTGATTTTTGAGGTCACTAAAAGCTGAACAGGAGTCTGTATTTCCAATGACAGTACTCAAGGGTTTTTGAAATCTCAATTACCTGTGCTGTAATTATACTTGTATCACGAGGGAAGGGCTAAGGTGCAGTTAATTTTAATAAGTCAACTGCAAACTGAACTCCAGTAGGAGAAAATGACCTATGACCTATAGCTCTGTAAACGAACGGAATTCCTACCAGCAAAGACTTATAAATAGAACAGATATCAAGTTTTTTATAGGTTTAAGAACCCTATTGTTTTTGGGTAGTATTGAAGCATGGTAAAATTACTTTTTCGTTTTACTTCTTTCATTATGAAAAACCGACAACTAAATATATTTTTTATTATTATAAATTTATGTTATTATTATTATTATAAATTTATTACAACGACCCAGTAGTTAATAAGTAATTTTGATAAGTGATACAACACAAAATGAAATAAAAGATTGAAGAATACATCCAATGGTAGTACTCGAAACTGGAAATCAGTTAGTATTGCTGAGTAAATCTCGGGGCCAACATCTTTTTAGTCTTCTGTTTGGGTTGGTAGGAATCTGGTGGGATAATAATTGCTGAATTAAATGGTTTAGGTTGGAGGGTAAAGATTTATGAAATTTGCGGTATCCTAAATATATATTTAAGCAACTTTTCCGGTGATTGAATAAACTTAAAATTTTATATTAGGTATTGTTTTAATACCAATTTTTCATGACATTAACAATTGGAAGATCAATGTTACACTAAAAACGATAGCTATTACGTCAAAACTGTAGAAATAGAAAAAGTTTTCGGTAAATATTGCAAGAAGTCTAATGCTTGATGGTACTGCTTTAGATCTTACGAGTCATCACCCATCACGAGAAATCACCCTTTGGTGAGAAATGGGTCAAGGAGAAAGGCGTGGATAGATATCCTGCTAAAACAGTCCTTATTCCTTTTTCAATAAGAAAGAAAGTAGGTTTTAAAGATTTCTTTATTGAAAATACTCAACTAGAACTCCCTGACGCGGTCTGTTTTCAGACACCTTGAAATCTCTTTTAGATGAGAGGCTAAAGTGGAAAAGCAATACAGCTGATACATTCGCTACAGTCCTTAGTTTTACAATAATAATAACGTATCAGATTTTTTTAGATTAATGATTTCAAGTATATTGTAACTGATAACATAGACATAACCACAATAAAACAAATGAAATCGTTAAATTGATTACCTTTGAACGTGATAATATTTCACCGTAGAGCTCGATATTGAAACTACACGACAAAATATTAAAATAAAACCAAAACACATCGTCAAGGTACTTGATATTAAACTTAATTAACTTTTTGATATTAAGTTGAGTGTACACCTCTAAGATTTTTATATAATATCATTAAATAAATCTTTTTCTAATTATGAAATATATTGTTGTAGTAAGTTATTTATTTTATTATATATTTAACATCAAAATAGAAGATCTGAAAATTACAATAAAGTCCCTGAGTAGGAGTACTACTTAAAACAAAACTTTGGAGGAAAATTGATTATAAAATTATTAAAAGTTATTGTATTAAGCTGTATTGAGTTGTAGTGATGAATGTGTATTCAGTCGTTCTATTTAGGTCTACACTAAAAGAGTCATCATAGACAAGAGAAATAAAAATATTACAGTTGTGGGGTTTGGTATAAACTGCAGCCTATTCGTGAGCGAGACAGATGTGTTGTGATTGTGTGTTTAACACTAGTATACTAATCGTGCAAACGAGAGCTCACCTTGAAGTTTCCTTGTCCTACAAGACACCTATAATGTATTCATAATATTTCACCCAAACAATGGAACCCTTGAAATCTAACCAGATGTTAATGTTATCTACTCTTTTATAGAAGGTTACTTATTTAAAAGGTTCATGAAATAATAATTTAGAAGGTTAATGAAATATTCAATTCCAAAATTGTATCAATGAAACTATAGATATTCTCAAATTTTTATATTTTATATTAATAAGTTTACTTTTAAAACATTTAATTAAATATTTAATATATTTACGAAATTGTGATTACATGAAATTTTAAATAATTTTGAGATTTATTATAGTAATATAAATAATGATTCAAAATTAGAAGAGAGAATTTGAGAGTTCTGTCCTAGTGGAGGTCAAATAATAACTAATACGTTCATTTTTTCTGTTTACTTTAATGTAAGTAAAGTATAGTGATCGTAAAAAAATTCGATCTCGAGATTTTGACGGTTTTGAGGTCCCGGAAATTTTATGACGTTTTTTCGATGATGTCTTGTGTGTGTGTGTGTGTGTGTGTGTGTGTGTGTGTGTGTGTGTGTGTGTGTGTGTATGTGTGTGTGCGTGTGTGTGTGTGTGTGTGTGTGTGTGTGTGTGTGTGTGTGTGTGTGTGTGTGTGTGTGCGTGTGTGTGTGGGTGGATGGGTGAGTGTGTTAGCATTGCTTGTTACCCCGCTACGGTCCAGGATCTTTGATGGATCAATTTAATATTTTACACAAAAATGGGCCCCATAGCGTAGATGATCCCTATTGTTTGGGAAGAATTATGCATGACGGGAAAGTCACTTTTGTTGCCAAAAACCGGTTTTTAGAAAACATTTTTTTCTCCTAAACTGCTAACTCTAGAGTTTTGAAATTTTCGCATTATCTTTGAGGTTACAAATGCAATAAACGAAAAATATATTCAGATTTTTAAAACAGCGGAAAATATTTTTTTTTTCAATAAAATATAAAAAATTAGACTTATAATTCAATCTCAAAGCTTGTGAGAGCAGTACAAGCCATACCATTTGAGGGATCTAAATGAAACTATGCCTAAAAATAGAGCATTATGTGGAGGATGATTTAGGATAATTTCCTTCAAAATTACATTCACCAAAGAGGCGTAAAGTACGATTTCTGTTCTCAGAAATGTTTTTTTAAACGGCTCATTAAAAAATCATGAAAATTTGACTAAAAATGGAACAAAAAATTAGCAATTTATAAAAAAAAAAACATGAAATTTCAATCACGGAAAAGAGCAATAAGGTTATAAAAACAGTTTGTTTGTCCTAGACTAAGGGATCACTTGCTATACTTGTCGAATTGTTGATATTTTTTTACATTGTTTACATTAACTTCGACATTTTTTGAGGAAATCCACTGAAATAAAATTTATGTTTATAATTGAAAAATTTAAATAATTTATTGACTTTTATGAGATATAGGAGGAATAATATTTTTACATGGAATCATGTAATATTATTATGCAATTATCATTATTATGTAATATGCAAATCACCGCCAATAAATATAAGTAAATTTTCTTTGTCTGCCATGGTATGATGGATTTGTCTCACAAAATGCTTTAATAAATCTATATATTGCACTCTTGAACAAAACTTAATATCAGTTATAATTACTTTGTGTTTGTGAATTATAGTATCATCCATGATATTGAAGTGTGACGAATGGGCTCTTTCCTCAAGAAAGAGGAGTTATGTTTGTTTATAAGTATCCAGTTTTTTCACTATTTTAGTCTAATAGTTCATATTTAATATTTTCCAAAATTAGAAGTTCCCAACTATAAAAGTTTTAAGTTATACTGAATAGCTGGCTTTGACTTTGATTTGAGTATGTAAACTGGCTAATTACTAATAATTCTAATATTACTAACCTCAGTGGAACTAACCCAATAACTATATTTAATATATTTTTTCTCAATATATACATTCATAGCAACCGTATAACAGAGTATAAGACGGAGGAAAAAAGATAACACTCACTCGGAGAAAATTGGTATATATGATTTTTGACAAAAGGGAAGGAAAATGATTTTATTAAATACTATGAAGCCATAAAATTCCCAGTATAATAATTCTATAAAAGACCAAAAATGTAAAACATAATTCAAAATGTAAATCTTTTGTTTGATGATTAATACATGTAATTATTGTATATCCTTAGTTATAAATTGTCTTAAAACGACATTTTGTCTTGGATGTTTTTGATGTTTTCAGAGAAAATAAGAGTATTTTTCTGATTTAAATTTGAAAATTTGACTTAAATATTCAATGTAGAAGGAGGTCAAGTAACCGATATAAGAAATCCACTGGCTATTTGAACAAACGCCATGTTCTCTTGTAGGAGATTATTTCGTATCAAGAAATTTTCACTTTGACTTTTCAATAATGTTATTACTGCTGTAGTTATACTAATGAGATTATTTGCATCAGTGGTATGATATACAATAATAAGCATATATATTGATAAGTCCATCAATCGCTATTTCTACTACCTTGGAAATAAAAGAGTAATAAACATCTCCCATTTAGATGTTTACATTATGCTTAAATGAGACATTATATATTATATACCCAAGAAGATTGATATTAAGTGTACTTATAGTAAAGTTGAGTGTAGGATACTCCAGATTTTTTTTAGACAATCTGGGAACTAGTAGGTACAATGTATACTCATTCCCTAGCGTGGTAAAAGCTTTGTGACTCTATGTCAAATAAATCCTGATAATTCCCTTCTTTTCATGTAAAGTTATTAATAGTAAAAAGTTTTTGACACTACAATTTACTGAATTTTTCAGTGATATGTTTGAACTGCTTTCACCATACAAGCAAATTTCTCAGGACTTATTTGCTGGGGTTGTTTCAATTTGGCACCAAGTCAGGATGTTAGAAGAGTGAGTGTTGGTACGCTTGTTCTGGAGTATGGTACATGTTGGTAACGCAGGTGATGACGCGAAACTGTTCATGACAAGATACCATAGACATGATGCAAGTCCATTATATTGTCAACTGGACATCCCCATTAAACTGTCACCTTTATCTCCTCCTTATCTCTTCCCACAGCTTGATTGAATTCTAAAACAAACATTTTAACATTATTCTTAACAAAAAAAAAATCGGTTTGATGATTCCATCCCTTTATTGCTTCTACCGAGCCTTTTTACTTTTTAATTATTTTCTATCATGCTTATCCCTCTTCTTTCGGAAAATGAAAACATTCCCCTCCTTCTCATCCTCCATCACAACTATAAATAGTATTATTGTTGAAACACTGTTATAAATATACCTCTGCGTAACTCTTATCTTTATTAATATTAAAGAAACCAAGGATGAAAAATGAAATAAATATAGATTAACGTAGGTAAAGAGAAACTTTCCCAACATTGTTGTTCATTCTGTTACGGGATTATTTAAATTAGATCTCTTGCTTGAAATTGAAAAAGAAAATTAAATTTTATTTTTGTACTATCTAAGATACAAACATTTTTATATTTTAGACCGCTTATTTGATACTGAAAACTAAAATGAATCAATAAAATCTGGACTGGCCTACACTCAACTTTACTATAAGTAAACATAATATAAAATTTCTTTGTAAGCAATTAATTTTTTGATTTACTTAACTATCGTTATGAATTAGGTATATTCATTAGCTCCAACCATTTCTGTGGAAATTGTTGAAAATTGAACTTTTTTTTCTAATCGGTTAGATATCACGTTTTATATATTGGTTTGCGGTCCAGTTCATCTAATACCAAGTATCATATATTGTTTTGGAATAGGACAGTAAGTTTGATAAACTCCGGCTGTATGTATATGTGTAGAAAAAGTGATATCTAATTGAAAATTTCAATTAGGTGTTACTAAGTCTCGTTCTAATAATGAATATAACTTATATTGACTTAATAAATGCAGAATATATTGTTTTGTTTGATATTGTAGTTTCTGCTACCTAAGAACGTGAAATTATTACTAAAGTTTAAATTTTATAAATGTATACACATTTTTTTAACGTTCCTTACTCAAAATGAAAGTGACGCCAAACGTCATTTATTTACTGATAATTGTAATAATTTCATTAGCTTTTATATTCATAAAGCCAATGTCTAATTTCAATAATAATCAAGAATCTTGCATTGTTTATCAATCAGTAAATTCTCCGCTTCAGAGAACACACACTTATCCCCTTCAATCACACAATCGCACTTCAGCCTAGCAGAACCGAACTATTCCATCCACATTTGATATTAGTTTTCTTGAAGACTGCAACAGATAGATTGATTAGAACATTTTATTAGACTAAAAAGACAATATATGGAAAGAATCAGAAATTTGTTTCATTGGCGTTGATTTTTGGCGTTATTTTTGTTACAACTCATATTAACTCATTAAATCATTCCAAATTATTTCATTAAACCTCTAAACATCAATTTAATTTTAGTCGATTCTCTTAAAAAAATTCTCAGTCAATGTAAACAATGTAAATCCGACAATTATAACAAGTGACCCCACTCAGTACCAAGGTGAATATTCAGTTTTTACAAATTTATTGTTCTTTGTGGTAAAACAAATGCAGAATTTTTTTTACGAATTCTCTTCTCATATTTTTGGCAAAATTGCATTGTTAGCATGAGGCGTTTGTAAAAAACATTTTCTGAAAACATAAAATGTACATAACGCCCCTTTCGTTAAAACAGTTTTGAAAAAAACTATATCATCTCATTCCTCAGATAATGATCTATTTTTAGTTATAACTTCATTTTGATCCGTCAAACGGTGTGGCTTGTATTATCCTCTCCTCACAAGTTTTCAGATTCAATCATAAGTCATAATTTTTACATTTTACTGAAAAAAAAGTCTTTAGTGGCCTACACTCAACTTTACTATAAGTAAAACAATATCAAACTATAATATCAAACAATATCAAAACATAATGATATTTGTCTTCTCAAAAGCTTTCACATTCAATCATAAGTCAAGTTTTTACATTTTATTGAAAAAATACCTACATTATTTGTTGTTTTAAACATTTGATTTTTTTCCCATTTATTGCTTTTGTTGATTAAATCATGAAGAAATAATTAGTTGATTTCTAAAATTTTTTATTCATTAAAGCCATAATTATATATAAATATATAATGGTTTTTTAAGTGTTTTATTTTCATTGATTTATATTTAGCACGCAGAATATAAAGCAAAATATATTAAGAATTTTAGTTTTTATAATTTATTTCGTTGCTTAATTAATGAAATATTTCCTCAGTGAACTTTTTAAGGGCACCACTGTACTTGCGTTGTATCTCCACAACGTGGTTATTCCCCCTTTCTCTTTTCTCCTGAAGACGAATTGCCCGAAAATTTGAGTTTGTACGTTGTTTTTTTACTCGGTGTCTTACTTTTCTTCGATTTTGAACTCGTATTACGTCCAGTTTGGATCGTCTTTCCGATAAATGAAATGGGAAAAAAAAGACTAAGATCTTTTATATTGTGGTTTGATTGTTTTCACGTGTTTGGTTTGAAGCTGTATTTGGCATCATAGCAAGAATGCTAACTCTGTGTCTAGAAGACGTGGAAACCTTGATCACAATATAGCTGTATTCGAGACAATCATCTCGGAATGGATAAAGATTTCTGTTAAATCATACCTAAAACTATAGAAGTGGGGGATACTTCTCTATCTAAACTTATGAAAGTCATTAATGAACTTAAAATCTAAAGTTGAATTTAGTTACAACAATGGCATAGACAGTATGCCGACCATGACTTCAGAGCGTATGATTCCAATCGAGTTTCAGGCCATAAGGTTAATAATTTTAATAAGATGTCTGATTCATCAGTGATTCCACGATTCTTATAACTAATAAAATGGTTAGTCACATGTAAACAACACAATATATCAGTTGGTGGTTAATTGGTTTAATATTATGTTTACTTATAGAAAAGTTGAGTGTAGGTTACTCGAGATTTTTAATGATAATTCTGTTTTCTCAATTATTTAATTTAATTTTTGTAATTTAGACATCGTTCAGTAAGTGCAAGGGCCTTAACTGTACGTACTGCTAACAGCACCTGCTTTCTCCAATCAAAACCCACATGTTCCCCAGTCAGAATCAACTCTGCATGATATAATTCTTTCTGTATATTATAATTTGTTTCATTAATACTGTTGGCACCCACCGCGACTTAGCTTGAGTGGGACTGAAGCTTTTACGTCCACTCCAAGAGTTATCGTACACAAGGTTTTCAATCTCCCTCATGAAAAGTTGCGGGTCGTGGCACTAGATTAGTCATGTGCATGACTTGCAGAATATTAAATATCGACCAGTGACATTCAGACTCACCTCGAGTTCTAGGAAGACCATGGATTAACTATTCATAATTATCAACCTCCTTTCATACTTAACGAGTTTGGTCATTCTGGTTCCTAACGCTTAATTACTTAATGAATAATTTTTAAACATTGTCTTTTACTATCAGTCCACAAACTTAACCTCATTCACGTAGATATACCAAGCTAGATATCTCAAAAATGTACATAAAGTGCATTTACAAAACCATCACTTATTTTTTATGTTATTTTCTTATATTAAGTATACCATTAAAAAAAGTAGTACTTGGGACATTAAGATTGGGTATTGGTGGTTAAGAATGAAGTTGATTGTGGTGGAGGGACAGAGATAGGTTTGGGAGTAAGGCGATCAGAGCTCATAAGGTGTGAAGTTTGGTGTTGGGTCGCAGGCGGCAGGGAGGGGCGCTTGCATTGATCCGACGCCCCAGTCAGCTGGGCTTCGCCTCCTCTGCCGCCCGCTCACTGCTCTCGCCCACCATCAAGCCAAACAATCATGACCCCGCCTTCCAATTTCATATTACCCTCCCAAACTAGTTTCTCCATATTTTATTTAATATTTCATCACTTTTAACAACTTTATAATCTTTAATTTAAGGAAAAGTATATTCTTGATACATTTATTCCATTCAAGTAATGCAACATTCATATCTGCCTTTTACTTTTGTTGGGTTATACAAATTTAACAAAACAAACAATGAAAACATGTACTTAGAATTGACAGTTAATTTTGGTAACACTAAAATGATGAATCTCTGTACAGGGGTTGGAAGTTTCCTAACCCAAGTAATATAAGTAGCAACATATTTTAGTTTCCATTCCTAGTTTGATATAGGAATAATAAATTACTTGCAGTACTTTTCGTCTTTTACTTTATCATAAGTAACGTATAGTGACCATAAAAAAATTCGATCTCATGATTTTGACAGAATTTCAAAGTCCTTTTATGACGTTCTTTTCGATGATGTCAAAATGTGTTTTGTGGGGGATGATATATTAAAGTTGAGTGTAAGCCACTCCAGATTTTTTACATTCACCGAAAAAATTTTCATCAAATCAAGTCAATGATAATTCATTTTTCAATGTTTAATCGAAGATATTGAAAAAAAAATGCCTTACAACTCTATAATTTTTGTTCATCACCATTGTGAAGGATAGTTATCTAGCGATTGATGTATAGTACCCTTTAGCATATCTAATTATCGGGTGTACACTTCTCAGCAAGTTGGAGAAATCTATTATTCTGGGCATTATTAGAACATGGTAATAGTTATTCGTTATGGTAATAAGTTTACTATTTTTATGTCATAGGTCCGGTGATTGTACAAACATAAAATATTGTGTTCGGTATCATCTTACTAGGAATATAACCATACAATATCGAACGATTAATATTGCATTAAAAATGACAATTATTTTACCTACAATAATATGAGAATTTTAGACAAATAAGAATGTTCAGAAGGGATAATATACCTATCAAAACAACAAATTGACAGAATTTGGTCCAAAATTTTGTTTAACGAAATAAAAATAATTTTGAAGTATGAAGCTATCATTTCGGCTTGCTTCTATGATATGAAAGGAACTCATGATAGACGCCTCCGAATCAATTAATCGTCTCTGATATAAATATGGATTATTCTACAATCTTAGAATAGATCGCAGTGATATAGTAGAACAATAAATAGTGTACACTTAGAGCTAGCATAACTTAAATTGTGAACACTAAAGACTCAGGGAGGTGTGCTATCGCTCCTGTTGTAGTGGTTAGTCGTAGCGAGCTCTCACTTAAATATGCTAAAATACCTTTTGCTTCCTGAGAAAGGTAAAGGGACGTATATTATCGAAACTTGCTTAAACCCAACTTCCCGTGCTGGGAAGGTATCGGCCTGGTTCGATATAATGTGTGGTAGAAATTTTGCTTAATACTGCTACTTTTGCCTGCTACTTTTTCTAGCAGCCTCCCTAGCATGGTCGACGAAGCTCACACTTTCCCCAATGATAATAAAAATATTTATAAATATTTATATTCATAACAACTTTAATTTTCTTTCCCTATAATATATTTTCGGGAGGTTACACTTATTGAACTTACTCTTGAAAAATAGAACAGCACATTTACTCAGCATCCACATATGCTATGGGGAGCAAATCTCTCTGAATAAGGCCCATCAGGAGGAGCTCCATTGCAAGTGACCACAGTCAAGGGACCAACAAATCCCTGTAGGCATCCCTGGTCTACCCGACGACGCTATCAGCTAGGAGCTCAGTGGGCTATGGCTACACGATCCTTAAAATAACTTTTTAGTGAAGTAACCATATTAGGGTTGAAGCCTGACTCAAACAATTCTCTAGTAGTGGCAGGTCACCATACCTATCCGCAGTAGCCACTTAAAATTGAATCAAGCGATAAACTTGATTCTCAAGAAGCTTGATAACATTTATTTGTAGCAAAGTTGAGTGCAGACATCTCCACATTTTGTATGAAGTACTGTATCAAAGATTCATTTTTGTTATTGGTAGTAAGAAACCTGTCTTTTCAACGCAAGTGAAACAAAACGAGATTAATATCGTAGTAAAAGAACAAGAGAACCATGGAATGATATACATTTAAAATGCATGACTGTTTTAGTGGATGTATGATGATTGCAAATCATTTTGCAGAGATGCAGAAGGACATGTTATCGCAGTAATGAGTATCGACTGTCGGGTCACAAATCAATGTGCTCGATCACGACTCCAGTGTCGCCTTACGTAAACGAGCCGTTTATTTATTCATTTGCACACTCTCCCCTCGCAAGAGTCCGCATTCACACTCATGTACTGCAAAAGCAATCTATTTTCTTTTGTAACGGAACAATTTAACGCTTTAGAATGCGATTAGTAGATAATTTCCAAAGTTATTAACGCAACGAACATAAAAAAAAATGAGAATGAACGTGACATGAATTACCTTGCTATACGTAAAGTATAGTAATTGTGAAAAAAATCAATCTCGAAACTTTGAAGGATTTTCATCTTTTGAGGACCCAAAGTTCTTTTATGACGTTTTTTCGATGATGTGTGTGTGTGTGTGTGTGTGTGTGTGTGTGTGTGTGTGTGTGTGTTGTGTGTGTGCATGTATGAGTGGGTGGGTGAGTGTGTATCTGTGTAGACTCTAGAGTCCACAATCTTTTATGGAACAAATTAATATTTTACACAAAGATGGGTCTCATAGTGTAGATGTGCTATATAATTTGGGTGCAATTATGCATGATAGAAAAGTCACTTTTTTTGGAGAAAATGTGTTTTCAGACAAATTTTTTGGTCTTAAACTACTAATTCTAAGAGTCTTGAAATCATGATATTATTTTTGAGGCTACAAAAGTAATAACTGAAAAAAAGCTCAGATTTTTTAGTTAACTGGACATATTTTTTTTAATAAAATGTAAAAATCAGATTTCTAATTCAATCTGAAAGTTTGTTAGGAAGATAAAAAAATGAAATCATCTGTTAAACGGATAAAAATGAAATTATACCTAAAAATGAAGCGCCATGTGACTGATGAGTTGAGGTTTTTGTTTTAAAATTACTTTAACTAAACGACTTTTCAGTGAACTTTTTCTGTTTTCAGAAATTGTTTTTTTTACGCTAAACAGCTTGTTAAAAAAATTTTGCCAAACAGCAAATTTAGTAATTATAAGAAAAAATGGAGAAATTTCAATTACGGTAAAGAGTAATAAACCTACAAAAAATGAATATTTAATCCAGATTCATTTATCATCTGCTATACTTGTCGATTTGTTTACATTGACTTAGACATTTTTTTGAGTCAATCGACTGAAACAACATTTATGTTTAGAGGATTAATGAAAAAAATTGAAATAATTTAATGACTTAATATGAGATGTCTGAAAAATAAAATGGTTACATGTAAAAATCAACGCCAATCAAATATATAACGTTTGATAATTTCCATAGAATGGTAGATTTGTTTAACAAAATGCTTTAATCATCTATCTACTTTCACCCTTGAAGAAAACTTAGTATCAGATCTAGATTTTCTTGTGTTTATGAATCATATTAACTTTGATTAACATTGAAGTATGAGAAATGGACTATTTTGTTCTATAGAAGAGTTGCTGTGTTGTTTACTTTGTAAAAGGTTGACATTTATTCTTTTTAAAAATCTCAACCTTCCAACTATTTTTTTTCCAGCTATTTTAAATTTGATTTGAGTATGCAAAACTGCATAATTACTGATATATTTTTTCTTAATATATATATATATATATATATACTTTTTTTCGTTATCCAAAACTATCCAAACTATCCAAAACGGACAAATATAGTTCAATATAAACAAAGAAACATAGAGAAATCAAAAGAACACACTTACAGTCTCTAATTTTCGGTTTGAACCGTCTTCAGGAGAAATAAGAGAGGGAAACCAAGCGCACTGGTTCAGAGACGGTTGGAGACCCTCCAACCGTTGGAGACGGGTCTCCAACCGTCTCTGAACCAGTGCGCTTGGTTTTCCTCTCTTATTTCTTCTGAAGACGGTTCAAACCGAAAATTAGAGACTGTAAGTGTGTTCTTTTGATTTCTCTATGTTTCTTTGTTTATATTGAACTATATATATATATAGCAACCTTATAACAGAGTACACCATACAAGAAAAAGCTAACACTTGCTCAGAGTAAATTGGATTTTTATAATTTTTGACAAAGAGAAAGAAATGTGATTTTATAAAAAAAACTAGCACTTAATATAATTCTGAGAGTAATAGTTTCATAAAAGATCAAAACGTAAAACAAATCAAAATTGTTTTGTTCAATGTTTTGAAAAAATATAAATAAAATTATCTTACATATAAAC
Organism: Hermatobates lingyangjiaoensis; assembly: GCA_026182355.1. Taxonomy (NCBI): domain Eukaryota; kingdom Metazoa; phylum Arthropoda; class Insecta; order Hemiptera; family Hermatobatidae; genus Hermatobates; species Hermatobates lingyangjiaoensis. The sequence continues at coordinate 1,147,214 of JAPFBL010000063.1, read as the reverse complement.
AAGAGATCGTAAATTGTTGAAAACATTGTAAGGCACTCATATATAAAAATAAAAAAAAATTGTATAGTTCATATCAATGCAATATTAAATGGCTTATTGGCTCTCTTCATACTCATAGACTCCGTAATTATTTGCACAACAGTATTGTAAAGTGTTCCGGAGATACAATATATATATATGTCTTTTTAGGCGTTATTTTATTTCCATTATTTTATAATCATATTATATTAATGAAAATTTCAGTAAATTTTATTTATATTAATATCAATGATCAAACCACAATAGGAAAATAGGAAAAAACAAGACTAAGATCATTCAACCGTAACAAGCGGTCTTCGTCAGAGTCAAAAACCCAACGTCAAAGTACATCGTCAAATTGTTTGGCATTTGTCCTAATTCTTTAAATAAAGATGATTTCCTAATAAAATTGAATTCATTAGTGCCGACAATTAAATTCACGATGGAAGAAGAAGTAAGCGGTAATTTGCCCTTCTTAGATGTCCTGATCCATAGGCTACCTTATGAGTTACGCTTTAGTGTACCTACGAATGTACTTGCATATGTTCACTTTTATTCTTCCCATCCAAAAAATGTTAAAATTTCTGTTTTTAGAAATATGTTTTTGAAGGCGTTAAGGGTGTGCTCTCTTAATGAAGAGATTAACAACATTAGGTCAATTGCCCTTTCATTAACTATTTATGACGATTATTGGACGACCACCAGTTTAAAAGTTTATTTATTGAAATTTGAAGAAGTTTGCAATTATAACAGAAGACGATCTTGAAGTAAAGTTTATGTTTGTCAGCAAATAGTAAAAATTGAAAGTTAAAAAAATTTTAATGTCGCCCCAACAAAATTTAAATAAAAATTACAAAAGAAATATAAACAAAAAAATTATAAAAAAATAAAGTTCTAAACATAACAATATAAATGTTGATAAATATTGAAAACAATAATGGACCAATATGGGACCCCTGAGGAACTACCATGTTCCAAACATCGGGTTTGATATAAATGCTTTAACTTCAACGATATGTAAGTTTGAAAGGTTTATTCAGTTTGGAAAGTAACTGTCCAGCCAGTCAAACATGTCTCCTGAAATACAAGGAAACTGCAATTTAGAAAACAGTATGCAATGATCTATCTTATCAAATGCTTTATCAAAGTCAGTATAAATCACATCAACCTGCAAACCAAAGTTCATAAAATTGAGGTAATTATTTTAAAATACAAGCAAATTAGTAGACGTTTGACCTATTAAGACAAATACCATGTTGTTGATAAACATATATTTATTATTAGCTCGGCTTTGTTTAATAGTAATTATGGAGTCAAATGTTTTTGAAAAAGTGAATTGGATTGCCATTGGCCTATAGCTTGTGATTTGTCATTTATCACCAGCTTTGTAAACTGGAATAACTAACACAAGTCTTTATAGATCTAAAGGGAAGAGCGTAAATATGAAGCTATCATCAAATGATTACCAAAGCATCAGAAAATGGCTGGAGGGATATTGTCAGAACCAGGAGATTTATTATTATCTAATATAGTTCCAGAATTTCTTAGTATTTTAATAAGTATTTCTGAACTGTTTTTCCTATATCAACTAAAAATCTGTTGTAACATTCCTGAAATAAAGTTTTACATTCAGGTCTAAAAGTTAAAATTTATTGTAGTAGTAATCACCAGTTTTTTTCAAAGTAAATTGTACATCTTTTTTTTATTTAATTTAATAATTCTTATTTAATTTTTGTTTTATTTAATAATTCTAAGAAGAACCATTTTGGATGAGTTGAAGTATTATATGTTTTAATTTTAGGTACATAATGATCAATGACATTGAAAAATATTATAGAAATAATTAGTGCACTCATTTATACTCGAGAATGAATATGAAGTGTCTCAACTAAATTCCGATAGATTGAATAATAATGAAGTATAGTAGCCCTTCGAGAAATTGTATTTAATATTATGAAGTTCAAGAGTATGTACTTCCTATATGAACAAATAGAATGTACATCCTCTACTTTCTTAATATATACATCACAAGGAAGTATGGGATGGCAGTAACAAGTGATAGTATAATTTGTTATACTAGTTGATAATATAATATCAGATTCACTATCTCTAATAACGTATTTACTTTTTGACACTATTGTGATTTTTATAATAATAAAAAGAGAATCGTGTAATATGGACTTTATGAAATTAAATAATGCCAGTAAAAAAAAGTTCCTTTTACGTGTTATAATAATCTGAATTCAATATCTCTAGTAACTTATTTATATTTGACATTATTATAACCCTTATAATAAATAAAGTGAAAACCTTAAATTATGGAGTTTATAAATTAAATGATGCCAGTAAAACAAAGTTACTCTTATCAAAGTATAAATTAGATTAGAAATGATTTTTAAAAAAAGTTGAATGGAAGTTAATATCAGATTCATGGGTCTCCATTTAGTGTATAAGTAATTATCATTCAATCATGATACAGCTTTTCGTTTAGCGCCAACCATACATCGTATGTTTATTTTAACCAATCATAGCTCATTTTATTTCAACCAATCATAGCTCTTCATTTCAACCAATCATAGCTCATTTTATTTCAACCAATCATTTTTTCCAAATACTTTTCCCTTTTAATTGCGTCTCGTATAATAGCGTCACTTTTATTTCTAATAGTTTTAATGAATTCAAACTATTCTAAATCAAAAAATTAGTTAATATATGACTTTTAAATTAAATATTGCGCTGATTGAATGACAATGCAAGAATACAGAAGGTATTGAACATCTTAATTATGGTCAGTGGCAACATATTAATTTTCTTTTCACTATTATGAGTTTAATTAATTTGTCCTTAGACTGTCCACTCTTATGTATGGTAATATTTTATATTACATTAATATCATATTTTTATCACCATTACACCTCAACAGGAAAATAGTATATTTAAATTAACTACCACTGTATATATCAAGCAAAAAAATCACCTTGTAATCGTTTTCAAGGCTCAGCTAATTTATTAATTGAATAAAAATTTCTTCTATAACATTCAAAAAGCATCTTTCAAACAATTGAAAACAGTTATTTAGTCTACTAGTTCTACCTATTTTCCAAAATTTTCCTTAAAAATTTCTGGTCTTAAACAATGTTATTCTCATATTTTTTCTCTAATTATATTGTTACAATTAAATTTATTTAGTTCTAAAATATTATTTTATAATGCCTAATTTATGTTTTATTAAAAAATCCTTCTAACATTCGATCAATTATTTATTAATTATTACACAGTTTTACTATATACACTATTATTACTATTTTTATTATACTACTGTGTTATCTCTTATTTTTTATTTTCATAGTATTATTCGCTTCTTATTACTTCTGTTATATATCATGGTCCTAGGGTAAAAGGGTTATAGTAAATAGAAAATGTCCTATTTAACAGTTATACAAGATGTATTACCTCTACTAAGAGATAGATACAATTGATTAGATGACATTTATCATTTAGATTCAGAATAATTAAGTAAAAACGATAATGCTATGGTAAACGAAATAGAACTAATACACATTTGATAAAAAAAGGTATTCCCTTTAAAGTAATTCTTTTAATGTATTCCTTTCCGTACAGAATAAAATACTTTTACAACAAAAGGTCTTTTATGACATGAAATAATTCATATTAAACTAATAAAGAATTACATGTAATAATATTGATAATTAAAGCAAAGAAGATTGAATCAGTGGAAATTAAACAAACTCTATCATAATGATGGATAACTATAGTACTTGTTTTATTACTTTTTTAAATTTCTTTATGTCGTATTTAAAACAATCTAAACTGCTATATAAACCATTATACTTTATCATCAAACTAGACAGTGAGGAATGACAAGAGTATTTATTTTTAGGATAGTTGGGCTTTTCTAAATATTTAATGATGGGAAATGAGATAAGGATAATGAATTAAATTATTTAATAATTTATGTGTAAATAGGAAGTCATAATAGTGCCTATGGCAAAGGAGATTAGACATATTTTGTTGGTCCCAAAAGAAACCATAATAAGATGAATCTGTAGGATAGTTCGACTTATAAGAAAGTTTCTTAAGGAATTAGGCATGGACGGGTTGAAGTATATTTATGATAATGATTGCAATCCGGATTGTAAACAAGTGATTCCAAACATATTCAAAAACTGAAAGAACAGAGATTTATAAAGGGTAAAATAAGAACAAAAGAACACTAAGTAATCCCACACAACAATTAATTTTCCTTTTTTTTGTGCTGGAAGACTTAGTTTTCCTTTTCCTCTCTAATCATTATTAAATACCACACTAGTAAACTGGTAAATCATTAAAGACACGTGTAAAACAATACCAATACAACGTAAGTAGACAGGAAAAAAGTAGTGCCTTATTCTTGCATATGAAAAATGAAAATCATCATATTGATTGGACAGGAGCTAAATGTATTACCTATGAAAAATCAATGTAGTTAAGAAATATTATTGAATCGTCTCTAATTAAATTTAATAGATCAAATATTATAAACATTAGTAACGGTCTCTTCTAATATTTTTACAGCTTTGTTAGTACATTTAGCATTCAAAAATATATTAATACCATTCGATTTCCTAATCATTTCTTTGCTTAATTAATGAAATTCTATTGCAATGGAATTTTTAATTTTTAAAATGAGATTTAGAGAATAAATATCAATGATTTGGGATATTGCTGTATTGGATAAACAAATAGGACGTTAAGACAGTGATATAAATTTTACATAAGAGAAAATGATCTGATCTAATCAGAGAAAGAATATTTGAAAGAGATTGATTCCAGTTTGATACTTTTTTCTTATAGTAAAGTTGAGTGTAGGCCACTCCAATTTTTTTTTAAACAGTTGTAGATTCAATTTATTAGTACTTTAGTTTAAAATATCAGTTAATCGTATGTTAAATTGGAGAAAATTAAGATATAATAATATAGGGTGCATAAAGGAGCAAATGTTAAAGAGATTTTGGATAAATTAATACTTAAAATAGTTGTAACTTTGAAAGAACTCTGGGACAGTCCGCAATCAACTTCATCATAAGCAAACATGTTCAAAACCTTTCACATTATAATTATTACGTTAAATCAAATTGGAGACTACTTCAATTAAATCAAGTGTAACGACCATATATTCATTGTCATACCACAATTTTATAAGTGACTGCAGGTTGAATTAACAGTATATATCTACTTCTACTTTGCAGTAAGAAAGTTTAATAATCAGGAAAAAATTTAATATGGAGATTTTGACGGATTTACACGTTTTGAAGTCCCTGAATCCATTTATTACGTTTTTTGATGATGCGTATATGGCCACACTACAGGCCATACCTTTGGCTGTAATTTTAAAATAACGATCTTCCCCTGAACTAACAACTCTAGAGTATTGTAATTTTGGCATTGGAATGAAATTAGTAGCAGCTTTAACTAATTAATTGCTACAGTAGTAGATTTGTTTAAAAATCGGAAAATTCATTTTACATTAAAATGTAAACTTCTTGATTTATTGAATTCCGAAATCTTGTGGAGTTGTTACAGGTCACCCCGTTTGACGGTTTATAATGAAATTATATTCAGAAATAGCTACTTATGAAAGAATGAACTGTATTATATTTCGTTGAACCCACATGAAGTTTAATTCAGATTTTTTTTTTTTTACATAAAATGGCTGAATATGAAAAAATACAGCTTTATGGGAAAAAGGTGGCTAAAACAGAATAAAGTGGATTTCTCAAGAGGCAGTCTCGCCCAGGGGTTATCTAAACTACAAGGGTTATTTGCAAGTGTAAGATCATCCGGTCTATCAAACTGTACGATCTGTGATGTGTCCACCAATTTCTTGATACACACCTACTGTACTACTCACTGCCATTCTCCGTCTCTCACATGCATACACTCACACGTACACCATACTACCATATAGGTGACTAGCACATGCTAGCATTGAAGGGAACGAAAGAGCAGATGTGCTGGCAAAAATGACTTCAAGAGAGGAATCTTTACAGAGTTCTTACAATCAGTTTCCAAAGTCATATGCAGAGAAGTTGACAGAAATAAGATCGTTAACGAGTGTGGGAATAGGAATGGATGGCAACTTCAAAAGCATCTCACACCAAGCAATATTTTCCTACAGTACTCAGCAGATTATCAAATAAACGCCTTGATTTGAACAACTACCGATTAACTATGTTTCTAACCGGATGCGGTAAATTTAAAAGTTACTTCAATCGTTTTAAAAATGATGACTCAGCTTTATGCAACTGCGATAATCTCAGTGTCCAAAGCCTGGATCACCCTTTCTTCCATTGTGCTCTCCTTAATAACAACAGACACCATCTTCGGAAAACTACAATGTTACAAGGGTTAAACTGGCCACCATACAAAATTGAACTGACAAATTTATTTCACAGTTACTTCTTAAATAAGTTAGATTTCATATAACATAGTATAACAATATTATACACATGTAATATAAAAAATGGAGCTTGTGAAAATATTACAATAAACTCCCTCCAAGTAGGGGTACTACTTTGGAGGAAAAAAAACATCAAACTACTCCAATGCACACACATACATCCACCATACATCTTATAAATAAACTGACAAACTGTGCAGCACTCAAAATCTCGAATTTAAATTTGTACATGATATTTTACTTTACTAATAAAGTAAAAATTCAATGATGCTGTAATTTAGTGGCCAAACTTTTATTAATATAATATTCTATGATAAAACAGACAACTTGAAAAATCAACTTGCGAAATACTTATGTAATTATTGTAAACTTTACAGTGTTTGACCAATGACAAATAATTTTTGCTCCGAATGAACTAAAATATTTTATATCATATTAAATTGTGACAGAGTGAAGCATGTTATATAGCACATTTTTTGGCTTGCAATTTTTTAAGAAGTCAGCATCCATCATATTAATTCTGAGTCTCTAATCTGATATGTAGTCTCTTTTTTTTATTGAAGTTGTAATTTTAATCTACCGATAAATATTCTGTAGCTACAGAATAGAAACAAGAGTCAACTAAGTACAGTTATATCTTTAATAATGTTTATATATATAATAAGGTATATATGTGTATTGGTATGTGTGTGTTGACAGAAAATGTACTCTGAATATAGAATTCAAATCTTCCATTCTGTATCATAAATTTCAAGAAATTGAAATAAAAGTATTACTGGTAGTTAGAGTGAATTTATGGAATTATTCATCGGATAATTTGTTATTTAATTTAGAAATAATTTTCAAATGAAGTAAGTGCTTGGAGGTATTCTCTGCTGTTAAGATTATTGACTCGAAGATTCGATTTTCTGATTCCTCAAATCGCTTTTACTAGATTTATTTATATTTGTACAATTACTTGTTTCTAGTATTTTGGTTTCTCAACAATTTTAATGTTTGGTGGGAAAGAGGATAAAGATATTTATTTATAATAGAGGTTTGTATGTCAACTAACTGGTTTTAGGGATTAACTTTGATTAGATCAAGCCTAATATAAATAACCTACCTGAATATTTATATTTGGTCTATGTTTTTGTATAAATATATAAAATATATTTTATATATTTATTCTTAATTTAAATTTATATCTTAATTAATTAAATTATTATCTTATTATATATTATTATTATTATCTTAATGTAAATTTATTATTTACATATTACATACAAAATAAATATATATATTTTGTATAGAACTGACTGAGTTACGATGAACCTTAGTTTTGGTTATAAATATATACATAAGAAGATTTTACATATATATATATATATATCAATGATCAAACCACAATAAGAAATGGGAAAACAAGACTAAGATCTTTCAACCGTAACAAGCGGTCTTCGTCAGAGTCAAAAACCCAACTGAACACTAGATGCAGAAAACATCTGGTGAGGAGTTGAGAAGAGTGGGAGGGAAGAGTGGTATTTTAAAAGGGTGAAAGCACAGGAAAGGACTAATGTCCAGATTCTAGTGTTCAGTTGGGTTTTTGACTCTGACGAAGACCGCTTGTTACGGTTGAAAGATCTTAGTCTTGTTTTCCCATTTCTTATTGTGGTTTGATCATTGATTGTTGTTTCACGTGTTTATGTGAAATCTTTTTTTATATATATATATATATATATATATAGATTTCACATAAACACGTGAAATAACAATCAATGATCAAACCACAATAAGAAAATGGGAAAGCAAGACTAAGATCTTTCAACCGTAACAAGCGGTCTTCGTCAGAGTCAAAAACCCAACTGAGATTTTGGGTTTTTTGACTCTGACGAAGACCGCTTGTTACGGTTGAAAGATCTTAGTCTTGCTTTCCCATTTTCTTATTGTGGTTTGATCATATATATATATATATATATATATATATATGTATTACATAAATTTATACATAATAAGATTTGAAATAAAAATCGAAGTCCAAAGCAGAGTGAGAAATCAAAAAAATCATTAGTCATTATTTTTGGTTTCTTACTGTGCTTTAGACGTTAAATATATACATACAGGTGTATTTTGTAATTGGGATTGGGTCAATTTTCTATGTTCAAAAATGAAACTTTCGTTGCCGATGTTTCGGTTTTATTTTAAAACCTTTTTCATAAGCAGAAGTAAGAATTTTTTAAATAAGAAAATGAATTTTACATTATTTAAACGAACTAACAATGTTAACTGCTCAATACTTTCGACTAGACCAGTGTTTCCCAAAGTGGGAGGTGCATTGAAATCGGGAGGGGGGGGGGCGGTAATGCAAAAAGTAGCGGGGATTCTATTTCCATAAATTGAAAATGTTCATGCAATATAATTTCTAAATTTAAGTGTAAACACGACATGTAAACTTCTAGGAAACGTTTTCTTAAAATTATTTGTTTTGATAATTCATTTTTATGTTAAAAGTATCTTCTCACCTAAGTTTATTTTATTGTGTATTCTTCTGCATAAATATGCTATGAAACAATACATCTATTGGATTCTAAATAAATATTCCATAAGTAATTATTTTAATTGAATTATTAAAATGTTACTCATTTGGTTATTTAGTCTAGGAATATGATTATTATTCAAGGGTGTTGAGTTATAGGTTAAGGGGGCGGTCACTCGAAAAAGTTTGGGAAACACTGGACTAGACCAATCAGATTACAGGGAACCTCAACAGTGTTCACTCTCAATAGTAGTGTTGAGGTTACTTGTAACGGCTCCAAGTTTTTGAGCCGTTATTAGTTCGATTGAATAATGGAAATTTCATTTTCTTATTAAAAAAAATCTTACTTCTGCCTATTAAAACGGTTTTAAAATAAAAACGATACATCGGCAACGAGAGTTTGATTTTTGAACCCAGGGTTACTTGCCGTTGCGTCTACAACGTGCTTGGTCTCCCATTCTCTTTTCTCCTGAAGACGGATTACCCGAAAATTTGAGTCTGTAAGTGTGTTTCCCTACTTTGTGTGTTGCTCTTTGTTAATTTTGAACTCGTATTGTGTCCAGTTTGGATCGTATTTCGTTTTATCAGTGAATATATATATATATATAACAAATTCAATAATATATCAACCGTTGGATAGAATAGGTGGATAATGTAATCGGGATTCGGTCAATTTTCCAGGATCAAAATCAAAGTTTGATTTTGATCCTGGAAAATTGACCGAATCCCGATTACATTATACACCTATATATATATATATATATATATATATGTGGTGTATATGTGTATTGGTACGTGTATGTTGGGAGAAATTTTTTTCTGAGAGATATTATCATTGTCTAACAACAGGTGTTCTTGCAATGGTTGTTGAACTGTTGCTAATTCCCATAGTAGGTTTGCCAAAGACATGTGCCGCCTGGATAACTGAGCAGTTTCAGGGTGCACACTAATAACTAATGTAAGGTGTCAATTGCCGTATATTTCACTAGCACTACATCTAAAGAATACTGCACACTGGAATATATAGGAGATATCAACCTCTTTAGATCATCTTCAGGTTACTACTTTCTAATTAACCCTTGTTATTTCTAACGTTCAGGTTAGGCAACAGCTTAGGATAACAATACTAAAAAAAATAACATGTTCTTCTATCTGAATTTAAATTAATACTAGTACTGTATAAAGGGTAACTCGTGGAGGAGTGACGAGTGAGAGGCAGGAAGGAGGTATCAGATCCTTTGTATTGATTCGCTTTTCAACCTGTCCCCCTGTAGGCAAGTATACTCGACCTCTGCGTCTACTTCCAATCTATCTGACCAAAACTATTTTCAGAATTTTTAATAATATATATTACACCAATATCGGTATTTCCAATGTTTAGTTCAGAGTTTCTGTCTTTAGTTATATTAAAAGCAGTATTTTGTACTTGATAGTACCAATGCTCCTTTTTATGCGAGAAATGTCGATATTCAGCGTGATCTAAGGATGGAACAATAGAAACTTACATTAGACGTCTGACTATCAATGAAGACAGAAAACTTTCCTTACACCCTAACCTGCTAGTAAGAACACTTTTACCTCAAATTCCCTGAAACCAATCCCCCTCTGACTAATCAGATCACCAAATTAACGATAACTGACGACTATAGACTCAAAGACCATACGACCACGAAACATATTCACCATAGACAGGACAAAAACTAACATACCGACCTACCCGACAGACCTAAACAACTAAAGTAGAACAAACAGACAAGCAGGTGAAAGCCTCTGGCTTGGAACTGCCTGACCCCAACGTGCATCATTGCACGGAAAATCTCATTGGTCGTTGGTCCTTGGGACTTGATAGTAATTAATGGTAGTTATTTAGTATAGGAACTAGTTTAAATATTCGAACTTTACCAGTATCTTTTTTGAAAACTAATGGAAAATCAGGCATTTCGACAGCTTTTTTAGTAATTTCAAATGGATAGAAGGTAGGGCTGCGCAATTCTCTGTAGTACAAGTATATTTTACACTTGTCGATTCTGATGAAGATCCAGAGTGTCTCTTGGTATTCGGAAGCACTAGTTCTCTTGTTATTATTACAAATATTGAGCATTAATCTATCATTGCCCTTGGAAGAACCATTAATAAAAACTAACTTATTTAGAGCTCTCTTGACCTGTTTGAATTCGCCATTCATGTAGGATTCCAGACCGACACAGAAGTCGTTTATTAATGCTTAGATAAGGTGGAAATTTACTTATTTATGCGACTGGGGATTTATAAAATAACATATTTTATTTCATACTGTTCTAACTAAAACTAAAAAATTGCTCTTTTTGTCGAACGGTCGAAATATTGAAAAGTGAGTCCTTTGTTACGTTTCTTTCTATGTGTCATAGTTTATTTCAAGTGTTAATCGGTCCTTTTGGATCGCATTTCGGTTATGATATATATATATTCCAATTAAATAAGCGATCTCATGTACTAAATAAACTAGATTCACAAAAATTTTGTTTCTCTTTCACGGTTGATACTTTTATCTATATATATATTTTGAGATTTATTGAGGGTTTTTGGTCTAATATTCAAAAAACTTCGTTGCCAACGTTTCGATATATATTTATATCATCTTCAGGACTGGGAAGTATGTTTACTGTTGTGTGCACACTTGCTCTGTTTAGTAGCCTGAGTAACTTTTCCATTCAGTGACCCCAGTATAAGGACACAATACAAATGAAAAGGAAAAAACAGAACAAACAACAGTAAACATACTTCCCAGCCCTGAAGATGATATAAATATATATCGAAACGTTGGCAACGAAGTTTTTTGAATATTAGACCAAAAACTCTCAATAAATCTCAAAAAATGTATGAACAGTTGGTCAAGAAAAGGACATCATGATATATGTATATATATATCATGGTTTGCTGAATATATATCTCTCCTGAAGACGGTTCAAACCAAAAATTAGAGACTGTAAGTGTGTTCTTTTGATTTCTCTATGTTTCTTTGTCTATATTGAACTATATTTGTCCGTTTTGGATCGTATTTCCAACGAAAAAGTGTATATATATATATATATATTATATATATATATATATATATATGTGTGTGTGTGTGTGTGTGTTTTGTTAAATGACCTTTGTACTATGGTATGAATAAATTTCATTGACCATCTTTCAAGTTTTCTCACTTTTGCTTTGAATTTTTCCGGTGCCAAAAACACTAGTTCTCCAAATGATTTATTATTTTCAACTGACATGCTTGAACATGACAGTTTAAGATTAAAACTATACTGAAGAGCTAACAAGCAGCAAAATTTATTCAATAATAAATTGTGATAACAATGTATAATATAATCATGAGTTGATTAAAGAAAACTCGAATTAGTTTTGAAGAACTCAATTTGTTGGGGATATGTCTGATGAAAGGTTTGACGGAAGGTGGAGTAGGTCTCAAATAACTGAAAATTACAGACAGGGAGTGAACCTTGAACCTCTGCCCTGTTATTTGTCTCTGTTGGTTTCCGACTGGTCTCAAATCACCCTGTATACCATAAGCCTACACTCCGACTCTGTTCCTTTCAGAATTAAATTAAATCCGAATCATGCATATTTGAATAATATTAAATCTTAGTTTTTATGTTTTATTGAAAGACATATATTACTAAATTGTTTCTAAAAATTGAATTTATTTGTATTGACTTATAACATGTAAACCGAGCCTACTATATCTAAATATCGATCTGAAGTAAATAATCACTTGGGAGGGATTTCAAAAAATTACGTCCCCGCTTAAAAAAAAAAGTTTAACATGAAAACTAACCACACGTTTCGAGCACTTAGTTTACACTACTCTCTTGAAAGTCGATCTACGGGAATGACTTAAGAAGGGCTTTTGAAATCCCCAGTCCTTACAAAATGATTCCCATAGATCGGCCCTCAAGAGTGCAAATGTAGACCTGAAGAAGAACACTAATTGTTCGAAATGGGTTGTTAGTTATCATATTAAACATTTTTTTTTATGGAGATGTAATTTTTGAGATCATCCAATATGAGTAAATACCACACCATAACAGATTGTACAAGTAATGAATTAAATAATCACTCTTTTATTATTTATTATATTATTATTTATCAAGTTATTTATTTACTTAATAACTTGAGTTTGGAAATAAGTGAAATATAATTTCATTCCTTTCCACTAGTTGTAAAAAAAGAACTTCAAATTTATAATGATAACTTCAGCGCTACTCTACATTTAATTATATGTATTTATAATTAAAATGGCCTGAAAAGATATCAACCACGTACTATAGAGAAAAGAACATATACCATTATCAACAAAACTAGGTTCGATATTTCAACATTCGTCATGGAAGTGAGTTTTGTTGGACACTTTTTATTTATTGTCTTTATAATATGTATCCATCTTCTATTAAACACATCAGAGTATTTTCAGTTATTCATTTTTTTTCAATTTACAATATTCGTCAACGTCGTGTATCAATACACATGAAAAATGTGAGTATCTGACAAGTATATTAGAATGACGACTACATCCCTATAAATACGTTTAACAATATATCTATAGAAAGGAGCAATCAAGGGGCACATCATAGTACACCATAATAAGAAAACTACCGGCAAGAAATCGTTGACAATAGGACAGTACAGAACTATCACAACAATCGAAACAGCGAGCAAATATTTGAAGCCCTGATAATACAAAGGGAAGAACCAATTAACAAACAATATACGGGTTCTGCGGCATTCTGCGCGTGCTAGAGGTTTTGCCACATGCCGCAAGCCAGAGCCAATCACAGCAGAGCAACCTCGCTTAACCAGCCAATCAGAAGCTACAAATTTATTAATCCACTGTTCTAACAGCGAAAATTGTTTATTTCCCTAGCTTGAACGGAATGAGAAAAAACAAACTCTTTTGCTCTTAATAGAATATCCATATTGAAATATCTGCTGCCCAATATTCTTTTTTATCGAGCAATTTCTTTTTTACAATAAGATCTGATAATCTTTCATTGGTTTCAACTCCATTGCGCAATTAGTAACTCATGCTAAATAAAAGTAATTTATTTCAAGCGTAATTGTGTCTGTTGCAATTATAACTGTTAGTATGAATTTATCCATTTTTATTTTATCATCATTCTAACAAAGTTCTATTTATATAATATTTAGCGCAGTTACTCTAAAGTCTAAATAAATAAAAAAGTACCATGAATAAAAATCCTTTAAAATTAACTATTATTACTTATGTCCGGAGTCAAACCTGACAATTACAATTTAAATTATAAAAGAATAAAATTAAATAATAAGTAAAATAAAACTAAATTAATAATAGGAAATTTAAGTAATGTTGGCACTTCTTGTTTGCCAGGTATTTATATCCTGGATTCTTTAACTCTGACCAGTCCTGCTTGAAGGTACAGTTGGGTTTTTGACTCTGACGAAGACCGCTTGTTACGGTTGAAAGATCTTAGTCTTGTTTTTCCATTTCTTGTTGTGGTTTGATCATTGAAGGTACACGACGTTCGAAACCGGTTGGGCGCCAAAACAATGATTCGCGAGGTATTCACAGTGATTTTTATAATAAAGTGAAGGTATTATTTCCAGAATTAGTTCTCGATGAGGAGTCTGTTTCATTGAAAGTAATAAAATTGAATTGAAACTGCAGTTTCAGATCACATTGAAATAAATATCTAATATAGGTTTTCATAACGTTAGTAGAAAATTTATCACCAGGAAAATAAAGAATGAAACTACATCCTTCTGGTTTATGGCATTTGAGGAGTACATTATTGTGAACTAAACCTGTTCACTTAGTTAGACAGCTAATTAAAGCATTCGTAATGGACTGTAGCGCTTAACGAGTACCAAATTTCAATCAGTCTAACGTGACTATGAATTCATTTGTTCAAGGACATTCTTCTATGAGTGATACTAGTTAAATTATTCTTACTTTTTTATTAGTAAAGTAATCATAAAAAAAAAGTTCAATTCTCGAGATTTTGACCGATTTGTATGTTCTGAAGTCCCCAAAGTCCTTTTTTGACGGTTTTCGATAATATCTATGTTTGTGTGTGTGTCTTCGTGTATGTGTGTTTGTGCTTCCTATTAAACAACTAACTCCACAATCTTGAAATTTTGGAATTATTATGTACCTAATAGTTGCAATAGAGGAAAACAATTTCAGAATTTTCTCCAACAGTAAAGTTTTGTTTGCAATAAAATGCAGAAATATTGACTTGTGGTTCATTTTGAAAGTTTTCTAATACAATACAGGTTATATCCTTTCATTAAACCAGTAAAAATAAGTTAACTCTCGTATCTGCAAAAAATGAAATACAGGCAATGAGGTGGTGCTACACTCGGCAAAGTTTGGTGCCATTGATAAATAGGTGAGGAAGAAAGCAGATCGCAACTGCCATGTAATTTTGTTTAAAAAACTGATTCCTACTGAACTTACATTTGTAACAAAATTCTATATCTTCAAATACTATAGTACAAACATCTATATATTTGTACTATACAACAAATATGTAGAAATATTTGCAGAATATACTCATGTAGCAGGAATTTATTTTCTTAACTATTTTTTAAGCAAGATGCAATTAACAACCTTTGAATAATGCATACTATCTTGAAGACGCGGAAACCTTTGGTAAATTCTATCTGAATGCAGACACCAAGACACGTTGAAGATGATAAAGACTTTTAGAAAACGATAAGTATTGCAGACAAAAGTAAAAGATAAGTCTTTAAGGATACTTTTGAAGTTCAATCAAGAACTATATTATTCCAAAGCTGATTTGGAAAATGACAAAGGAAAACTCAATAGATGATTAGATATGGTTGCGCTGCGCACGAGTTCAGTAAGTCTCAGACCCTCAGTCTAGTCTTTACAACATGTCTAGTTCTTCTAGGTCAGATATTAAAATATGTTATAACTAAAAAAAAAAAAGAATAATTTTATGTTATAACATTAAAATATGTTCTGAAAATATATAACTAAAAATATAATTAAAAAGAAGTTGTAACTAATAATTTATTTCTTTACTTCGAAACAGTTGAAATTGTTAAATTTATTATAAGCTTGATAATACTTAACGAGAGGGTAAACTTCATAACCATGAATATTTAACATCATCGCGACAACCACATTAAAACAAAACAAAAACTCAATTGATGTTCAACGAGTTTGATGCTGCGTTTTGATGTAGTAAAGTTGAATGTAGGTCATTACAGATAAAAGTATTTTAAAAATCAATGGACTCTCAAGTAGCTACTCTGTTTTACACTTGTTGCGACTGTAAATGTACAAAACGTAGTTGAACACCTACTTAAAGTACTTATTCTAAATTGGGAAGGAAAGTGATTCAACTTGGATTCAATCCATGGTTATTTTCTGGATAAACGTTTTCTTTTAAAATGGAAGCTTTTGTATTTTTTCTTTAAACTTCTTTTTCGTAGGGACATCTGAACGGTTATACAATTTATCTGGATTATTTCGAGTATTGATTTCACGAATAGAAATAACTCTTTCCCGTACAATTGTCTTCCGTATAAATTTATTTATATTGCTTCCCAATTAATAAATAATTTCCTTCTTCGTTATTCAGTTTTCATTGATTGTAGTTATATTTTAATTATTTCCAAAATTAATTGTTTTATTATTATAATTTTTAGGTTTCATCCAATAATTGGTTTATTTCCACGATGGAAATCAACTGATTAATTTTAAACGAGTTATTAAAATGAAAATATTACAAATAGTCTTTGAAAACATTGCTAAGGGAAACAGGTAATTTAGGTTGAAAAGACATCTGCTTGAATATTATAAATATAGCCCTTGGGTGAATAGAACAAATATTGAACTCTTTAAAAACTACAATTTTTTTTATAATTGATACTTCAGATATTGAATATAGTTGTAAAATACGTAACCGCACTTTGAATAATTAGAAAGCCTGTAATCGTAATTTTCTATTGTACGTGAACCTCAAGTTTCTTCCTAAACTTTTTTTGTCCATCCTGCACAAAAAATGGGTAATTTGACCTTGCAATCAAATTAAAAATTAAAATTGTGTTTTTTTTTATTTTTTTCGATTTGTTTGTTCTTTGCCAATTACAACCGAAATGTTTTAGGTTACGTTGGGTTGTAGTGGCCGTCTTAGAAGAGAACCCACATAGGTTATACAGAAATGCCATAGAAATGTTTTATTTTACAGTTATCGTTGTAATAATTCATTTCATTGAGAAGTTACTTACGTTTATTGTGAGAGTTCTGCATATATATTTAAATGGTCTAACCGGTACACAAGCACAATAATATAAAAAAATGAACGCAAACAGTTTTAGATGCAATACACTTTGGTATTTTGAGATCCGTCGTCCTCACGAAAAGAAGTAACGCTTGAGTTGAACTAGGCCTTCTGCAGATGCTATAATCGTACACGCGTATTCGTTCTGGTAGGGTTTGTCGGTTTTTAAAAACCGTTTTTTTTTTTGAGAAAATTATGAAATTCGAAAACCGGTTTTTTAGTAGAAAATATCGGTTTTAAATGTATGAATAACACTTAACAAAAATTTGCAAGTGACAAATGTAGCCAAATGTACCAGATTGATGAAAACACTGTTGCAAACGGTTTGGTTCTTGGAATCATATCGGTCCGATTTAATAATATGGTTATTATAAATATAATATGGTTATAAAATAATATGGTTATTATAAAAATAAGAGAATATATTGTTTTTATTTATTGGAACCCTTTGCTGAATAACTCGTTTCACTATTATAAAAATATTTACATCCTTATATGTAAAAATTATGCATAAACAACGAATAATTGTTTTTAAAGTTATTTAATCCTAGTCAACTACAATTTCTTTGTTCTACTAAATTGCATAAACAAATTTTACTATCAATAAAATTGAACAGTAAATAATTTCAATCAAAAACTGCTTTTAATCACTCTAAATTTTATGTTAAAATTTTTTGATCGAATTACAGAATATTCGAACAAAAAAATTTTTTTTATAAAAATTCAAAACCGCTTAAAACCGGTTTTCTGGAAAAATTACTATTCGAAAACCGATTTTCTAAAATTTCGGTTTTTGTATGAACCCTAGTTCTGATATATTGTTACCTGGTGTAATATACCAAAGAAAAAAATATCGATATAATACTTCAGAATGAATGAATACAAAAGTATAATCATGCGCAAAGAATAATTAGTGTAAGTAAATAAAATGAGTAAGGAAAAATACTTCCTTGTTTTTAAAACATTTACAATGATTCATTTCATTGAAAAGTCACTTACGTTTATTGCGAGAGTTCTGTGTATATATACTCTTATGACATGTGTCTATGTATATGTATATGTGATATGTAGTCATGTGTATACTCTTATGACTAAACTAGTAATAAAGCAAACAAATAAAAATTAAAAAAAATATTAACAAATAAACAAAGGGTCATACTGAAAAGTATTAAAGGTATATTCAGACCAGAAGCTGAGCAAGCTTCAAGGAGACAAATGTGTGCTCCCTCTGATGATCTTGAAGTTATCTGGGGCTTCTTTTGATGTATGTTATGGACATGGAAACAATCGCTAAAACCATGTCTTCAGGGAATTATTACACATTTTACTTTTTAGGTTACTGTGCTAACCAACTGAAGCTTTGGTTCAATTCATAAGGTCTCATATTAGAATACAAACCAACGTAAAAGTATCGAACTGTTTAGATTCCAATCAATAAATAAAGTTCCGAATTGTGTAGAAGGTTTGAGAAGATTAGAGTAGATATTGTTGCTGAAAAGAGGGGGCTTTAGTTATGACCGTTGCATTGCCTTTGGTTTGAATATAGTAACTACTATGAAACGAAACTGATTAACATTGCGTTGGAAGACAAATTTGGCTAGAGGCTAGAGCAATATCGAAATTAGTACAAGGAATGCGAGGAAGACTTGTGCGTTGAGGAAATTTCGAAGAATATCCAAACTAGCATCGTGATCAATATTTGTATGAAGAAGTGATGATCGTGGGTGGGGAAGGGAGCACATGATTAAAGAGGCAGGTGAAGGGAGAGGAATGTAAGCATTACTCTACACATTCCACATTGCCATCTCATATCATCCTTCTCTCTCCCACATTTCATCATTCCCTACTCATAGTACTCCCCTCTCTTATATGGTGTCAAAATACGCCAGTACGTCTACATCTGTAGTAACCTAACACCATGCATAACAGTTTTTCTTCTGAAAATGTCGAAATCTTGAAATGAGATTTGTCTATAATTGTCTGTGCTCTTTTCTTCATTATATCATATATTTCTGTATGTATAAAATATAACAAAACAGGTAGGTAAGAAAAAAAAAACAACTAGTTCTTTATTAGAGTAATGAGAGATTCAAAAAGATAGAGCAAGTGGACTAAGCAGTAGTGGAAGTGTGGATAGCTATTGGTGATTTAAGTCTAAGATCCCTCTCTTCTTATGTTTTTCAATGTTGGCCACTCTCTAGGTTTAAATGTGCGTTGAAATGGTAATTGACTGGATAAGTTTGAAAAATTGATTGAATGGGGGATTGTGTGTAGCTGGTATTCTATCTATACATTGTTTTCTTACATGTTTCCCCTATAATACACTCAAATGTATTTACTTGAGAACATTTAAAGAAGTCACTTATAAAGGGAAAAAATAATCGAATTGATAGTCATTATGGTATTTTAAATTATGGAAAAAGAAAAGAAAATGGGGAAAAATAAATAAAAAGCGAAGCTGTGCACTTAATGTGGTTGAAGTGAAGTGTTTGTAGGAAAAGTCGCTTCTCCATTGTCCTTTGTTAGCGAGGTCAGGCCTGTTGATTGCGAAAGACCCTCCATTGGCAAATACTCCTCAATTGCCCTAATAACTGTCCACTCACTGACCCATATCGACAATTAAAACATCGATAAATCTCCATGCCAGTATTATCTTTTTGCATCTGACTCCTAAAAAAGTGCTTAGCTGGTATACAGTAAGAAATTGCATATAGTTTACGCTGGTTTTCAAATTTATTTCAACTAATATGTATAGTATTTTTTTATTTATGTCATTTTTTATATTGAACTTGTTTCCCTATATTTATTATCATGCTCAAATTTTAAATTTATAGACATCACAGTACGTGCGTCTTAAATTTACTTAGATCGCTTTTGATTTTGTGGTTGGTTGGGAAGGTAATGGTATTAAGGTATAGAATCTAATAATGTACAATGATGATGATGCCACAGTATGAAACAGCATGCGTAATGACTTTCCAATTAATAAAGACTTTTAATCTTTTTCAAAGTGCCGCAATTGATAAGAATTATTAATATATACTATATACACAATATACTCGTAATATATATATGTATATAATATATACAAGACACGTGAAATAATTCACATAATAATTCACATAAACACGTGAAATAACAATCAATGATCAAACCACAATATGAAATGGGAAAAAAAGACCCTAATGGGATCTTCAAACCGAAACAAGCGGTCTTCGTCAACCGCTTCTAAAAACCCAACTGTTTTTTTGTCATCCAAATTCAGTTGGGTTTTTGACAGTGACGAAGACCGCTTGTCACGGTAAAAAAGATTTTAGTCTTTTTTTTCCCATTTGATATTGTGGTTTGATCATTGACATATAATATATACAATAATATTATATTACTTCTATAGTATATGGTCAAACCACAATAAGAAATGGGAAAACAAGACTAAGATCTTTCAACCGTAACAAGCGGTCTTCAGTCAGTATTCAAGTCAGTTGGGTTTTTGACTCTGACGAAGACCGCTTGTTACGGTTGAAAGATCTTAGTCTTGTTTTCCCATTTCTTATTGTGGTTTGATCATTGATTGTTATTTCACGTGTTTATGTGATATCTTTCTATAGTATATAATAACTGTTACCATGTGTAAAGTGTGGTACGAATACCGTTAGTGCTGAATATTGAGGGTTTCCATCCTGTTGTGACCCTAAATTTGTTTTGAGTGAACTGTGAAATCTTAGGTCTTCCATACCTCCAAGAGGCCATAAAGAGGTCGGTTCCAAGCTTGTAGGATATCAAGTATTCGTTAATGATCCTCATCTCATAAGCAAGAGTTGAGCAATTAGAACTTAGAGTGTGAAACAAACCTGATAATGTGTCTTGAAATAAATAAAATAGATTCCGAGTAGCTTTTGTCACCTGGAGAAGCACTAGGGGTGAAACCCGTAGCTATATGTGTTGGAATCAACAACAATAGTTTTTTGAAGTTGTTTGTCTATAGTATACTATTTTTCGTTTAATTGTTTTGAAGATTTATAAAATTGATACATTAAATAGCATCATCGCAGGTAGCAGCCTGCCTAGTTTTCTAAATAGCCTTTTTTCAATTGAAAGTAGAAATAGTTCTCTTACTTTCGGTGTTTTGAATCGGTAATATATGATTAACACCAATTAATATGTTAACCATTTCATGTTAACTTTAAATTCAGCTTTTTTTTTGTAGGACAGTTTATTTGTGAAGATCCAATAATTTTAAGCTAACTTTATTGATTGAGTTCTCATTAGCTTAGTTTGGTCACAAGATAGTTTCGTTTTAAAATTGCAATCTAATTATAAATATGAGACTGCTTTGTTTGGAGACTCCGAAAAACTAAATAACTAGAAAACTAAATAAAATAAATTCCTTTCAATACATATAGACATGGCATTTTTATTGTAAAATAATTATTTTGTTATGAATTATAAGTTTTGTGATATACGAGCAGCGTGCCAAGATAATAATAATATTCCGTGAAAAATAATAATATAACTATAATAATAATTATATTCGCATTTTGTTTTGTTTAAATACACGCATACGTGTTTTTTTTTTCATTTTTATATTACAGAGTGTCTAAACTAAATTTCAGTTGAATCGGAATTCATTAAAGTTGAAGTCAAATAAAAACTAATATAATTCATCCAAATAGATACATTTACAGTTATTTGTATCAACGCAGAAAATAATAATTTGTAACGATTACTACTCAATCCGGTACTGTGACTTGCCAGTAAGTAAAATGGGTGCCAAAGAATAAATGAGCCATTTCAGTAAAAGCCTGTAATGTGCGAGTTGGAAACAATTACTTTTATTTATCTTGCAGTTTTTAATTTCACAAATGGAATTACATGCAAACGAATGAACCATTTTCAAGATGACTGAAAAACAAATTACTTGAAAACTGCTTGGTAAGAACGCCGATGTCAGAGAGAGAAGTTTTTCCAATGAAAGTTGTAGAGAATTAAATTCGTAATCGACTAAGTGTCTCAGGTTTATATATCTTTTATTGCTTATAACTATTACAAATTTAGACGTAGAAACGCTTAGACAGTCTTCTACATGGAACTGTTCAAGATGTAACTAACGAAAGACGTAAGTCAGGAAGCCGCTTTGCTTTGTTAGTGGAATATAGACAGAAAAATTTAATACTTTAACAGCGTGAGATCTGTTAAACTGATTGAAATAAGTGACAAGTAAGCGACATCTTATACATTAACACATTTTATAATTATTAATGATCAAACCACAGTAAGAAATGGGAAAACAAGACTAAGATCTTTCAACAGTAACAAGCGGACTTCGTCAGAGTCAAAAACCTAACTGAAACACTAGATACAGAAAACATCTGGTGAGGGGTTGAGAAGAGTGGGAGGGAAGAGTTGATGGGAGTGGGTGGGAGAGAGAACCCTCTTCTAAGAGGGTTGACAGCTGGTGGATAGTTTTTTACTCTTTCTTACCGTACTCCTTTGTTTTCCCAAACATCTCTTTCTAGACATTAGTCCTTTCCTACGCTTTCACCCTTTTAAAATACCACTCTTCTCAACCATTGGAGGCGTTTTCTGCATCCAATGTTTCAGTTGGGGTTTTGACTCTTGACGAAGATCGCTTGTTACGGTTGAAAAATCTTAGTCTTGTTTTCCCATTTCTTATTGTAGTTCGATCATTGATTGTTATTTCACGTGTTTATGTGAAATCTTTTTATTTATAATTATATATTAATTAATTTTTTGCTATTTTTTACACCAATATTTGGCAGGGAACATGCCAAAAAGATGAAACAATGTTTTAAGTCAATAATTTATAGAATCCGTACAGAAATGATAAACCCACATACCACTCAAAACAAGGATTTTCTCAATAAACTGTCATAGCTGCATTCTCTTAATATATGAATAAATAATTTAATTAACTAATAAAGAACCTTCCCTGGATTGAGATACTCGTACTTTGTTACTCTGATTAGGTCGCAAGTTAGATGTTTTCCTAGCGTATTGCCAAGTACATGTATGACCACTAAGATGTTAGGCTCTATCGATATTTCTGTCAATTTTATTTTCCAAATCAATAATTTGAATAACTTAACAATAACATAGTAATAATTTATTACTATGCATCTAAGGAAATATTTGTATATAACATTACGTACATTTATATTATTTAAGTAAAAAAATGAATTATTTAACATTTGATTACTGTTATCATGGCGCTTTATTTATAGATTTTTGTTGTAAAAATAAAAATGGTGTGACTGAAGAAATTTGTCATTGTTCTAAGTGTATGTTTATGAGGGAAATTTACTGAGATAAAGGAGCCCAGTAGAGCGAAAAAGGAAAAACTTGCAAGTATTGCCATCAAAGGGTTTTCAAGAACACCCCCTCTCTTGAACCAATAATTTTCCTTAAAAATTCCTTTTGTGTAAAAGCATTTTTCCCACTAGTCAGAGAAGAAATATTCTCATTTTATACTCACATGAAGTGTTTCGTTATTTATTAATAATGAATTTATTAAATTTACAAAAAGAGAATGAATGTTTTTTTAACACGGTAGCGATACCGTGTTAACAAAAAAAACTTTTTAATTTTTTTTAACTTGTCTTGCCAAAAAAATAAAAAATATAAATAAAAAGTCAAAAGATCATTTAACCATCCTCTTTTTTGAGAAATCTACAAAATAAACTTCATGTCGGTGTTACTGCCTGACACAAATAGAAAACCATAAAATAAGAGAACACATTATTGATGCTAATAATCTCCAATATAAATGGGAATTATCGTTAAATAATTTCAGTCTGTTTTCATATTTCATTTTTTCCTGGTGAGGTACTCAACCTCAGATCTCAAATTCATGTGTGTCAATAACGTGGTTCTATTTCACCATATATTATACTTTAATTAGAGATCATATGATTTGTTACGCAATATCTCTTGCTTATCGCATAGCAATTATAACTGCTTACTAGATAGATGGGCTGAACATGACTTTGTAAGAGCCTGTAACTAATTTCCTTTAACTAATTTCCTTTAATCATTGCCAACGAATTACTGGATAATTCATAGTTAAAACTCGTTGCCATGATATTTACGTATCTTGTATCTGGGCCACCCACTTACCTCAAATTTAAATCAACCTTTAACACAGATTGTGTAAACATGTGGTTAATTGATATATAATGTGTTTTTTTTTTAATTTTCTTTGAAGTAACATTGAAATAAACATTCAGATTGAGCTTTCATTCAAAAACGAATATCGTGAATGAGATGAATGTCCTTGAGGTAATCGTGTTAATAGTACAAGTATTGAATGACTAAGGCAAATTTTAAACAGATCTGGAGTGGCATACACTCTACTTTACCTTAAGCAATCATAATATCAAATATAGTTGATAATCAATTGAGTTTTGGCTTTATTTTAATGTGGCCATCGTTAACTTACTGTTAAACATATGTATAAACAATAATGATTCATTGATTTTAATTTCACTCCTTCCATTTTATCAGTTATAACAAACTTGATATTATTCGTCTAGAATAATTTGATGTGTTATTATTATTACATTGAACACCTGAATCTGATCGGACTCGATCGCATCGCGGACATATCGTACATCCCTTTGTTGTTTCTAAATTTTACATCAGATGTTTACTGAACTTCAAATTGTCCTTACAGAAGTATCTTACACTTCTATTTGTTTTAAAACCAGTTTTTTGGTTTGATTACCAAAAATCAATAACTTCTTAAGGATACTTGGGTATCATTTGCATAGAAGTGCTGAAAGGTTCCGCTTATTCCAGACTGTCTGCATTCTTCGTATGATGTTAATTCCAGCTTGCATGAATATTAGATAAGAGGACAATGCCCGATTACGTAGTCTAATTATTTCTATAATCTTTCTTTTAAAGATTTATTACTTTCTATAATAATTTAATTTCAGTTAAATAACCATTTTATATAAAACTGGACCCCATTGTTCTAGATATCTTGTATCTGCTTCCTTCTGCGTCCTTTCCACAATTGCATCTTTGAGGAAGCTTCTTTTGCTCAAAACTTTTCCAGCCTGTCCAGTGCTTTATACCTTTGTATACTCTTGCATCCAGGTACCCATATGAGAGTTACTTCTTTTTACTCCTTTTATTATTAATATTTTTTGTCCCGACTGTATTCAGAGAAGAGTTCTTCTTGAAAACAGATCAGATGATGACTTTGACATTCTATGAGGAGCATTGTATTTGACAACATATAAGCAAAATATACAAATTTGCAAACATTTCATCTCCCCTAGAGGCATTTTCATTTAGTAGTAGTGCCAATAAATGTAAATTGATCTTATATAAAAATATCTAAGCGATGGCCGATGATTAATGTTTCAAGACGGCTGCGCTCTCTAGATACCAGTATCTGTATGATACATCTTTCAATGGTGATTGTCTGTGTTGGTGGGTTTGTATTTACAGTGTCATAAAGATTATTATTTGAAATGTTCAAAGAAACAAAAAGAATAGAATTTCTATTATATTTATTTAGGTCAGTAGGAGGACTTGACGTTCACGTTGCCAAGGTGATGCGACTCTTGTTGGTGCATAGGTCGCAGCTGATTCTGGCTCGACCTCGGATATCTGCCAACGGTTAGAAATAGATCACTTCCTATCATTTCCCCTATTCTCCCTTTGCCTAACCCACTCACTGGAAGTTGATGTAAGGTACTCAGCTGTAATTCAGAAATAAAAGCTACATTGTCTTTATTAATCTGATAAGTCTAAAACCAATAAAAGTGAGATATTCTTCTCTATAGACAGTTATGAAATTCATTAAAATACATAAAATAGAAAGTTGATTTTAGAAACGAACAACAAAGGAAACACAATTGGACACGCGATAGTGCGATAATACTCAGGCTATCACGTTAAAAGCAATACTAATAATGTAATTAACATTAATGATTTTTAGTTAATTATAATGGATAAATTAGATACAATCATAAAAGCACAAATGAAATTATGGAATATTTGTAAGTTTGGTAGTGAATAATATTACCTCCACACAGTAGCTGCATTAAAGAAATAGCCAGCGTTTCGGTTTTTTGTTTTGAAACCTTTCTCATAAGCCTACAAACAAAGTTTAATAAGAAATCATATATAAACATCAACTAATAAACAATATGAAAATGGATTATTACAGCTTGTGGAATATTACAATTAAAAGTATTTCAGAAATAAATAAAACAACTTACAGAATAAGAATTTTTCGAATTAGAAATTACATTATATAAACGAATTAACAATCTTGACTCGTCAAAACATTGGACTGCGCTAATCAGATGACATTAGAAGTAACCTCAACACTGCTCAGGCAAAGGACATGTACTTTGAGTAATATAGGCAAGAAATTTAGAGATTATAATAATAATAAAGTAACCTTATGTTTTGATAATACCTAATATTTTATATTTTATGAAAACATGAATCAATTTACCTAAATCAATTAGTAGGTAACATTTTTTCAATTTTTCGAAAAATATAATTTTTTATAATATGATTTAATATTGATTTTCATTTTTACTCTTATGAAGAGGTAGTTTTTTTTATAGTGCCATACTTAGAGATCTTTTTAGCTATTTCTAGTAAATGTTATCAATGATAATATATCTCTTAATAAATTCCTAGGATCTGAACATCGTAATGTGTCAAAACATATTCTAGAAATGATTATTGTTGCAAATTGAGCTGCACCCTTACTTTATAGAATATTTGGCAGAGAGTTGTTAAACGCTTGTGGTTTTTTTTTCAGTAGCAATAATGAAACTCGCAATTTCGAGTTTTGTTGGGCGATCTTTAGTGGAAGAATAAAAGTTGATGAGGACAAACAAGATAAGAGCTAGAAATGAAATAGTGCTTACCTTGTGTACTGTGGCTTAACTTGCCAGCAAATATGGGCTGACGGAATTGCCGCTATAGCAGAAGAATTTACGATTCTGTTTTCGTTCTTCTCTCTAACTGGCTACGCAGGTCATCAGTCATCTTGGGCAGAACTCTTGTAAAACTCGCTTCTCTTAACCCAACAACACAATCTTCTCCAAATTATTGGTCTTTCAATTACAAGTCTTTTCTATGTTTTTTAATGTGTCCGGAAAAAACAATCAAGTATCATAGCTGATGCTAGGTACTTAGAAAAATAACTAACTGCTTCTTCTCCATACAAATGAAGTTTTGTCGGTTTATCCATTTTACCTGAGAATGAGTAAATACCACACAATTACGGATTGCACAACTAATGATTTCACTGCTTCTTATTAATTGATTGAGGTTCATAGATGGAGACACGAACGAATAGAGTAAATTAAAAAAAATCAACCTTTTAAAACGATATTGTATTTGGGAACAACCAGCGTAGGTGAAGAAACCTGTTTTAAAAGGGCTCAGATTTGTAGAATTATTAACAATTTAGGTTTTTTTACAATAGAATGTAATATTGTATACTTGGGAATATAACTTATACTAATAGATCAAAAATATGTATGAATTTATGTAGCGTTATGTGGTTATATTCATGAATTTAGACAGAATATTTCTTAACATTTAATATTACCATAATCTGGTATTATGACGATATTTTCTGGAGGACCAGAAACGGTATTCCCGGAGCAGTTTCAGAGTCAAGAAAGTCAGTTAGATAATCAACTGCTTCCTCATCACTAATCACTTTGTTTATTGACTTGTAAGGTCTTTCTTCAGCTTGATAAAGCGTAAGAACTTGTTTCTTGATTTTTCCTGCCTGTTCATTAAGTATAGAATTGTTCGTTAAGAAAGTCAGTTATTGTGAATAGATAGCAAATCTTGAACACCGGAAAACACATTGTCAATAAGCTCTTGCTGGGAGCTTAAACGCAAACGAAATTAAAATCAACTAACAATACCTACTTGCTACATTTGTATATTTTAAAAATAAACATAACTGCGTATTTCACAAAACACAGCTTAAAAGTCCATATCTTCGCTTCTATGTTCAATTTCCAATCCATTCAAATCTTAGATTTTTAGTTAGACATACACAAACCTACTCGAAAAGTTTCAACTTCCCGTGCCTTATGGTGGCTGAGTTTACTTCTGATAAAATTTTGCGTAAAGACAGACAGAAATTTTTCTGACGGTAGATTCGGTTTTTCTAATGTATAAAACCTAAAGATAACTTGAAGCGACTCACATCTAAACAATGTACAGACAAAAACTTTCTTTAATTTATATAGATTACAGATTACTTTAATAAAGTAAACATGGTGACTGAAAGAGAAACACAATATAGGAAATAAAGTAGAATACCCATTAGGCAATATTACGCAAGAAATAAATATTCCTCTCACAAATTCTGAACGATCTATTTTGGGGTATAACATAAAACAATCCATCAAAGGATGTAGTGGGATGTGGTGAGACGTGGAGGTATTTGTGGGTATAATATCATATTGATCCATCAAAAGGTGTAACCTGCAACAGCGGCCCTCACCTGCAAAAAATTACACTTCCAACCGTTGTGATAAAATCAAATTGATCTAGTCATGTTTTCTAGAAAACTAAGATAGTATGGAGTGAGATAAAGTCCATCAAATAATTTTCTTTATATATAAAAACATCAACACTGCTGACAGGAATAGGCAAGTGATGGTCATTTGACTAATGATATTAGAGTAAAAACATTATTCAGAAATACGATGTCGAGAATATCATAAAAGGACGACTATGTAAGAAGTCGTGTTGACTTCATTTTTAATAAGTAAATTTTATTTTCCCAGTTCTTAATATGTCTGGTATTAAACAATTTCCTATAATAAGATTAAAATACTTTGATTTGTAATTTGATCTGTGAGGAAAAAAAGGACAACCTTGATGCAACACAATCTGACAATTAACTGCAGATAATTTTTCGTGGATTAGATATTTTTAGTTTAAATAGTTTCTTTTGTAATATTCTAAATTTATTAAGTATGAATGATGCAATATTCATATTCATGCAAGTACTAATATATAATTTAAAATTGGTTCAGTCAGATGGATAGTTGGTTCGAATAGTACTGTTTTAGCATAAATAACGGTAATTCGCCTTTCCCATGATTCATAATTAACGATTTAAAATGGGTTTTTTTCCGGCACGATGTGACTGTCAAATGTCATGACGATTTTGCTAATAGTGGGACAAGTGAAACGCTTAAAACAGACGTCCAGCCAGCCCATGCATACAGAAACAATGAAAAATGTATTCAGAGATACATGGAACCTGAAAGTCCGCAAGTGTTGAAAAACATCGTAACTTTATCATAACCAGCTAAAAAAGGAATACGTATAGGTTAAGGAGGGGAAATTTACCTTTTAAATACATTAATTCAGAAAATATAACACGTTTAGTAATTATATACCCATATCACAGTTACATTGAAAATTTAGAACTAACTAAACTTTCTAAATATTTATATATCATACATATTTATAATTATTCTGACATTTTTAAACAGAACAGTATAATAAAGCAATGAAATATTTAATTTTCCTGTTAAAAATGTTCATTGTATCGTCGGGGGGACAACAAGAAAAATATACAAGATGTTTTGTGGTGTATTATTATATTTTTAATATTAACATAAGTTATTTTGTTAAATATATTGATATCAAAACACTCTAAAATAGAAGCCCTGTATGACTTTTGTTATCACTTATTAAGTAAATATAAACTAGTGGACAGACTTTGATGGACAGACACTAGCAGCATTAACAATTTATGGAACCATAGTTATTTTGAACCCATTAAATTGATTATATATTTGTTTGATTGTATTTTTACCACGGAGTTAGATAGTATAACTGTTTGATAGCTGTCATAAGTCTGTTTTTTATAAATTTTATCCCAAAAATTGACTTTTATCGTTGTTGAAAAAATCTGAAGTTTTTTTCAGATTGCATAACCCCAAAATTTCAACATTCTAGATTTAAATCATTAGTTGTGCAATCCGTAATTGTGTGGTATTTACTCATTCTGAGGTAAAAAGGATAAACCAACAAAAGTCTCCACACAAATGAAGTTTTATTCAACGCGTTTCGAACACTTTCGATTCATCATCAGGAAGACACTATAATACAAATTATATATTATATTTGTAACTGATTAGATATAATTTGTATTATATTGTCTTCCTGATGATGAACACAAAGTGTTCGAAACGCGTTGAATAAAACTTCATTTGTGTGAAGACTTTTGTTGGTTTATTCATTTTACCTCAGAATTCTAGATTTAGTATTTTAGGGAGAAAAAGTGTTGCCTAGAATCACATTTTGTCCAAAAAAGTGACTATACATGATACAATATGTTCCAAAAACTATAGAGCACATTTACAATACCACATATGTTTTTTGTGTGAAATATGAATTTGATGCATCAAACGGTGGACCTGCTGCTGTATACAAAAGCATTTTTATATACCCTCACTTACCCACACACACAGATATCATAGAAAAAAGCGAATTTTTTCATGTTTGCTATGCTTTGCCTATTGTAAAGTAACATTTTCTTGAAATTTGTAATTATGCTCCTCTCAAAATTTGAACAAATGTTTAAATATCTAATGTTATTTATAAAATAGCGCGTAACAAGAATAAATCTAACAATGTAAATAGAAATTGCCACCGAAACCACAAAATAACATATTCTTACACCACTGAAAAGCTAGCATAGCGGATTGTGTTAAAAAATTTCAGAAGTAGTACTTCTGAAAATTTTCCGATATTTGTAGTTGTATGTTGACGAGCTTGATGAAAATCGCGGCCAGTGAACCTACAAGCAGGAAAGTTTGCAATTAACGTTCTATCGATCCGAAGCAGATTAGTGAAAAGTTTAATTTCGGTAGAGTAACTTTTTCTACTTGATTCTTTACTTTTCTAAATACAAGTCATTTACTACTGTGCTATTTTGTATTTTGAGGGTGGTGTTTCTGTTTTAGTTTAATATTTGTTATACTGTTCTACTTTTTCTTTTTAAAAATCAATGTTAAAGCATTTTAAATATATGGTATAATTGTTTAGATGATAAGTTTCAAAAAATAGAACAATTTTAAGGTTTTAGAACGATATAGCAATATTAAAGTATGAAGATTATTTAAAATTAACGTGTTTTTAAGTTGTTACGTCACCTTTAGATGGGATATGAATACAAGAGGTCAGAGACAAATGGTTCATTAATCTGTTTTCAGTGAAATATAAACGAAAAGGAAATTCATTTGAAGTTCTTTGATCTGTTCGATATATTATACTAACTAAGATACTAAGATACTAACTAAGATACTGACTAAGATAGAACGATGAGTCCACATGTGAGGAAAACCATCAGTAAAGTAGTTTGAGAATTTCAGTAAGATGCTCAGTTTGTAACTGCTGCCACATTGAAGGCAATTAATTATCAGAGACAGTTTTTCGGATTGAAATGTCCTTAATAATGAATTGAGACTTTGCTTAAGCCTTATAAAGAAAACAGATTCTAGTTTGTTCATAAATAATGAAATTTCAAAAAAACCAATATGAAAGCATTCACTACTTTCATTTGCAAGATCTATGACACCTAATAATGTTCTGAGTTGAATGTAACAGTAAACAAGTTTCTTGAGTCAGATGTAATAAAAAAAAAAAAAAGTCAACATAATACTCTTAAAGTCCGTGCGAGTATGCATCATTGTTATTTCAAATTCAAATAGTTTAAATCAGTCTCATTGAAAACAACTAAAAGCAGTTTTAAACTCTTGGACATCGACCAATACGTCAAAGTCAAGTTTTAAATAGCCGAACATTTCATTGAAAACATATTAGTTAAAGGACATTCAATAATTAAATAATATTTTAAAAACAATATCTTTTCAGGAAATGGTTTGTCCCCCATACCCTCATTTATAAGCTTTCACGCGTTTAAAGGATAGATAGTGTAGTTTTTAGTTATGTAGCATCCATTTTAGCTTTGGGACAACGTTGCTGGGTTGACTCTCTAGAGGGAGTTCTAAATATGATATTACTCGAGTTTATTAAGTAAGAGAGATTTTATCTAGGTGTCGTACAGGCTCGGCATTTTCTCTCTCCCGCATGAAAAAAAAAACATCGTTATGCCAAGATTCCAACATTCTATGTCAGTGCCAAAGACCAGCGTTTCATCACTGCACCACGCCTAGCACCCTTTTACTAAATTTATTTATTCATATTTTTTTTTTAATCAGTACTTCAAACTTGCGTGTCTTGATACTCCAAACTACTTCAAATGTATTTTATAAAAATTGTTTCAAAAAGTAAATTTCAAAACGACTGATTGAAAAATATCCATTTTTTAGTTGAGAAGATACCTGACTGAAGGCTCTGTTATCAGTGTTAAGGAATAAATGGATTTTATTAATGGAGTAAAAGCTAGTTCTTTAAAGAACTTTTTCAAAGACAAGCTAAACTTTGCAGCACACACTTTACTACAAAGGAATAACACTACTAGAGAGTAACGATACAAGAAGTTTTCTCAAATCTTGTATGTTACATGAAGGGAGGTAATTTCAGATTATGACAACATTAAAACGTTTTGAGTGCTATGGAAGCTCTGTTCTGATGTATTAATATTTTCAGTTAATCTGATTTAACAGTACTGCTAAAATAAATTAATTTAAATCCATGTTAAATAAACGAACAAAACGCTTTGGTTTGCAAATCACTATGAAATATTTTACTCCTTTACTTGGTAATTACCAGTTACAATTCTCTAGAAACTCTGAATGCAAAAATTATGGTATAGTAATTTATACTGGGGTAGACCTTTGGGTAATATGTTGGGATGATTGGAGCACGATGATTCTTTAAATTTTTTGGTAAGGAATAGATTACTGGACACATATTTTGTCAAAAAGTTTTGGTCATTGGATTGCGTTTATAAGTCATATTCCACAGTGATCAATGTTATCTATTTTAAAGAAAACAATTATATAAATACTAGTATTTTATGCCCGAAATGAAGTCATGCCTTTAAATTAATCATTAACAATTCCAAGCTTAGAATTATGCGTGTAAGTTATGGAAATTATATAATTTAGTTTTACAATCGTTACTATATTCAATCGGTAATATTTACGCTTGGTCAGATCCTACCATTGCATTAAACTAAATATTTACTGACCTCAATAAATATAAAATATTTTTATCCAGTCGAATAAAGTAGATTTAGCGAGCTTTGTCTAGATCTGAACCATAATTCAAGTAATGAGAATCCTGCTGTTTGCGCCTTTACAGTCATAGAGCCAAAGGCTAAAGTTGATTTATTCTAGCATAGACTTTTTTAATGGCTTAGACTTTTGTTTGTGGGGGATTTTTCTGTGAACCGATTCATTTTGTCTACAGAGGAAACATTTTGAAAGAAGAAATGGCATTTCTCATTAAACCATAAAAATGCTTTGATTAAAAAGTATCTTCTTATTAAAAATCGATTTCCACTGTTACATAGGATTTCAGATTTTGGAATAATAATGATAGCTATGTTAATAATCTCAAAATACTTAAGCATTTTTATGTTTTCGGGGAGTAAACGAGTAAAATTACATGTAATTGTCCGATTTATTCAAAAGAAACATTTCATTGACACCATACACTTTAGAAAATAAAGTGAAAGTTTGTTAAAAATTCTAGCTGGAGGTATTAGCTAGAATCTTTATTTATAATACTAAAAGGAGTATGTAGGGCATGTAAAGTCAAATATGAAAATCCCTGCTATAAAGACATTTTTCGATAACTAAAGATTGTTATTTTTGATTAAAAGTCAACCAATCAGAGTGAATAATTTATTTAAAGAATTGTAATTTGGTGCCTTATGTGTAATCAAACAAGATTACACACGAGAAAGGAGTCTCATGTAAAGTGCACATAGTTTTCGTTATTTTCTTTTTAATATCCTCATGAGAAAACTTTATTTCGTCAAAAGAAATATTTCACTTGTGTTCCTGTAAATGTAAAGTTTGAATACATCCATCAAAAGAGACGTGGGAGTGACTATTTACCAAACAAACAATTAGATCAAATGAATTGTAGCATCCAATCTTGCTGTTTTTATTCTAATGAATTATTAATCATTACCCAATTCTCTGCACGGCGCCATCTTACTCGCACTACAAATAACAGCCATCTCTCAACATGCTTTTTAGATAACCCAATCAGGTTGCATAATGCTAAATAGACGGGCATCTCTGTGTAATACATGTTTACTACTTAAAGTTACATAAAGGAGTTGTTTGAGAAAAGATAACTTTTTCCCTGAATATTTCCTTTACTAAAACTTCAACCGTCGCTAAACAATTCACATGGTGAAATGACATTGTTTAAATAAATTTAAACTGAATTGTTATGAGAATATAATTAAATAAAAAATCAATAAACCAAGTTATTGAAATTTTATAAACTGTTTCCTCAACATGCCACAAATATCATATAATTAAATAGACATAAATTTATTTAATATTATAGTTATTGAGTTCGCAGACTCTTCCGCATTACTTAGTTTCTTGTTGATTTGATCTAAGTTGACGTATTTCTTTTGACCGTATTGGCAGTACTTCACAGTCAGCCGGAGAGACATGAACTTTATACTCTTTATTGTAATCCAGGAGTCGTGGGACAACACCAATGAACTAAATATTAGTAAACATATATAACAGTACTTACTGTTATATGTATATATATATATATATATAAAGATTTCACATAAACACCTAAAATAACAATCAATGATCAAACTACAATATAAAATGGAAAAACAAGACTAAGATCTTTCAACCGTAACAAGAGATCTTCGTCAGAGTCAAAAACCCAACTAGAATTTAACACTGACGAAGGGTTTTTCACTCTGACGTTGCGTTTTTGAATCTGACGAAGACCGCATGTTAGGATTGAAAGATCGTAGTCTTGTTTTCCCATATCATATTGTGATTTGATCGTTTATATATATATATATATATATATATATATATATATATATATATATATATATATATTAATTAGTAAAAGTTGGGAGCAGTTCTTCTTGAATACATGCATTTAAAAACTTTATGTCTGATTAAATCAAGTGGAATCAGACATAAAGTTTTTAAATGCATATATATATATAGGTGTATAATGTAATCGGGATTCGGTCAATTTTCCAGGATCAAAATCAAACTCTCAATGCCGACGTTTCGGTTTTATTTAAAACCTTTTTCATAGGCAGAAGTCAGAATTTTTGAATTAGAAAAATGATGAAATTTACATTATATAAAATGAAGTAACAATAGATAGTTAGTGAACTAACATCTTAACTGGTCAAAAACTTGGACCAGACTGTCGGCATTGAGTCGGCATTGAGAGTTTGATTTTGATCCTGGAAAATTGACCAAATCCCGATTACATTATACACCTATTCTATCCAACGGTTGATATATTATTGAATTTGTTATATATATATAGTATACATTAGTGTAAAATAAGTGAATAAAATGAATTTTGGACAGCTCTTACATACGCTATCTCCTACCACAAAGAAACCCATAAGAAAATTGGAAAATCGTTCAAAAAAACTAACCAGATTGGAAATAGGCGAGAAATTCGTTAATACATATATATATATATATATATATATATATATGGTAGCAGTCCCTCCTGTAAACATACATTGTTAAAAATCTGACCATATGTTGCTGAAACTTGCTTCTTATTACGTTTTTCAAGTTTTCTAAATAGAGTTCTTGTCACTATATATACAGTATACAATATTCTTCCGATAGTCGACATGTTACATGAGTCCATGTTTCTGCTGTCCTCAGCCATTATCAAGACATAAATGAGTTTTGAAATAATTTGTTCCTTTATATATACATACATATATATATATATATATATTACATTATATTATATAATATATAATATTATATAATATATATTATATATATTATATATATTATATAATATATATTATATAATATATTATATATATATATATATATATATATATATATATATATATATATAAGCTGTTCCAGTCTTCTGGCAGCTTACGAATATAAGGTGGTAATTCCCAAATGAGTTGTCCAAAGGATATTGAGACACTTTTTTGAAACAATTTAATAGAAGTCAACAATTCAAATACAATTGAAAACTAATATAACTCATAAGACCATTGTATATTAGCTTTCGACTTTCTCTAGTCATCTTCAGGTAGAGTCTTTAATGTACGAAGCTGCGGTACATTTCAACAAAGTATGCCTCCAAGAAGATTTGCTGCCAACCTATACTAATATATATATACGAGTTCAAAATTCAAGAAGAGTAACACACGGAGTAAGGAAACACACTTACAGACTCAAATTTTTGTGTAATCCGTCTTCAGGAGAAAAGAGAAGGGGAGACCAAGCACGTTGTAGACGCAACGGCAAGTAATATACGAGGGTCGTCCAGAAAATAAGTTCCGTTTTGGTCTGTAGGGCGGTAGGAGTGGTTTTTGCCAAATCCGGCAACACCGCTCGAAAGAGGAGAGGTGGGGGAATAGAATGAGAGGTGGGGGACCTCAGTCGGTCAATTACCAACGTCACGGCAGGTAGTTGAAATGGAGCCCTCCATGTCACGTCCCGCCACCTCGATCCCGTTCCCTCTCGAGTTGTTTTGCGCGGAGTGATTCAATTTCTTTATGCACAGGGTTTCAAATCAGTTCAAATTCACGAACAGCTCATTTCTGTTTATGGAGAAGGTGTAATGAGTGAATCAATGGTGAGGAGATGGGTACGTGAATTTAAGGCGGGAAGACATTCACTTGAGGATGAAAGTGGGAGAGGCAGACCCTCAGTTGTGACGGACGAAATTGTCGCAGAAATCGACAATGCAATTCGCAAAGATCGTCGTTCAACCCTGGATGAACTCCACCTGAGTTTCCCAGACATCTCACGATCCCTCATCCATGAGATCGTCTCGAAAAAACTTGACTTTCGGAAAGTTTCCGCCCGGTGGGTCCCTAGAGAGCTGAATGTCTTCCCGCCTTAAATTCACGTACCCATCTCCTCACTCATTACACCTTCTCCATAAACAGAAATGAGCTGTTCGTGAATTTGAACTGATTTGAAACCCTGTGCATAAAGAAATTGAATCACTCCGCGCAAAACAACTCGAGAGGGAACGGGATCGAGGTGGCGGGACGTGACATGGAGGGCTCCATTTCAACTACCTGCCCTGACGTGGTAATTGACCGACTGAGGTCCCCCACCTCTCATTCTATTCCCCCACCTCTCCTCTTTCGAGCGGTGTTGCCGGATTTGGCAAAAACCACTCCTACCGCCCTACAGACCAAAACGGAACTTATTTTCTGGACGACCTACGTATATATATATTATATATATATATATATATATATATATATATATATATATATATATATATAATTATCTAACAGTCCAAATCGGACAGATAAATAACTGAAAAAAAACAACACATAAAGAACGAGAACTCTTACTGAATCAATATTTCGAACCGAAGTTTGTCATCAGGAAGAGAGTAGAAGGGACGAAGAAGAGGTGCGTGCGTTCAAGGCACGCGTGTATCAAGCAAATTGGAAATAGAAAATTCCACTCAAATCAAACATTTGAAGAAATTAAATAATGTCAGATAAGCTGGTTCTTAATTATCATCTATTATATTAAAGTACGTTATACTTCTTTCAATAATTTTTCTCTTCACAACTACTATACAATGAAAATGAAAGTTTTGTTTAAATATTTAAACATCTGCATATGAATTGACTACCTGCTGTCACTGACTGCTGAATGTCAAAATCTAAACAAAAGGATTGCTTAATCTTACAAAAATCACCTTCTCTATTTTGTTTCTTTATGAATATTAATCCACTCTGATTATTTTATACAGTTGACACAAGTTTAGAAATTAGTATGATTTATTTAAATTTGATGTCATCTGGATGCGAATTGTGGCCGTGTATTCGCAGATACACTCATACATTTTGATATATATAGAGGAACATAGAGAAATCAGAAGAACACACTTACAGTCTCTAATTTTCGGTTTGAACCGTCTTCAGGAGAGATACGTAAGAGATACTCGTAAGAGAGGGAAACCAAGCGCACTGGATCAGAGACGGTTGGAGACCCAGTGCGCTTGGTTTCCCTCTCTTATCTCTCCTGAAGACGGTTCAAACCGAAAATTAGAGACTGTAAGTGTGTTCTTCTGATTCTCTATGTTTCTTTGTTTATATTGAACTATATTTGTTCGTTTTGGATCGTATTTCCAACGAAAAAAAGTGTTGATATATATAGATATATTTAAGATATGATAAGGTTTATTAATATTAAGTTTACACATTTCTTAAGACCCAATTGTTCATAATAATATTTATTAATCTCTAATCTATAAATACATAATCAAATCCGAAATATAAAAAATGGATAAACTTACATTCTATATATTAAAATCTAAATATTTATCAACATTGTCATATGATTATAGGGGAGCTGACCAAGAGTCATTTCAAATAACCTTTTTTGGAACACGGAATCTACAAGTAAATAATTTGACATGACCATTTCGATCGTGATATTGTTTTTTAATACTAAAATAGACTGTAGCTCACTTCTGATTTTTTTCATAATTCATGATTTATCAATGTTATTTGTCTGAAAATATTTGTAAAAAGCTTAACAGCGCAATACCTTATTAAAGTAAATACTTATATTTAATTCGTAAGCCTTAACTGGTTCCTTTATAATTTAAAAGTTAGATAGTTAACTTAAAAAATGCATATACTTGACGTGCATTACTGCATTTATTAAAAAGAATTCACCTGTAGAAACATGTTTCGCCTTCGTGAAATAGGCGGTGATGTACGTTTGATTAAATACTTTTAATCAATTTTTTCTAGAATCTTTTATAAACTAATTTTATAACCACTTTAAGATTGTTATTGTTTTAATAATAAAATGTTAATAAAAAAGTAATAAATTTTTAATAAAGTAGTTAATCATCGATGTAATATGTATGTACTGTGATCAGCAGGAAAACATTTTTAACTGTAATTTCTACATCTTATTTAGTTGAGTCCGGAATTAGTCTAATTTAATAATTTAAATAGGCTTTGATTTGTCAATGTTATTAAATCAGTAGATCGAGGCTGTTTTATTCGGAAATGAAATCCTTTAAGGACAAAAATATTTTAGCAGTAACAAGCTTATCCTTCTCTTCAATATTTTTCATTAGCTTTTTATTAATAATAAGGACCATTATGGACATCATAATAAAGGCAGAAAAATTATGGGTACTATACTTCTATCTGAAAACAAAAAAATGCTTCTATAGAATTATTGTCAAATTATAATATAGATGTTGACAGCTAATCTACTTTTGCATTCCCTTATTAAAGTAAATATTTATAGTTAACTCGTAATCCGTAACTGGTTCCTTTATAATTCAAAAAATGGATAGTTAACATAACTTATTATCAACATAATCTTATTTATTTTGTATTAAAAAATAAGATAAATTAGAAAAAGAGTTATTGTTTTATATTCAACTGCTTAGCTGTTGAACTACTTTTTTTTTTGCATTTATAAAGAAATATAATTAGTTGTAACTACGAAACATTGTAACTTGGAATTAATTATGAATTTGTAAAAGTTTATACCAGTGTTAATTTTTACTAACAGAAAGGCTTAACAGTATAAATTTGCATCCTATCCAGTTCGGCTCTCTAGATATTAGATTTTCCCCCAGTAAGTCACCCATATTAAGCTTTGTAATAATTCTTTTGTTTACGAATAAAATATCTTATTTTTTGTTCTCTATTCTTGTAGTGTAAAACTCAAAATTTCAATCAATGGTTTAAAAATTTAAAAAAAAATCACTTTATGCTATAAAAACCTAATTCTTTAGAGGATTTTCATTCCATTGTTGCTACCATGAATTCCTTTGTGAAATTTCGATAGCATTACAGTGAATTCCTTTCATATTCTAGCAAATATTAAAACGGAATGTTTGGAAATTTAGTACCGAAGGGAATAAATATAAAATTGCCAAAAACTTTGCGAATAAAAGAAAATGATAAAATACTCAAAAATGTTTTAAAAACAAACGAATTTAAATAGAATATAGAAATACATGATCGATTAGAAATTTGATTTTCTTAAAACATTTATTTTAACCTTTTTCATTTTCGATATCATTTCAGTTTTGAAAACTGTGGAGAACTCGTTAAAACTGTGAAAATGTAAATATAGTGTTTTTTCAATTTTATGAAGGAAGCTGGGAGTAATCTATATTAATCACACAGTTAAATTAATATTTTTTTGAATATATACATCTGACAAGTTTTGAAATGGTGGTAAATATTCAGAAAATTTACGTTGTTTATTCACATCATGACATCCCCTTATCGGAAATGCAAGTATTCTTTGCAAGCAGTTTCATATTAATCTTTGTATCTTAATAATATTAAATAACAATAAGAAAAGAATAAACTGACACATGTCGCATACTGGTGTTGGTATCCTCTAAAACGGTCCAACGACTCCAACTGTAGTATGCGATGGACCGTTGATGAAACTCAAGACAACTCATTCTTTCGTACATAATACAAAGTCCTATGGTGTTAATAATAATATGCTTATATGTAATAATATTAATTATTAAATTACCATTAATATTATCATAGTAATAATATTTAGATGGATCAATGTAGATTTTGTAGCTTCACTCCGAAAAGCACCATTCTGCTATTCTGTTAAAAAAAAACTTATATGGCTAATAGAACCCCTCCAGAGTTAGCATTTCCTCTTGTTTCACTTGAAAAAGAAAAGAATTCATTTTAAATCACACGTTTATAAATTATGATTTCATTTTTTGGTTTTGTTTGTATAAAAAAAACAGGTATTTTGAGTACTT
Organism: Hermatobates lingyangjiaoensis; assembly: GCA_026182355.1. Taxonomy (NCBI): domain Eukaryota; kingdom Metazoa; phylum Arthropoda; class Insecta; order Hemiptera; family Hermatobatidae; genus Hermatobates; species Hermatobates lingyangjiaoensis. The sequence goes on along the minus strand of JAPFBL010000063.1, from coordinate 1,105,921 downwards.
GTACTTGTACTAAAACCGGAATGTATATTTTTAATTTTTAAAGGAAAACAGATGAATAACAAACTCCCTGATTTGGGACAACCAGCATTGTTGTTAGAGTCGAGTGAAGGATTTCTCTGTTGATTCCAAGTTGACGGCTTTTATGAATACCTCACTCTTAGCATGCCAAGCCGCATCCAATATAAGACGAGTGTACAGTCTTTGTCTTTCCGGTTTGCGGATCATTACCATTTGCACATTTTGCTATTTAGCACCACTTGAAACACAAAACAAGTTGATAATGAATTTCTTTTTAAAACTACTTAAACATTATAAGAAATCGTTTTATACCTGGAATCTATTTATATTCTTGATCTATTTATTACATTGATATTTATTTCATTATCATTTATTGAGCGATGTTACATCAGGATAAAAAGTATTCAATAGCAGAGTTCTATAAATTACTGAATAACAAGAATATCAGCTTCAAATTTCTATAGAAATAAATCTTTGTAAATTGAACAAATTCTATTGGAGTTGATGTAAAAATATTAAATAAAGGATTTCTAACTTTTCTTAGGGTTAAGCTTTTTGAAGGAATGTAAGCTGATTTCAAATGAAAATGGGATTATTTCAGTGATATTGTTGAGACCCTTCAGGACAATCACTAACAATATTTAATTTCTTCAAAGAATACCTCTATTGGCAGTAAACTTTTATAAAACCAATAAACATTTAAATTTAAAGAAAAATTAAACTTAACTTTATTTTTGAAATTTTAACTTGTTTTAAAAAATAAATTAATTGTTAATTTATTTGATACCTGATTGAATGTTTGTGTATTTTTTTTATGATTTTTACTATAAAGTCAAATATTTTAGTTAAAATATTAATATTACTTTACTATAAGTAAAGTATAGTGATCGTGAAAAAATTCGATCTCGAGATTTTGTTGAAATTAATGCTTATATAAGGAAAACTTTAAATAATTTATTGACTTATACAAGATATAAGAGGAATAAATTTTTACATGTAAAAAATCACCGCCAATAAACATTAATAAATCACCTTTGTCTTCCATGGCATGATGGATTTGTCTCATAAAATGCTGTAATAAATCTGTATATTGCACTCTTGAGCAAAACTTAATATCAGTTATAATTACTTTATCTTTGTGAATTGTAGTATCTTTCCATGTTATTGAAATGTGACAAATGGACTCTTTCCTCAAGAAAGAGGATTTATGTTTGTTGGGAAATATCCAGTTTTTTTTCACTATTCTAGTCTGATAGTTCATATTTATTATTTTCAAAAATGAGAAGCTCCCAACTATAAAAGATTTAAATTATATTAAATATCTGGCATCGACTTTGAGTTTAGTATGTAAACTGGCTAATCACTAATATATTTTTTCTCAATATACATTCATAGCAAGCTTATAACACAATACAGCAGGCAGAAAAAGATAATACTCTCTCAGAAAAAATTGGTATCTATGATTTTTGATAAAGGGAAAGGAAAATGATTTTGTTATATACTAAGAAGCCATGAAATTCTCAGTATAATAATTCTATAAAAGACCAAAAATGTAAAACATAAATCAAAATTGGACTCTTTTGTTTGAAGATTAATAAATGTAATTATTGTACATCCATAATAATAAATTATCTTAAAACGACATTTTTTCTTCGATGTTTATGATGTCTTTCAGAGAAAATAAGAGTATTTTCCTGTTTTTAATTTGAAAGTTAGACATGAAAATATTCAATGTTCAAGGAGGTCAAGTAAACGGTAAGAAATCCACTGGCTATTTGAACAAAAGCCATGTTCTCTGTAGGAGATTTTTTCGTATCACGAAATTTTTACTTTGGCTTTTCAAAATAGTTATTACTGCTGTAGTTATATTAATGAGATTTTTGCATCAGCTGTGTGATGTAAAAAAATAAGCTTATATATTGATAAGTCGATCAATCACTCTCTGTACTATCTCAGGAAAAAATTACTAATAAACATCTCCCATTTAGATGTTTACATTATGCTTAAATGGGTCATTATATATTATATACCCAAGAAGATTGATATTAAGGTTACTTATAGTAAAGTTGAGTGTAGGCCACTCCAGATTTTTTTAATTTGTAATTTAATTTCAAACACTTTTGGAGGAAGCTATAAACTTATTGTTTTTTTTATCAATATCGTATCATATGTTTATTTAACGCCTGTCCTTATACTTTTGCGGATGAGAAAAGTTGTTTCCATTTCGTACTGTCACGGTTGTTTGAAGCAGGGAACACCTCAGGCTTTGTTACTGTCACGTAGAGATGACAGAGTGGCGTCATGTGAAGCCAGTCACTCCTTCACTTTAGAGTGAGGGCAGTGCTTTAACTCTTCTGGGTAAGATTCTTTATTTGACATGGTGCCCTCATCACGAAGTACAATGAAATTCTTTGACGGAACGGCATAGACTATTTATCTTCCGAGTCTAAGTTGTTGCCTCTGCCTTAAACACATCAGATCCTACAGTTGGGGATATTTTCGTTTCCAAGCACAAGTTGCAGATGCATTGTCAGTACAAAGCAAGATCTCGAAGAATTTTAGATTTCCTTTGACTTAAGCTTATAACAGAGCACAACAGACATGAAAAAGATAATACTTGCTCAGAAAAAATTGGTATATATGATTTTTGATAAAGGGGAAGGAAAATGATTTTTTAAATACTAAGGAGCCATAAATTTCCCTGTATAATAATTCTATAAAAAACCAAAAATGTTCAACACAATTCAAAATTGAAATCTTTTGTTTGAAGATTAATAAATGTAATTATCGTACATCCTTAATTATAAATTATCTTAAAACGATATTTTTTCTTCGATGTTTGTGATGTTTTTCAGAGAAAATTAGAGTATTTTCCTGTTTTAAATTTGAAAATTGCACTTAAATATTCAATGAAGAAGGAGGTGAAGTAACCGATCTAAGAAATCCACTGGCTATTGGAACAAAGGCTATGTTCTCTTGTAGGAGATTATTTCTTATCAAGAAATTTTTACTTTTGCTTTTTAAAAATGTTATTAATGCTGTAGTTATGGTAATGAAATTATTTGCATCAGCTGTGTGATGTACAAAAATAAGCTTATATATTGATAAGTCGGTCAATCACTATCTGTAATACCTAAGGAATGAAAGACTAATAAACATCTCCCATTTAGATGTTTACATTATGCTTAAATGAGACATTATATATTATATACCCAAGAAAATAGATATTAAATTTACTTATATTAATGTTGAGTGTAGGCCACTCCCGATTTTATCTATTAATTCCAAGGAGAACCATTTTGGATAAGTTGAAGTATTATTTGTTTTAATTAGCTACACAATGGACTATGATGAGTGAAATAATAAAGAAATAATTATTGCATTAATTTACACTCGAGTATGAAATTATAGTGGCTCAACTAAATTCTGGTAAATTGGATAATAATGAAGCATAATCGCCCTTCTAGAAATTGTATTTAATATTATGAAATTCAAGAGGTAGATCTTAAGGATGTGTAGGATCTACATATGCAGTAAGAGAAGGTTGGTGTTATTTGTTATGCTATTATATAATACAATATCAAATTCAATATTTCTATTAACGTATTTATTTTTACACTATTGTGGCTATTTATAAAAAATTAAAATGAAATCTCATAATACAGACTTTATCAAATTAAATGATGCCAGTAAAACAAAGTTACTTTTAGTTGTTGTTGTAATTATATGAAATTCAATACCTCTAGTAACTTATTTATATTTGACATTATTATAATCACTTATAATAAAAAAAGGAAATTTTATAATAGGGAGTTTATATATTCAATAAAGCTAGTAAAGCCAAGTTATTCTTATCAAAGTATAAAATGGATTAGAAATGATTTTTAAAACGTTGAATGGAATTCAATTCAGGTTCATAGGTCTGCATTTAGTGTATAAATAATTACTATCCAGCCAGAATAGGTTAGTCCCTTCATTTTCCCGCCAACGTTACATAATGCGCATGTCTTTTATATCATATGATTATTTCAACCAATCATAGCTCTCATTTTTCCAAGTCCTTTTCATTACTAATAGCGTCACTTTTATTTGTAATAGTTTTAGATGAATTCAAATATGTTCTGATTGAAAAATTTAGTTTAATACATCTGTTTTCAATTAGTTTTTTACGTTGATTGAATGACAATGCAAGAATACGGAAGATATTGATCATAGTTACGGTCAGTGGAAACATTATATTAATTTTCTTTTCTATATTACGAGTTTGGATTGATATTTCTTTAGAATTTTCACTTTTATGTATAGTAATATATTATTAGTAATGGTATATTTGGTCACCATTACACCTCAACAGAAAAATAGAATATTTAATGTAATTACCATATTTTTGCATATCATGCAAAAAATTATGTTGTAATCGTTTTCAAGGCTCAGGGAACTTTTTAACTGAATCAAAATGGTTTCTTCTGTAACAATATTCAAAAAGCATGTTTTAGTATCATTGAAAACAGTTATTTAGTGTATTAGTTGTACCTATTTTCCAAACTTCCCTTAGTAATTTCGGCTAACAATGTTACTCTCATATTTTTTTCTCTTATGCTGTATAGTTACATTTAAATTTATTTAGTTCTAAAATATTATTTTATTTTGCCTAATCTATATTTTATTAAAAAATCCTTCTAACAGTGATTCAATTATTTTACTATATTGTTTTACTATATGCGTTGTTTTACTATTATTACTATTTTTATTGCACTATTGTAGTTTTTCCTATTTTATTTGTTCATAGTGTTATTTGTATTGTATACCATGCTCTTAATGTGAATGAATTTTAGTCAGTGACTATCAATAAATAAATAACACAACAAATACCTCATGACTGGTGAATATCAATTGCTCAATTAGATGTATTAAAATTAGATCTTACGTACTAACTACAACTTTATAAGATTAATTTAAATTAATCCTAGTTTCATTTTAAATAAAGGGGTCAGATTAGTCCAGAGTTAATGTGTTTGTCTAAGAACTGTTAGAGCCGGGGTTCAGTGCCCATTCTGGCACTCGATTTATTTACGTGGAATGTGAAAAAAAATCTGATACATCGTCCTTGGGAGTGGGCGTTAAGTGGTTGGTCCCCGAGCCTGTACTATGTCAAGTATATGTACGTTATAGGCCCCTACTCTAAATAACACACTTCAGTTAGGACTCCCATGTAGAATCATTCTGTAGTATCTCAAAGGGCCATAGTTAGGCCTATGTCTGTTCTCTTGTGAGACTGCCACTGCAACATAACCTAATTTAAAATAATCCAAGTTTAATTTAAAATATTCCAAGTCTAAAATAAAATAATTCATTTCAATATTGTTTAAATTTATATCATATTATACTATTATAATTATAATATGTATATTATTTAATAGTTTTAATTTATACGTTTATATATATATATATATATATATATATTATTATTATAAATAAGCAGCAGCTTCTGCATTGACCAGTTTCTTGTTGACACTCTCTAGTTTTGTATCACTTTGCGGTGAGACTATGGTAGCTTCAAAAAGTCTCACCTGCAAAGTGATACGAAAACTAGAGAGTGTCAACAAGAAACTGGTCAATGCTAAAGCTCTGCTTACTTTTAACTAACGATATGCTTAGTGAAAGACCTAGTTCTGCCTTCTGTACACAAATATAATTTATATATTATATATATATATATATATATACATTAAATTTCAAATAACTCTGATTATTTTAAATTAACCCGAAGAAGGAGTATATTGAGGCGAAAAATATATTCCTGGTAGTTAATATTGCTCCAATTGTAAATACATTAAGTTTATTGTGAATTGTAGGAAAAGTTTCCACACAAAATTGTCTTGTAAACGACAACAAAACTTGTTAGTTTACTATAAGTATAGTAAAACATTCCATTTCGATATTTTGACGGATATATTGACCGTCAAAGTTATTTATGACGTTTTTCCGATGATGTCTGTGTGTGTGCGTGCGTATCTAAAGTTTGTGTAGACGTTACAATCCATAATCTTTCACAGATGAGGTTAATATTTTCCATAAAAACGGGCTTCAAAGTGTATATTTGATTGCCGAATATAAATAGAAATACATTAAACCGTTTGATTTTGTAAATTAATATCTTTACTTAAGTAATGAAATTTTTTCTCATTGGAATTTTTAAATAGTGATAATAATGAATTAAAACAAGATTTAGAGAATAAGATGCAATGATTTGGAACACCACTACATTAGATAAACAGATAGGACTTTAAGACAGTGGTATAAAGTACACATTCATGATCTAATCAGAAAAACAAAAGGGGAAGAAATTTTAAAATTTTTAAAACGACAAAAAAGTTTTTTTTTCAACAGATATTGAAATTTTGACTTATGATTGAATGTGATTGCTATTAAGAAGACAAAAATCTTTATGTTATTAACCGGTTGATACTTTTTTACTTATAGTAAAGTTGAGTGTAGGCCACTCCAGATTTTTTTTTAAGTGCTCTAGATGTGAGTGGGCATCAAAAATGTTATAACAAACATTGTTTGACAGGTCTTCAGATAAATTCATCAGATTTTTAATCCTTGTCTTTGGACATATTGCATTATGAAAGGACTTTTCTAGTGTTCTTCTGGTTATCCTTAGTCTTTCAAATAATATGCACATATGTAAATAATGTTTTCTATAATTACGTAATTTTCATGTTTGTATTACTCTTTCTCTTTAAAATTATGAATGCATTATTATTAATACTTCCCATTCCATATGTTAGATTCTCTTTACGTAAGTATTAGTTATGAATTGTTAATAATTTCGAAATAAATATGTCAGATTACATCTTTTAATAATAACATATTTTTCAACTTTCACTAATTAATTTGCTTTTCATGTTTTTTTAAAAATAAAATGTACACTTAGGTGTACAAAAAACCTAAAAATGTCTAAATCGCGAAAAATTTTATTTGTTAAATTTATATGCATACATATAGATTCCATGTATTAATAAGGTTTAAAGTGCCAAACAACATGATAAATTCATTTATTTTTTTGAAGAAATATTTCTACCGAATGCAGACCTGGGTTGAGTGAAAATGTGGAATTATTATGTAAGCATTTTCTTGTGGTTTCATCAATCAACAGATTTACGTTTGTTTTTCTGGGTCAAATACCGAGCCATCTTATTCCACTTGAAGCTCTTATAGATACGTTAAGTAAGAGACAATATTTTTTTCAAAATCCCGTTTTAACTACCTGATAGGGATACTACATGACACGCATTAATTATTTCATTGGGATCACTCAAAGGAGGTCTGTATTCTGAGTCTTTATTTTAATTTGAGAGACTTTCAGCAGTCTTATGTCATATACTCTTTAGACAAATCATGTTCCTTTTAGTAAATCTCGCCGAATTCCAGACAAGAGAGAGGTATACAAACTAGTTTCAATAAGTTGTTTTTGAAAATGTTTTTAAAATCAGAGTTGGTATTTTAGGTACTTCGAAACAAATATCCCAAAATTATCATAATACATAAGGTTTGCTTTATAACCTGTTTGTTTACATTTTGACTTTAATTGGTAATGGCGGTCGCAGGAAGGTTATTCCTTATAACCAACTGCTTTGTTCAATTGCAAACACCCAGGTACCAGAAATTTCATTCAGATTGATATTAAAGACAATTATTGTAATTTAAATGGGTTTGTTATTAACTTTAACAAAGCTTTAGTTATTAACAATAGTTTACCATTAACTTTTTTTATCTAATTGGTTTAACTTGCTTTAAGCATTAAAGAAAGTTATGCGTTAAAGTTTGGCTTAAGTATAGTAAAAGTCTTTTGTTAAAGTTTACTGTGTGTTTAAAATATTTAATTATTACTACAATTATTAGTAATTAGTATCCGGCCCCACTCATATAAGCAAAAAGATAGGTTATGGTATATATCGATGATATCTAACTAGAAGACGTTTATGAATGTCTAAATCAGTAAAACTTATAAGTGAATATATAGCGCATAAAAAATTGATGAAGAAATATTCAAATCAAAATGTACCTATATAAAACTTAATCACTGTATGCATTTGTGTGTAAAACACAATTGTTAACATAATAACTCTTAACATAACATAATGAAAAATGTAGGTAAGAATTAACATTTTGCGCTCAAGTAACACTTCTCACAATGATTCTTCATAAAGAAATAATATTTCATAAAAATATTCTTATTCAAATTTTCAAGAGACAATTTTGTTTACTGATATAATTTTAATTAAACATTTAAAACTGTGCAAAGTTTTCAAATTGAAATTATTGAATGAAATGTAATGTGTTATAGTTTAGCCTCATCAACTAACTGGCTCCTAATTGAAATGATTTGTGGGTTTAAAATGCGTGTCATCATATTTAACAGATAGTTAGAGCTAAGACTTCTTTAAACATTTCTTGTATTGTTCGACCAAAAATATTCTTTTTATTATTCTTTAATCTACTCTATCAACTATTAATTGTATTAAACAATGTGTGCAATTTATAATCAGTGTTATATTATATCTTTTTTGTGTAATATATAATTTAAATTCTGCATTAATTTCCTTTATCTAAAAAAAAGTTAAGTGTAACGGAATGGTAGAAAATTTAAATTGATTTATATAATTTATTTTCAGAGTTGGAATTAAATTGTTTCCGGGGTAACGACGGGCAGATCAGCTAGTGTATCCATAATTATTAACTTTACTAAAGTTACTCAAAAAGCACACACTTTTAGGCTTAAGCAATTTATGGTGTCCATAAATAATGTATATAAGACTGTGAACGCACTTATTTATCATTTCAATACATATGGACATTACCAACAAAAAGCCTTCCCGTAAGACTAACGTTTTTTACTTAAATATAAGAAACGTATAGTTATATTGAAAGGACAATCGTTTCGAGATATTCTAGAACTGAAACATTTTAAGATATTGATCAGTTTATTTTGACGCCCGAGTACGTAATTAATTTATTGTGAGTAAATATATTTTTAAAATTACGGTAAGAATTAATAATCATAGCAAATTGAAATATCATATACTCTATTTGTTAAGTTACTTTATATATATAAAATAACTATATATAACTATAATATAACTATATATAACTATAACTATATATAAAATAACTGATAAACAAGTTTAGTGGAGTCTACTCTAGATTATCATTAATCAATTAATATTGCTCGATTTACAATTAAATAAAAATTAATGTGGTTTTATAATTTAAGATAATATGGCATTTAAGTTTAATATATGTTTTTAATATATTATACAACCTCACCTTATAGATGCAAGGCAAATTCGAAGTTTTGAAAAAATCCTAGACAAATTCAGAATACAGAATTAGTCTTTTTGTAATTCTTTTGTAATTTTACTTTGATAATTTCAGCTATTAAACATTGTGCTCTAACCGAAGATATATGATGCTTTTAAAGCGCTAATAATTGTAACCCTGCGCCATGAAGTGGGTAGCATGTACCGTCTGAAGTGCACAGTCGTGCACATTGTGGCTACGGGACACACATCGCCGGCTTAGGCTAATAATTTTAACCCTGCGCCATGAAGTGGGTAGCATGTACCGTCTGAAGTGCACAGTCGTGCACATTGTGGCTACGGGACACACATCGCCGGCTTAGGCTAATAATTGTAACCCTGTGCCATGAAGTGGGTAGCATGTACCGTCTGAAGTGCACATTGTGGCTACGGGACACACATCGCCGGCTTAGGCGCAGACTTGCCTGCATCACGCAGTGCGTTACCCGAATATTTCAATCGCCTTGCTTTACCCCCATCACGACCAGAATATACGAAACTCTCCACAGCCAACAGAAACTTCAACTTCATCAATCTACTTAATTTTTGCGGAAACTTGAATTCTCAGATAGCTTACATTAATTTTCTTTTTTCAACATTTATCAAATGACAGCATATTGTCAATGAGAAAGATTAATTTTAAAATTTAAAGATTTTTGCAATATTTACCGCTGACTAAATATAAGATCTATTTTAACCTTACCTCAACGGAAACATTGATAATCCTTTAGTAAACATTCAGCATACGAGCATTCCACCTTGTTTTTTTTTTATATGATGTTAAAAAAGATCTTGTAATCTAAATGTAGCAGTGAGGTCTGCGATATTCTTCACATTAAAGTTATATTTTTCAGAGTTCAACTTAATTTATCTATTATAAATTATTTATTGAAATAACTCATATTATAAGATAGCTCAACGTAAAATTGGCATAAACAGCCATATCATTTAAAATTAATTCCCTCTAAAAACCTGAAGTAATAAATTTCTGACATTAAACTATGAGGTTTGAATAAGATTGAGGTAATCAAACTCAAGCAAGTTGGAACTTAATGTTGTCCAGTTTATTGTCATTTGCTCTTAAATGTACTCCAAAACGTATGAAATGTTTATCGTTTCGTTAATCAAGGATTTGCAGATGACGTTGTTATTTTAAGAGAAGTATTGCTCCAGCTGGTGAAACATGAGTAAAGGGAAATGGTCAAGTTATAAATCCAGCAAATATAATCCTTATTTATTTTTACAAGAAGAAAGAAAGTATGCCTCAAAGAACTTTTCATTGAAAATGTGGAACTAGAACTCTCAGGTGTACTCAAATACCTTCGAATTTCTTTACATGAGGAGCTAATCCGGAAAAGTAATGTGAGAGATATGTTACATTGCCTACGACCCTCCGTTTAATAAAACATATCAGATTTTTCTAGATAATGATTTCAAGTGTTTTATATCTGATGAAATTGTTATAGTTTGCATTAAAATAAATGAACTAACTACGAGTAATTCTAATGTAGTGCAATCAGTTATTATATGGTATTTACTCATTGTAGGGTAAAAATCTAATGAAATGGTCTCCACATATAAAAATTTTAATGATATAAACAACGCGTTTCGAACACGTACTGTTCTTCCTCAGGCATTAACTAAGGAAGAACACTACGTGTTCGAAACGCGTTGTTTATATCATTAAAATTTTTATATGTGGAGACCATTTCATTAGATTTTTACCTACAATGAACTAACTAAATTGATTATCTATGTATTTGATAATATTCACTAGTGAGTTTTGATATTACTTATACTCGATGGACACATTAAAGTAACACTGGATTGTCAACAAGTTTGATATTATGTTAATTTACAATAAAGTTTGGTATAGACCACTCCAGACATAAAGTTTAGTATTGACTTTTAGGCATAATATAGGGTTTAGGAAGAGCTCAGCACTTTTTTTTTAAAAATTATATGACGGAAATAGGCCTTACTGTGCATTTTATGATTTAAGATAATCTCTTTTTTACGCTTGACGGCTACCTGTTCAACAAAAGTATGTCTAAAAACTTTTTTTTTATCATCTTTATTTATTAATATACAACTATGCATATTATGCATAACAAGCATATGTAGTAATAGATTACACAATGACATGGATGCACATGAGCAAAGAATGGATCCCTCTGGTTCAACTTCTCACTTTGTTAGGTCTAAAAACTGAAAACTCAACTTCGGGTAACGCTTAACTTGCTGTACCTGTTGAATTTTGTACATTAATTTAGACATTGTTTATGAGAATCGAGTCAAAAAAAAAGGTTTAATAAAAGAAATTTGAAGATCTTTTAAATAATTAAATTATATATAAGAAGAGTAAAGTTCTTAAAACTGTAAAAATAAATGCTAATCACCCATACATTTCAGTCAGGCATACAATTGTATCTGGGGTTAAGAACGTATCTTTTCTGTTAAAAATTGAAGCATATTTAAGTATTTCATGAGGAAAATACTTCTTATGACAGTACTTTAATAATATTAAACATAATTATTAACATACTATTATATAATAAACATATTATATATTAATATTAATGATTATTATTACTTATTATTATCATTAAATATAATATTAATATAATAATATGTTAATATTATATATTATAAACATATAATAATATATTATGACTGCAATATTTTTATCACAAGAGCAAATCAATGGAATCACCACTTAACATTCTGGTTAACAAACATATTTCAGTTAAAGAAATTACTCTGGACTGATTCTTGGATAAAGAATGATCTTCTGATAAGATATCCTTTCAAATAATTTAGTCAGCACTAATATATGGATTTATTAATCCAGCTACTAAAGAATGGATTTTAATAATGTATTGGAAGAATGAGTACTGTAAGTGTAGGATCTATTAAAACTGAATTTGTGACCACTACAGGTAGTCCTAAGGAGGAGTGGTATCGCCCTTAGTGTGGTCATTAGTTATGAATAACCACTATATACTTTATACAAGGAAGGTTACGGCACTTAAGGATATGTAGATTAACTTATTATTATAAGCAGGGTTATCCTTACATACAGTATGCTCTCAAAATGTTCAATGATGGGTGAATGACAAAGGTCTGAATATAAATACAGATAAAATGATCCATATATCCTTCTCAAGGAGAACGTAAGTAAGTGTTAAAGACATTTTTATTAAAGATATGGTATGGAAGATACCTTGGTGGCTGTTTAGATGAAAGTTGAAGATACATTAGTTAAACCCACAAATGCAAAGTTCTTTAGTAAAAACTAATCCAAAATCTACACTTTGGCTCTACATGCTGTAATAAGACCGTATTGGCAGTTTGGTATCTAGAGATTAATGATAAAGATACCAAAATTAGCCTTAATAAACTAAAAAAAAAGCGTCTTTAGGTATCACAGCAATGCCACTTGTTCTGCAGTCAACATTAAAAAGTTATTAAACGTTTCAGTAGTAGACATTTTTCCTAGAAAGCGGCCATTTTCAGTCTACTAATTTCTTGGTTAAAAGCAGATGAAAAGTTTCTAAAACAACCAGTTCTGTCTAAAAAGCACCTTTTCGCTAGACTTAATATATAATTAGTAAAGAAAACAATAAAAGTTCAAAGGAAAAACTTAAAAATATACCTCGTATATATTGAATTATAACCTGGCACTGTCTTCTAGCAAGCTGAAATTAACATCATGCGAAGAATGCAGAATCTTTTAAAGGGTAGATTCTATGTGAAATCTGGGAAATTGCCTTTAAGATAATAAAGATTTTTGGCAACTCATACCTTATACCAATATAAGTTAGGGATATTTCTCAAAGGACATTAATAGTAGTCATTAAAGAACATAAAAACTAACTCTGTTTTTGGAAACGACAAACACAATACACATATTAGATTATTTGATTTTGTCTTTACTTATAGCGAAGTTGAGTTTAGGCCACTCGAGATTATATTCGATATGATCTGTTAAAAGGACTGACTACAATCGTACTCACAAGTTTTCACATTGGATCCTAAGTTGAAATATTTACGGTTTTATGTAAAACTGACCATTCATGTTATTATCAAATTTAAAGGATTGTTTGAGTACAGTATTAATTCTTATCCATACTGTACTAATGACAAAATTTCATCTCTAGAGTTGGTAGTTTAATAGTAAAAAATGATGTCTAAAATCATATAATGAGCAACAAAGTCGACTTTCCATGATGAAAAATACTGCAAAACTATTCGGCTCGTCTACATTAAAATGACTATTTTCTGCTATAATATCATTTTGTTCCAACAAACGATTTGTTTTTAGTAGTGTGTCCACGAACTTTGGTATTTATACACCACCCACTGTCGTAAAAAATCTAATAAAAAACTTCAAAAATGGACTCAACAGACCAAAAAAAGGGCAAACCGTTAAAATTTCAGAATATTTTTTTTTAATTCCTATGGAATACTTATTGTAAAACAGAAGCAGGAAAAAAATAATATAATATAGTATAATATATAATATAATAAAAATAATATAATATAGGATTCTATGTTTTTTATTATTTTAAAAGTAGGAATATTAATTATTTCCAATTTCTTTGTTATTAATATAAGACTGAAATTAATCTTTCATATTAAATAATTTAATTATAAATAAAAATAAACATTTTATGCCAAATCGGACTGTTTTACGGCTAGTACAAAGATTCTCTCTGGAATCAAACAGACGATATTGGAAGTACTGCGTTATTAGAAAATCAAAGATACCGACTCTTAAGTACTGAGTTAAGTCGATTTGAAGTTTAACTAAAACAGAATATTAAATTATTCTTATTTGTAAGATTAATGTGATAGATATAATAATTAGTAAATACAAATTACATTAAAAGATAAACAGGTTTATCAAAAATACGATGTCTCTTTTTACAATATAATTTTTATGTGATACCGTATTTATGGTGAGTTTCTATTTTTGTTGATTTTGCGGTGGAAGTTCAACAAGTAAGTTAATTGTCCAATTACTGGAGGGAGGTGGCGAGGACTGCGAAGGTGTGGGAGGGCGCCGAGCATAGGCGGTGCAGGCAGTGGTCAGGGTCTCTGATCGACCGCCGCCAAATCGATGCCCGCCAGAGGCTCCTTCTTGCTGCACACATAACAATTGCCTTAGGTTATGGCCTCCGAGCTTCCCACTACACTTTCATGGCTTTTATCTAACAAATGTCAATTTAGGCTAGATTCAGGCCATCCCAACATCGGGCCGTTCAAAGCCTATTTGGCTTGTTTACTTTCAGTCTCATAGCCTATCTCATGCTTAATAGTTTCACATTCCTTAATTATCATAAATTGAATGGAATATTCAATTCTCAAATTTTCCAACTTGATCAATATAGCACAAACAGAAGCAGTGTATTATTTCACTTATAAATGTTAATAAAATCACAGAGTGATTTTATTAAGTTGTTTTAATAAAAAATCGTAAACTTTTATTAATTCCGTTATGAATTTACAAATTCATTTATGATTGTTAATAAATTGAAAATAAAAATAAAGTAGTATATTTTTATTCTAAAAAAATGTACTAATTGACAGATGTTGAATTAATTTAATTATTATTATATATATTTGTATTATTTCAATTTTTGTGCGTATAATTTATTTAATTTAAATTACAAATTTGTATTATTAAACTATGAATTTAACAATAAAATTAACTTAATTTTATAAACCACTTATTTAAGGATTTTTTGTTGTTAACAATATTTAACTTTGATGTTAAATATAATTTAGTTAAAAAAATTTACAATAAAGTGTTTTATTGTAAAAACTATGAATTTTACAATAAAATTAACTAATTTTATAAACCATTTATTTAAGGATTTTTTTTGTTAACAATATTTAGCTCTGATGTTAAATAATTATAATTTAGTTAAAAGAGACTAAAAAAATAACTTATTTTAATTTTAAAAAAGTTTCAGTTAAAGTATGATAATATTATATTACATTTATTCAATAATTATCTTTAAAATTAAAACGTCTCAATAGTAATTTCATTTAATATTCAATCAATCAACTATAAAAAAGGAAGTTGTTTAAATATTTAGGAATTATTGTAATTAATTACAGAAATAGTGTATGAGTAAGAGATAATACTATTGACCAAAGAGGTAACACCCACCTAATAAAAGCAGTAGCCATATTTGCATTTAATAAAAATAACTTACTTCATTCCGAGAGATTATTGTTACTCTTACTATGACTTGTCGTAGAATCATTTGTTTTTAAAACATTTTATTTGTATTTTTTTTTTTATATATAGGAATATAAATGTAGGAGTGATTATGAAAAGGGAGATTTGTTGCAGGTATTAGTACATAATTAATTTAATTAGTTATATGGTACATTAGCTTATAATTATCATTATAATGGACGAAGGGGAAAAAGCCCGTGGAGAGGACCTAGTCCTTTCTGTACGGCTACCTCAGTATTTATAACCGGAACTTGTTCCCAATAAAGAATTTATTCATTCATTCATTCATCCATCCATCCATCCACCCATTCATTCATTCATCCATCCATCCGTTCATTCATTCATTCATACATTCATTCATTCATCCATTCATTCATCCATCCATCCATCCATCCATCCATCCATTCATTCATCCATCCATCCATCCATCCATCCATTCATTCATCTCATCCATCCATTCATTCATTCATCCATCCATCCATCCATCCATCCATCCATTCATTCATTCATCCATCTCGTTCATTAATTCATTCATCATTCATGTTCAGGTTCTCCATCATCCCCATACCAATTCCGATCTTCTCGATCCGTGGGCCATCATCGGCGCTCCTCACTTCCATCAGTGTCCATCTCCATCTCACCCCATCACCTTCTTCTCTCATGCTTCATCCCATCATTCATTCAGCGGCTATTCATGCCCAACAGATTCTTCATTGCCTATCCATCATCTCCTCCATTGATTCATTCATTCATCCATCCATCCATAGATCCATCCATCCATACATCCATCCATCCATTCATTCATTCATTCGTTCAATAATTCATTAATTCATTCATTGTTGCAGGTTTCCACATGACGCCCAGACTGAACCAGATGTTCCCGGAGTCGTGTCTGCTGATCGCGGTGGGCGTGCTCATCGGCCTGCTCCTCTACTTGTCCAGCAGTGTCCACGTCTCGCCTCTCACCCCCGACACCTTCTTTCTCTACATGCTTCCTCCCATCATTCTCGACGCCGGCTACTTCATGCCCAACAGACTCTTCTTTGGCCATCTAGGCACCATTCTAATGTTTGCTGTCGTCGGAACTGTCTTCAATACACTCACCATTGGTATGTTCATTATTATATCTTGTTTAACTACATCATTTGAAAATATTCATAATTTAACCTGTTTGATTCATATGCATGCACCCTGACCTTTCGGCCAATAACATGACAAGAAGCAACCCAGATCGATGTTTTTTACGTGGTGCCTTTAGCCACATCGGCGGTGCCCAAACCCCTCCAAACCAAATGGTAAGACAGGGGCACGACGCACCAGCGATGTGCCCAAGGTGGACCTCGAGGAGGCGGGCATCCACGACTGACATCACGCAATAATACTAATATCACACATAATCCTATAATTAAATTAATTATTCACACTATAACAACAACCCAACCAACCACAGTCATCAGGAGTACTTACTTCCTATTCCCCCTGATGAGTTTTCTTAAACTGGCTTAACTAATATCACAGTAGTCTTAACCTACATAGTCTATCACAGCCATGTTAACCTTAATTACTAAGCTACCGGGGTACTCAATATTCCCCCGATACAGACTTATAACCTAATATAAATAAATAAATGTAGTTAATGAATAAATAAGACTAAACCTACTACCAGCTACTACCTGCTACCGGTGTACTCAATATTCCCCCGATTCACACTATTACCCTAATTAAATAAATAAATATATCCTACTTAAGGGTACTCCATATTCCCCACTAAGAAATGCTTACAACTAACATGGTCAGCAGGGTCAATGCCTTCTTAAACCTCCATGGACCTTTTTTACACTGGAAATATGATACAGGAAATCCAGAAAGGGTCCCCTGTATCTGCCACAAAAGGATAGTCTACAGACGTCGCGCACACTTCCCCCCACCTCCATTTCCAGCGTATGCCTTATCCTTTCATAGATAGGACATACCTCAAGCACATGCCGCACAGTTTCATTCTCGTACCCGCACTGGCATGCAGAGCTAGCTCTCTTTTTAAACCTATATAAATATGACATGAAATCACCGTGCCCTGACAAAACCTGTTTGGTCCAGTGAGCTACTGGCAAACCTTTCAACCTCATTCTCTCCCCCACATCAGGAAAGAATGAGTATGTCCATCTGCCCGTTCTACCAGCGTCCCATCTCCTCTGCCATACACCGAGGGCCCATTGCTCCTTTTGTCTGCCACAGTGGTCGGAGGTTAAATTCATAAGTTAACCATCCTTATTGCAATCATTTGGGATAATGCTGCGTATAACCTATAAACATTTTTTCTATTATTACTATAAAGGGCAATTACTTATCTTTAAAGATTTAAGTTGAATAATTTAACACAAATTAGTTTAATACTTGAAAACAAAAATAGAATTAGGATTGTTTTTTATGAAATTTAACTATTATAAAGTGGTAAGTAATGTAAATATAAAGGGATGAAATACAGATTGTTGGTTCCACAATTCATCTCCTAGTAATTTTTGTATCTAATTTCATTTTTATGAATAAAAAAAAAATGATTGACCCATTACCTACTCTTTCTTAAACAAAATATCTAGAATCAACAAGAAAATATATCTACATGTTTTATCAAATATCTAGTAATGCCTGCAATGCTCGAATATATTTAATCAAATAAAACTAGCAATAACATATTTAAATATCATGTATAGACTTATTATCATATTATTATGCTTATGACTGCCCTTGGCAAGTAGTTGTTCCATAATTAGGTCTTCATTTTTCTAAATATTGCTCTAGTCATTGTGGAAGGTTGAAAGGTTATTTAGGAAGCAAGTTTCATCGAGATTTGGTTATTTTTCAATAATTAAAGTTTTCAGCGAGTTCTGCAACCACAATTTATATAATTTCAATATAGGAGGTTACAATCTTTAAATAAATGACATATATTACAAAAAAACATTTAAATGTATAAAAATACAAAATTACATTTAAATATGTTAATGTATATGGACCACTTCCGCCCAGGCGGAAGTAGTGTGTAGTAGCAGTAGGTAGTATTTGACTTCTCTATATAGAGTACAGATCCTCCCTCCTCATATGGTTTAATAGAGCCATCAGCCTGTCATCCGATACCATTCAAAATAATGTAGAGCAGCAAGAATGGATTTCCATATTCCCATATGTCGAAGTGACTTTGGATGCTGTTGTTTTGTGTGAATGCTTTCTTATCATTAAAGCCACCGGCATTAAATTAATTTATATTTATTTGACTTTTTATTCACTTTTCTTTAAACTATAGATAAAAATGTAGCTCAAAATTACGGAATTGTTATATCAAAATTTTACAATAAAGAAGACAAAGCAATTTTTTTTAACGGAAAATCATTAAAAAGAAAATCATTATTGCATATATTTTAAATTTCATTTACCTATGTATAAGGCGGAATTCCGATATATTATATGACCCAGTAATCACCTTATTTTGGTTATTCAATTACATCTTTCAGTTTTGATTAAATCGAAAATGTTTTACAGATTTTAATAAAATAAGTCGTTTGTTGTTACATTGTTACAATTTGTTCCAAGATGAAAAATGCCTCCTCTGGTTTCTCAGAAAGTTATATATTGTCTACCTTGTAAAAACACTTCTCTCTAACATGGTCAGCTTTTCCCTTAGACTATATTTCAAAGATACCTATGTCTTTTTTAACTTGAAACGAATAGACTTTCTTTACAGACAGACTGACAGTAGAAAGCATATGGTTTCAAATCGATAGAACATGGTGCCCACTTGTCGAGTCCTCGGGGACATACACATCTACTAAAGTGCTTTTCATTTCTTTAAAACTTGTGTTTTTTTTTCAAAGTCAACATGATGTGTTCCCATCCATAAAAGAATGAAAAGTTTCGAAGTATCACTAGGTAAAGCTTTATTTCCAAATTCCTAAGTACAAAGTAAAGTACATATTTATACAAAGGATGTTTTAATTCCTAATTCTAATTTAAGGGAAGAAAATAAATTTTGGAAACTCCTCATTTTAAAATCTGAAATAAAAAATCTACACTCATCTTCAAAAAGTGGTCTATATTTTACAATTATAATAAGATTATAAAATATTGTCAAATCCATAGATAATCGTTTAATGGTATCATTTATTTTAATGTGCATATATCTATTTTGTCAGTTGTACCAAACTAAAAATAATTTCATTATAATAACCAGACTTGTAAATATTATTTTTATTATTAAATTGAGGGCTTAATATCATCCCGTGCTTACTGTTGCTTTATCTGTTCCAGTGAACTTTTCCCCTCTCTCGTTTTAAAATCAACTTTAGAAGTTAAGCTCTTTAATCATTTACATAACTGCCGTTAGATAAGTATCCCACATATTTTGGTTTTGGGAACTATTTGCCAGAAACCATGAACCTCTTAAAGATGATTGCCTCGCATTCAAATACAATATCATATACAGAGTTGGCATTTTTCGTATGATGTCAATGCAGCATGTATAAGTGATAATTAATAGGTCAATGTCTCATTATATATAATAAATATATTTTTATATTTAAATACTTATTGTTATTTTTTCAAATTTAAAGTCAGTTGGATGAGTTAGTGGTTCTAGTCAACATGTTTCCATTTCTTTCTTATTCAATAATTAATTGCATCCTTGAGACTTCCTGTAAAATATTGTATGAAGAGCCTTGTTCCTGGAAACATATAGATACTCTTATAAATATTAATTTTTTTAACGTTTTATCATCCATAGAGGTACCTCACAAACAATTTTATCTCCGATTTAGTGCCTGTCTTAATAATCTACAAATTAATTGCTGCTGATTAAAATGTCAAAGTAGAGACGTTTATTAATTTTTCCATCCTGGGAGTAGAACAGATAGTTCAGTTATCTCTAGACACGCTTGTTTTGGTATGGTGCAAAAGAGATGCGTTATTGTGGAGATTTGGTGTTATGACCCCAGGCTCGACACGAGACTCTCTTACAGCAGATTATTACTTCTGTTCCCTTGGCCAATGTATCTCTTACATTGCTTGCTATTTATTCTTCCTTTAAATGAGACTGTAATGGTGTCTGTTTCATTTATTCTTCTAGATTAATATTTCTATATAAATATAATTCTTGCGAAAGGTTTAGGTGTCTTTTTAAATGGATCTACTATTTCTCTTTTACCCACTTCCAACAATTTGGAGATCAAGCATTCCTATTTTTCTAATTACAAGATCAGCTGCATGTTCTTGCTTATCGTAACCTTCATTATTTAGAGTATCCAATATATCATCCTGAAATATCCGTAATAAGACAGTACCTAATGCGAAATTTGTGTCTGTTTAATCATCGGCGATGTGGCATAGAAATAGTAGCCATAATGCCACAAAATACAAAAAGTTCCTTTTCCGTACTCTATTATTACCCAAAACAACGGAGTTCTCAGAGACACTAAGAACTATGTGTCTGATAATTAATCATGTTAACGGGACCTTGATGTAGATTTATTGCAGCAAATTTGCTAGACAAGCGTGCTTCACTCTGCAAGCATCATAAAATATATGCTTGTTTTAGCGATTAATTTAATAGTTTCATGAATGTTACTGTCTGAACATATATTACTGCTTCTAATATCTTCGAGATTCTTCTATTAAACTTTAAAACAACAGTTATTATTGACTGGATTATGTTGCGTGGCCTACCCTCAACATTACTATTGGTAAACATAGTATCAAATTCATTGACAATCTTTGAATTGAATCTTTGTTTTATTTCAATTTTACTGTTGTTATGAAATTATACTATAACTATGGTAAAGTATTATCAAACTTATAGATAATTAATTTGAAGATTTCATTTTTTTATTGGTAACTATAAACATTTTGTCAGTTATAAAAAATTTGATAACATTGATCTAGAAAATTCGACAACTTGTTATTATTCAGATCAAAGGAGGGTCTGATACTCATCGAACTCATATTGGTTATAGATATAATTGCAAAAATGTTTATTCTTTTCAAGGCGATTGCCTCATACATAGATGGAATACTATCAAAGGTGTCCGTCCGTAACTTCCTGACACAGTTTGTATTATTCTATTATAGTTTGCATTATTGTATAAGTAATAGTTAAAAAATCAAACTGTTGTAAGATATTTTAAACATCTTTATAATCCTTCCCTTTCAAGATATAGTATTTTCTATTTGTACAGTTTTTGTACAATCACAAAAATAATTGTAATTGGAATGAAGTTTTTAAACTAAATTACACACTGCTGTTGTATCCAACCTTTTGTCCGCTTTATCCTTCGTCCATTCATCAGTTCCTCCAATCTATTCCTAATTATTCACTGCCTCGTTCCCCTTATATTCCCTTGCTTCCAGATACCCACAGAAATATTTTCACAGCAGTCATTTTTAATTTTTAACTCGTCAGTATACCAGATTGAGGGATTTTTTTTTAAATCTGGAGGCTTCCAATCCAGTGGCCTTCTGTAAGCTTTACACTTAAACTAATTATTTTTTGTTAGCACTGTGTTATCTATTCTAAAGTTGCTGGATTAATATATCTAAGTATTTCTGCTGATTCAATAGATAACAATGTTCTGTTATCAATTGCTAGTTATATATCCATTAAGTACAGCGTAATATTTTTATGACTTACAGATTTTTTCCTATTTGATAACTAATATTTCTGAAACTGGTTCCGTTGTTTCTTCTTGCATAGGTCGTTTATCCCTTGTGAAGATTCATATTTACCTAAAACTTTTCACATTACAATAATTAGAAATCTATTCATTTTTCTAATTTATTGTAAGTCCATAAAAATTTGTAGTGTGAAATATCTAATATCAAGTTTTAAGTTTAAAGAATCATCTGAGAAATGCCTTACAAGTAGTAGTTGCATTTTCATAAAGAACGAAAAAGTACCCTTCCAATGCTTCGCTATCACCCAAATTCAATGGAGTTTTTAAACGCATAAAGAATATACGTCTGATAATTAGATAAGTTGGGGGTACAACATGATGATTGACTGAAACATTTTTTATAAAATGTTTTGACCCCAGGAGGGCATCATAAATATCTGGTTCCATAACGTTTCCTTAAGTAGTGCTAAGTATTTTATTGTTCTTACGAATCATATCATTAAAATATCTTTTCTTCAAATATCTTTCATTAAGTTTTATAACAACGGTTCTAAAACAAACATTTAAAACAGACAAGTATATCAGGCAAATATTAGTCCACGTTGAGTTTTTAGTTGTTACATCATTATTACTTTACTATAAGTAAAGTATAGTGATCGCCGTAAAAACAGATCTAGAGATTTTGACGGAAGTACATGTTTTGAGGTCCCACAAGTCGTTTTATGAAGTTTTTTCGATGATATCTGTACATCTTCAATGTAGAACGATGTCAGATAAACTATATAAGAGATAATTTTATTGAACTTTACATAAAATTATCTATTTAAAAATGTTTATTTAAAATTAATGTCGATTATATAAAATCATTTTTTGTTGATACTACTCATCGAAATTGATAGGTCTGTATTGAGTTCATAATTATTTCCTGTTCATAGTGTAAACACTCACTGAATTCAGAGCCAAATCTCTTTTATATTTTTTTAAACCATCCTGGTGTCATTCCTTTGTTTAATTCGATTACCAAGTGATGCATTCATGTGAAATCATTTTGTATTCGCATAAGTCTTTTAAAAGAAAGAAGATTAAAATGTACACATAAGAATAAAACTTAGAACATAATTTAAAATTATCTTCTATTTTTTTACTGCATTGCGTTAAATTACAACTATTGAATGATGTCAACCTACTTTTGATAAACAGAAGTAGGATGTGAAATAATTTATACTGTATTACAGTAATGCAAAAAAAATTAAAGACGTCTTTACTAATTAGCGTAAGAGTCATTTTTAATTAAATTAAATAAATAAATAATAAATAAATTAAATGATGCCACAAATCTTTTAAATACTTGTATAACCGACTCATTTAGCTTAATATACAAATAACGTGTAATTTTAAAAAAGTTATTCCTACAAAAAATTATGTAATACCCCTCTATTTAATTATTCCTAACTTTTTAGAATATTAAATTAGTTGGTTTTCTCTATATTAATAACAATAGGTACAATTTAAATATAATAATTTAATATTTGAAACAAAATGAAAATAGTAATATTAATAATTATATTTATAGAAAGAAATATCACAAATATTAATAAAATTATAATATCACTAAAATTTCCTTTTTTTTTTATGAGTTTTTAACTTTTATATTGTTTGCAACGAGTGTATATAATGGTGACAAATGATTTTAACAACTTTAAAAGAAATCAATAACAGAATATGAATGCAACTTGTTATTTAATCAATGTTTCAAAGCAAGTATTAGAAACTGTTATTTTACGACAATTTTTTTTTAAACATAAAGTAATATAGCTTAAATTTACTTTTTTTTCAATCCAACTTAAATTAAATTTATTATATCTCGCAAATAGCTAAAAAATAATTATTAAACTCATTAGTGCTTTTAATTTAGTTATTCATAAATAAGTTAATAATCTCTTAGGTTTCTTGTATACATTATATTTGTTTTATTTCATTTTATTGTCAAATAATAGTTTATTAATTAATTAATATTACTAATTATTTACAGGTAACTTAAATACGCAGGACTGGTGTATTGTAAATTTTTTTCTGACATTAAAAGTTTATCATTTGTTTTAATATTTTCACCTTTCATTGTTAATACAATGAAACTTAATGAAAATAAATCAGATTGTATAATAACCTATTATAAAATAATTAGTATGTTATTAAAAAAAAGAATTTAGAAATGTGCTATTAATATTATTGTTTTTCAATTAACTTCCTCTTTTTGGAGGATATAAAAATTTAATTATATTGATTTTTTTCTGAATATTATATATTAAGGACATCAGTTGTTGTATTAAATAATGAAATATATTATTATTATGAAAACATAAGTAAGATTACCAAGAAACTTTATTGCGCTATTCTGTCATATTAAAATACATTCATTATAGCTAATTAATCAAAGTAATTTTCTGTGGGGGCATATTTTTGCAGTCATTCAATCTTATTTAACAAATGTATTTATCGGTTAAAAATATTATTAACAGTTTATAATATATATATATATATATAAATATTGATAAAAGTATTGACCGTGAAGTAGAAAGAAAATAATAGTTTATCAGGACTCCTCAGTTTTTAGGTTCAAATTAAACTCTCATTGCCAACGTTCCGGTTTTTATTTTAAAAATACGTTTTGCTCATGAAAAAGGTTTTAAATAAAAAATCAAAACGTTGGCAATAAGAGTTTAATTTGAACCTGAAGAACCAACCAACCGAGTCCTGGTAAACTTTTATTGTATAGTATATATTTATATATATATATATATATATATATATATATATATATATAGTTCAATGTAGAAAAAGAAACATAGAGAAATCAAAAGCACATACTTACAGTCTCTAATTTTCATTTTGAACCGTCTTTAGGAGAGATAAGTGGGTCTCCAACCGTCTCTGAACCAGTGCGCTTGGTTTCTCTCTCTTATCTCTCCTGAAGACGGTTCAAACGAAAAATTAGAGACTGTAAGTGTGTGCTTTTGATTTCTCTATGTTTTTTTTTCTACATTGAACTATATTTGTCCGTTTTGGATCGTATTTCCAACGAAAAAGTGTATATATATATATATATAAAATATTAATAAAAAGATTAAATGTTTGTCAGGAAGTTTGATATTATCATTGATTTTAGTAAAGTTCAGTGTAGACCACTCCAGATTTTTGATTTTTGTTGTAATTGAAATATTTTCCTTTTTGTATGTATTACTAACTTTAAGATGTTGTATTTTTCTGACAAATTTTAATTTTTCTTCAGTTAGTCGCTTAGTGTAAAAAGAATCATTTTCTAAAATCATAAAATATCCCTTAACATCTCTTTTTGCCGGGTAATTATTTAAAAAAGTTTTCAGTTCATCCACTCAAAACGTGCTCTTTCTGGGTGCCATTTCAGTTTAATCTATCAATCGGTGTAGTCTCCATTATGCTCACCAGTTTTCGGAATCACTCATAAGTTAAAAATTTTACTTTTCTTATACCTTTATATAAACCTTTCTATTGTTTTAAAACTCTAAGGCTTTTTACTGTTTTAGCTTCTGTTGGTTCATAATAATTCCGAAGTTCCAACCTCTAGAGGTAGTACTTTAAGAGAAAAAAAATGTTCCTTAAAATCATATTTTCCAATAATAAATCGTAAGTGACTTTCCCATATTAAAATAAAAATAAACCCCATTCTAGAGTAGAAGCTAAATTTTTGGAAACATATCAACTGGATCCATCCAATGTTGCAGCTGTAGATTTCCCATAAACCTTTGGATATCCCCCAACACACGCACACATCCACATGCACATAGACATTACCGATAAAACGTTGAAAAGTACTTCAGGGATCTCAAACTTGTAAATCCATCAAAATCAGCAGATCAATTTTTTTTACGATTACTACACGAAAAGAAAAATGTTAAAGTCAATCTGAACAAATCAGATAAGTTCAGGAGTTAATTATTACTCAAGTTGGGTTTTCAGTTGTTATAGCTGTGTTAACTTTTGCCGGGATCGAATTTTTTTTAAAAAAAGACATTTTTTTTTTAAAAGCATTCAGCTGGTGCTTTTAAAATGTGCTATTTTCGGGTATAATTTCATTTTGGTCTGTTCAAGTAGTGTGATCTGTACTGTGCCCACAAACTTTCATACCTAATCATAATCTAAAATTTTACATTTTATTGCAAAACTCATCTTTCTGGTTTTTGAAAAACTCTGACATTTTTTTAGTAAATGTACTGTCAGTTCTTTACTGGCGTTAGTAGTTTGTTCACAACAACAAAAAAATGTGACTGCCCAAAAAAACGCGACTTTTTCATTATACAGAATCGCCTGAAAACAATAAGGCACATTTACATTATGAAGCCTATTTTTCTGTAGGATATGAATTTCATCAATCATATGCTGTGGCTTGTATAGTACCAACAAATTTTAGATACACAATCACAATAAAATGAATACAAAGTATAAGAATCTGAAGAAACATACTTAAATAGGCTAAACTTTTAAAAAAAAAATCGACAGTGGAATAGACTTAGAATAGGAATAGGCATAGCCATTGTATGTCCAATAATGCAAAGCCAGTGCAATATTGCTGATAGACGAATTGGTGGTTCTCAAAATATTGTTATAGACAAAGCATAAATAATCAACGAAATAATAGCATTTTAATTTTTTAAACCATTGAAATATAACTTCAACTAAAAAATTTTGTGGTTAGTATCATATAACTAGTAAACCTCAGTTTACCATTTCCAATTTCGGAAGTAGTCGTCATAAGTTTGCTTGAAAACGTGGTCATGTGTGGGTGTTAGCTTACTTGAAATGGGTATATTGATAGCAATTAAAATAGGATTACAAGCCGTAATTTGTTATTTTTGTTAATTATAGTAACAGAAAATTTACGTATCTAGGAGTATAATGTTAGTTACTGTTAATATGCAAGTATTTTCTATATGAAGGGTATGTGTAAAGTAAATAAGAAGAGTTTACAACCCCGTTTGTGAATTTGCAATTCTTTGATTGATATTTATGCCGAACAAGTCTCGTCAATATGGAATACTTCATTTCTGATCCATGTTTGACTATCTCTTGAAATGTACACTCGTGAATACTGACTAAAAAAATTGCTTTTTCAAATAGATTTAACGGCTTTGACAGATTAAACTTTTTTATGTCCTCTGAATTAGTTTTTAATATTTTTGAAATTATATGTGTTCAATACACATACACACGATTACAACAGAAATGTATCTAAAATGCTTTAATTTTAAATACGCCCCACCATTTGATGGGTTTTAATAACATTAAGAAAATTTATTGCAAAAGAACCAGATTTTTTTTATCAATATTATATTACAGGAAAAGTACTTCTACTTATAACAAAACAAGCAGCATTTTTTTTTCACTTAACTAGTTTTTTAACTGACTTATAATTTTTTATTCAGTATGTATTTTCATTTTTTTTTTATAAAAATGGTGGATTGTTAGAGAGGCCTTTTAACTTTCACCTCTAATCACTTGTCGATATTTATATTTAATTTTATTCAAATCTTTAATAAATATATGTAAATAATAATATAATATAAGTGAATAGGTCATAAAATAATTATAAGTACGTTATAATGTATAATTATAAGAATGAAAAGTAAAAATTGGAATGTCAAAACATTATTATCTTTTTTTAGCATATTTTGTTATTCACCATTAAAGAAAAAGCACGAAAAAATGAATATATAGTATAACACTCTCTAAAAAGCATATTTAAATATTCTAAGCCTGACACAGGAATAGACTTAGCCAGTATATGACCAGTAATGTAAAATCAGAGAAACATGTAATACCATTAAATTGAAAATTTGATTTTAAAATTTAAAAATATATAATGGTATTATATATGGTGATAATGCATATGTATGAGGTTGGTTAAAAGGAAACGAGATTTTTTTCGCATAAATATTATTTATTTAAATAAAAAGAATTCACATAAACACGTGAAACAACAATCAATGATCGAACCACAATATGAAAATGGGAAAACAAGACTAAGATATTTCAACCGTAACAAGCGGTCTTCGTCAGAGTCAAAAACCCAACAGTTGGGTTTTTGACTCTGACGAAGACCGCTTGTACTAGACTAAGATCTTTCAACCGTAACAAGCGGTCTTCGTCAGAGTCAAAAACCCAACAGTTGGGTTTTTGACTCTGACGAAGACCGCTTGTTACGGTTGAAAGATCTTAGTCTTGTTTTCCCATTTTCATATTGTGGTTTGATCATTGATTATTTATTAAATTCATCAGGGTTATCCTCTTCTAAATAGTATTCATTACATGTTGTAGGCTCATTTAGTCTGATTTAATCCCCAAAACACTTTCGGAATTCGATTATTGGAACGGCTTTTTTTGTTTCTGCAGGCTAAAGAAGTTGTTTAGTTTTGTTAGCAGAACAAGGTCAGTCGGAGAAGTATTTGCCGAATATGAAAGTTGCACGCATCATTAAAGCGATGTTTTTGTCCACAAATTCACGAAGAAGACATTATGTGTGGCAGATACATTCTAGTGAGAATAACCAGTTTAGCTTGTATCCCGCCACGTAAACTAATTTAGAGAATGAAGTGGTAAAAGGCCTAGGATGCCTGTCCACTAATGTGGCATGCACCTTGCTGTGCATGGCTAGCTGACCCTTGACCCTTGAATTGTTCACAATAAATTCAGGTGCTCTTTTGTGTTTGCTTCACACAGATGACGTTAAAATTGTGCGTAAGTACTCTTTTCTGACCCTTTGACTTGTTAAATTGGAAACATAAAAGCAACTCTTCACATTTGCCCATATATGTCGACTTGCTTTCTGTCATGACTATACAGAATGCCCATTGGGACGGTTGAGTTTCCACGTCATACTCGTATGTTGATTTTTAACATTTAAAAATGTTATTCTTTCTACTACTCATACTAACTCATTAAAATATATCAATTATTTTTTATAAACCTCTAAATAACAATTTTTATTTCTCTGAATTAACGTAAAAAATTTCTAAGTCAGTGTAATTAATCCAACAATTACAGCAGGTTATCCACTATACCAACATGAATTTTCAGTGTTTAAAGGCATGTTGCCCATTACAAAAATGTATAATTTTATGAAGTTTTTTTTAAAAATTGCTAATTTTATGTTTCATTTTTTTTACGATTTTCTTTGTTCTTTAATCAGTTATTTAGCGTTATCAAACAGCATTAGTGGTTCGTACGGTGTCCACAAACTTTTGGTTACACACCCAACTACCTCTCTCTCACACCCACAAATACATACACACACTCACATGCACATACATCGTTGCAAGAACATCAAAAAAGGACTTTAAGGATTTCAAAACATGTATATTCGTCAGAGTCTTGGGATTAAATTTTTTTATAATCACTACACTTAAAGTAAAGAAAAAAGAAAATTCGTCCGTAATTTATGAATATTAAGATGAATATATACATGTAACTATACCATCTGTCCTAAAAAAGAAAATCATTACTATGGAACAAGCCCAGAGAGAAACTTGAAGAAACAATGACTGAAGGGAAGCGTATAATTTCATTCCTTTCGTCACACAGTAATTTTTTACATTACTATAAGTAAAGTATAGTGATCGTGAAAAAATTCGATCTCGAGATTTTGACGGAATTACATGTTTTGAGGTCCCAGAAGTCGTTTTATGACGTTTTTACGATGATGTCTGTGTGTGTGTGGGTGGGTGGGTGGGTGGGTGCGTGTGTTAGCATTGCTTGTTACCACGCTACGGTCCAGAATATTTGATGGATCAAGTTGATATTTTACACAAAAATGGGCCTCATAAAGACGAAGATCCCTATTGTTTGGGAAGAATTATGCATGATGGGAAAGTCACTTTTTTTGCCAAAAATCGTTTTTTCTTAAACATTTATTTCTCCTAAACTGATAACCCTAGAGTTTTAAAATTTTGACATTATCTTTGAAGTTACAAATGCAACAAACGAAAAATATATTCAGAATTTTATATCAACAGGAAATATTTTTTTTTCAATAAAATGTAAAAATTTTGACTTATAATTCAATCTCAAACCTTGTGAGAGCGATACAAGCCATACTGTTTGACGGACAAGAATGAAACTATGCCTAACAAATAGAACATTATATGGCGAATGAGTTGAGATATTTTTTTTTGAAATTACTTTCGCTAAAGGGGCGTTACAGTACGATTTGTGTTTTCAGAAAATGATTTTTTGACGCTAAACGGCTCGTTAAAAAATAATTAAAATTTGACCAAAAATGAAACAAAAAATTAGCAATTCACAAAAAAAAATTCATGAAGTTTCAATTACGGGAAAGAGCAATAACGATATAAAAACTGTTTGTTTATTCTAGACTAAGAGATCACCTGCTATACTTGTCGAATTTTTTGTATTTTTTTACATTGTTTACATTGACTTAGAAATTTTTTGAGCGAATCCACTGAGATAAAATTGATGTTTCTAATGGAAAAATTAAAATATATTATTGACTTATAAGAGATGTAAGAGGAATAATATTGTGCAGGTAAATGATAACACTCATTAAAAAAAAATTCGTACATATGTTATTTGACAAAGGGGAAGGAAAATGATCTTATTAAATACTAAGAAGCCATAAAATTCCCAGTATAATAATTCTGTTAAAAACCAAAAATGTAAAAAGATAATTCAAAATTGAAATCTTTCGTTTAGAGATTAATAACTGTAATTATCGTACATCTTTAATTAACAAATCACCTTAAAACAACATTTTCTTCGCTGTTTAAGAAGTTTTTCAGAGAAAAAAACGGTATTTTACTGTTTCAATTTTGAAAATTTTACATTAATATTCAATGTAGAAGGATGTCAAGTAAACGATGTAAGAAATCTACTGGCTATTTGAACAATAGCCATGTTCTCTTGTAAGATACTATTTCGTTTCAAGAAATGTTCACTTTGGTTTTTCAAAAATGTTATTACTGCTGTAGTTATACTAATGAAATTATTTGCAAATAATAAATTATTTGTGATGTACAAAAATAAGCTTATAAATTGATATGTCCTTCAATCACTATCTGTACTACCTCAGGAATGACAGGCTAATAATTATATCCCATTTAGATGTTTACGTTATGCTTAAATGAGACGTTATGTTTTATATACTCAAGAAATTTGACATTAAGTTACTTATAGTAAAGTAGAGTGTAGGCCACTCCAGATTTTTTAAATATATTTTAGTTGAATTAATAATCCGAAGAAATAAACTTTTTTCAAACAAAGTTTATAAAGCTCAGAGAACTAGATGTTCTTGAATAATTATCATGTCGTATATGGACGCAAATAACCTGTCCCTTTCAACTGTGGTCATATAATTATCGTATATGGTATATTATTGTAACGTATATGGACACGAGTAACTATTGATCTTCCAATTGTGGTCATATAATTATTGCATATGGTGTATTATTGTGTCGTATATGGACACAAATAACTTCTCCCTTTCAACTGTGGTAATATAATTATCGTCTATGGTATGTTATTGTGTCGTATATGGACAAAAATAAATTTCTCCTTCAACTGTGGCCCTATAATTATCGTATATGGTATATTATTGTATCGTATATGGACACGAGTAACTACTGCCCTTCCAATTGTGGTCATATAATTATCGTATATGGTGTATTATTGTGTCGTGTATGGACACAAATAACATCTCCCCTTCACCTGTGGTCACATAATTATCGTCTATGGTGTATTATTGTGTCGTATATGGACATGAGTAACTTGTCTTTCAACTGTAGTCATATAATTATTCTACATGGTATATTATCATATCGTATATGAACACGAGTAACTATTGCCCTTCCAATTGTAATCATATAATCATCGTATATGGTATATTATCATGTCGTATATGGAAACTAATTACTATTGCCCTTTTAATTGTGGCCATAGAACAATTATTCCGTTGGGAACTGATAGCATGTGGGCCAGATGTTTGTGACTGTGAATCAGAGCAACTGACCGAGAAGTCGATCGATCTGTTCTGCCCTTGACACGTTTGCAGGGGACTCGGCCAGCCGGGCTAAATACTTGCAGAAACACGACTCATGAAAAAAAAAAACAATTCCTCAATTTATAAATGAATTGCTTTATTTAATCAATAAGTGACAAGGAGAACAATTAATTATCTCTTTAAGTTTTAATCCTGTCCCCTTGACCATTAGTTTGCAGACACTCTCTTATCTATCTACAGTGGATCGAATCAAAACAACTTGGTCTGAATTATACGGGGTAACAAAACACAACAATTAGCTCCGCCTTTATTGACTTGTTGGGTTTGTTTAACTTAATCTGATTAAAATCTCAGATTTCAAATAAATAATTTATTAAAATTATAATAACCAATATTAATTTAAATTATTCATTCATAAGATATTGATTCTAACAAATTACTTATCTACTCACGTAATTTCAAATAAAATGCACTATACAATTTTAAAATTAAATTAAACAATTCTTTATAATTTTCTTTTGATTTATGGTTTTAAATCTTTCTAATAATAACTGAAATAAGTGGACCCTAAATAACTCATTAGATGACTTCGCTATTTCATTCATTGCATTTCGTTATTCAGGTAATTACGTAATTTAATTGAATTAATATTTCGTTTTGAGATAGAAATATTTTTAACTTCCTGCCAGACATTATGATTATGAATTGCTAAATCATGTTTCATTTAATTATTGTGTCATTGTCATTCGAACATAACTTCCAAGCGGTTACCTATTGCTTGAAATAGACATACCATCTAAATTTTTTATTATTATTTGCAAAATGTAGTTTTAACATTAATAAAATCAGTTAATTAAATTTGTTGTTTATTATTTCTAATAATGGGTTTACTTACTGTAAATTTGAATGTGTATAACTGCAGATTGTTGAGATGAGGAATGGAAAAACAGCACTCTGTTAGGAAGGATGTAAGATGTCTGTTCTGAGCTTGTTCAGTGTAGGAGCTTGTTAATTATCTGCTACTGTGATATAGCTGAGTAAGGGAACATTTAGAAGGGGTGTTCTAGAATGACGCCGGTACTGTGGCTGTCAAGTGACAGGAATGGCTCTGCAGAGATATAGATCATTCATTGACCATCGTGTCCCGCACTGACATCCAATGTATCCTTATCCCCTGCTAGAGTTCAACTTGAAAGCTCAAAATGATTCTGTATTCAGTAGCATACGTAAAATCTCTAGTAAATCTGACAAAATGATAATTCTGTATTATAAGTTTAACATTAAAATGTTAGAATAATGTTAATTATTTTGCTATAAAATAATTGTCTTTATTGATTAACTTCACATTTATAAGGAGAACAATAATAAAAGATTTAAAAAATAAAAGTTTGTTGTAAGTTAGTATTTGTGGTGAATCACCAAATTTTATTCAAATTAAAATATAATTTGAATGATTCAAATTATTTTAAATAATATTTACCAATTCAGTGGTATTAAAAAATATTTTTTTTTAGAAATCGATGTTTATACTTTTAAGAAATGTAAATGATGGCACTCTCAAAGATCACAATTAAGTTGTTTGTAGTTTGAATAGAACTCATCAGTATTCAATAAAAAAAACTTGTGTAATGCAGGAGTTATAGTATACAGATAAGAATTATTAAAACTTTTGATTCAAGAAACCATAGCCGTATATGAAAAAAAAAACAGTCTTAAATATTATTTTGACATAAAAAATGTCAAATAACAGAGTGAATTTGGAATTATTCTGGCACTCTGTGAAAGCGCTTGAGTGGGGGGGATTTACGATATAAGATGATTATTAGATATTTATATTTTCTAACAATCTCTGTGATACTAACGATGATAATTGTTTGTTTATTCCAGTTTTTTTTTTAATTCAGGACCGAAAATATTCTTAAAGAATGCCATTTAGAGGTTTATCTATTCTGAGAATTTTTTGAGTTTTCACAAGGATGACGAAAGCTAAAATTGTCGAACGGTTGCCTACGAGTCTGTTAGCCTTGTGTGAAGGCGCGAATGCTTCGTTATACTACTTAGTTAGGTTAGGTTAGGTTGCAGTGGCAGTCCCACAAGGGAACACACGTAGGCCGAGCATTCGCCCTTTGTGATACCACACAATGAAGACTGATTCTACAGCAGGAGTCATAAATTTTGCCTAACTTAAATGTATTTAGAGTAGGGATCTTTAACGAGTACCTTGACATCGTACAGGCTCGGGACCGACGGTTTAACGTCCTTCACCGAGGGACGACGCGCTCAGATTTATTCACCTCCCGCGTGAATAAATCGAGGGCTAGGTGAGGATCGAACCCCGGTCCTATCAGTTCAGAGGCGAGCACGTAACCACTGAGCTAGCCTGGTCCCCTATAATACTTAATTACTGAGATAAAAGATTGGAGCTAGTGCTTGTAAGGAGGCGGCGAATAAGCTTGCGGCCTAATACGCCAGACGCACTGCACTCGCACGACCCTATCCATCTGTCTTTGCCAACTTTGGGTAAACTACTTTATCCCTGCCAGCAAAACTCCCAGCACCGATTCAACTTACTTTCACAGTCGTGTCTTAATCTGCCAGATTTTTCCATTCCTTCCTTTCCTAATCATTTCAATTTTGATCTTAATAACTGAATTTATATATATATAAACTAGAATTTTTAAAAGAACACATAGAAAAGAAATCACTGAACTCACTACTATATTTCGATGTCCTCGTCTTCAGGAATAGATGTGAATTGCTCCAAAGGCTGATATATATATATATCAATGATCAAACCACAATAAGAAATGGGAAAACAATACTAAGATCTTTCAACCGTAACAAACAGTCTTCGTCAGAGTCAAAAACCCAACTGTTCAGTTCAGTCAAAAACCCAACTGAACAGTTGGGTTTTTGACTCTGACGAAGACTGCTTGTTACGGTTGAAAGATCTTAGTCTTGTTTTCCCATTTCTTATTGTGGTTTGATCATTGATTGTTGTTTCACGTGTTTATGTGAAATATATATATATATATATATATATATATATATATATATAACTTAAATATTTGATATTTTATACAACTAAATAACCTTTTCGTATATCGTAAGTTGTAATGATTATTTTTGACGCAACAAAATTTTTTGTAACCAATAGAAAGTTAAACATATTTCTTTTTTTTTTTTGAAAAAAAAAATGAATACGTTATTTCGCACAACATAAGAAAACACTTGATTATACAGATTTGTGATCTGTATTTCACCATTTGAAAAGAAAGACTAATAAAGAAAACCCCCACATGATCCCTTTTGACAATCATTCTGATGTCAAACTATGGCTAAAATGTGAATTATGATTAACTTTGTGTATAGTGCTCCCATGGTTTTTTCCTTTTTTTTTGTTTGTTTCAATAATTCTAACGCAGCCGTCTTTTGTTAATTTTTGAATTGTGTATTTATTAAATTTTATTCATATTAATAGACTCGATAGTAAGTTGGCAAGTTTCTTTTTAAAACTTCATTGCATTATTAACTTATAGTCAACTGGACGTTATTCATTAAAATGAATACTTAAAACAAGAGCTTTTAATATTTTATTCTATACTGACCAGTGATCAAATATTTGGCAACATTTTTATTTAAGAGTAAAAAATTTCACTTTATAGAAACCTAATAATACTCAAAAATGCCAAAAATTATTTTCTAAAACTTCAAAACAATAAAATTGGAAATTTCATGAATCAGAATATTAAAAATTCAAATGTTTAAAAAATAATGAAAAAAATGTTTTTATTTTTTGTAGACATTTGATGTAACAGTTCTCAGTAATACTTAAATAATATAATACTATGAGGTTTATCCATTTTACCTCAGAATAATATAATACTATTGGTTTTTATATTGTAAAATGGTTTTGAATTCTTATATAAAATAAAACTTTTAATTTATGTTAAATAGGTTTAAGTACTGAAGGATAAAAACATTTCTGAAGGATTGATAAAAAAATGAGAACTACTTATCAGCTGTGATTTCTAGAGCTTTGCTGATTATTTGAGAGTATTACTTGAGAATTGCCTTCTGACGCTAAAAGATTTTGTATTACCTGTCCTTTACTTGATGTTACTTGATAACTTCAATTATTTTATAAATTACTTGATGGATACTATAAGGAAGTTATCACAAAAGGAAGAACATTTGACATGAAATAAACTTGAATTGATATCGCTATAAACATATTTATATATATATAATATATATATATAACTTATAGGCAGAAAACTTATAGACAGGAACTACTAATATGTTAAACTAAGTCGTGTTTAACAAAACATGTATATCCGAAGGACTGCTACCAAAGTACACTAATATATATATATATATATAATATATATATATATATATATATATATATATATATATATACAGTTTTCTATGGGTTGTCCGGGGAAAGGAATATGATTCGATGCGATGTTGACAATGGGAGTAGAGTTACAGGTCCAAGCGTAAGGTCCCAGTTGCCCGCTGCTCAGCAAAAAGCCTTTGCGTTCTGCCAATAGGTATAGAGGTTGCACAGTCCCTCTGTGTTAAATGATGTTTGGCAGAAAACATTAGCCTCACTTTACAGTGAACTCCTGTTCCCTTTCTATTTTTGATTTTTGTGGTGGTTGGGTGTTGTTGTTGTTTACTATTTTCTGTTACGGTTATTGCTGGATATTTAAATGATACTCTCGGTTGTTTACTGCGAAAAGCCGCCTTCATCTTCATGCCAACAGGGGTAGAGGTTGCACAGTCCCTCTTGATTATTAAGAGATGTTGACACTGGAATCCAACTTCTTCTCGTAGAAACATCTTCAAGTTGTAGGTTTTGTATATTGTTCTCTTCGGTTTCTTATGTTCATGTTTTTTCTTCAGTTGAATGTTATTGCTGCTATTGATGGGTGGCTGGTAGGTGATGAAAAGTTCTGCACTGTTGACCTGGTGGTGGTATTTGCGACATGTTTCAACCATTCTCTGGTTATCTTCAGGCAAGGAAATGGGTCAAGGGTCAAGGGTCAGCTAGCCATGCACAGCAAGGTGCATGCCAAATTAGTGGACAGGCATCTAGGCCTTTTACCACTTCATTCTCTAAATTAGTTAACTTGGCGGGATACAAGCTAAACTGGCGCTTTTACTTGTCCCTTGTATTAACAAATAAAATTTCCTTGGCTAGTGTGAACCTTTGACCAGTGACCAGAACAGACTTATGCAATATAGAGACTTAAGATTCAAAATACATACAACGCCCAACAGTGAAATAATGGAATGATGAAATAATCACATGGAGCCCATCCGCAACCCACTCATCGTCAAGCACACAGCACGAAAGCAGAGTTAGGAATTGCAAGACTGCATTCATAAATGCATTTGATCAACCCTGCCCCCATAACTGCGGTCCCAACGAACAAGCGGCACCCTCGGGCTACATGGGGCCTTAATACATGAAGTATTAATAATAATAATAATAACAACAAGAAGCATAATTAATAATAATTAATTAATTAATCACATGGAGCCCATTTCACGGTCTGCTCATCATAAAGCACACAGCACGAAAGCAGAGTTAGAAATTGCAAGACTGCATTCATAAATGCATTTGATCAACACTGCGTTCATAACTGCGGCCCCAAGGAACAAGCAGCACCCTCGGGCTCCATGGGGCACGTAAAGATAATATAATATAATAATCTAGGTAACGATAATAATAATAATTATAATAACAATAAGATAACATAATAGTTCTATTACCTCTTTGAGGTGATTACCCTTTGAGGGTGTATACATTTTAATGAATACATTAACGAGCCCACAATCCATCCATCGATAAGCACGCAGTCCGGAAGCAGGGTTAGGAATTGCAAGAATCTGCATTCAAAAATGCATTTGTCAACCCCGGATTCCATGACTGCGGCCACCGAGAACAGCTGCATCCAAGCTCAATATGGGAGACAGCAATGACTACTAAGTACAGTCTTAAGAACATACCCACTATAACACCTCTATGAGGTGATTACCTTATGGGAGTGTAGTAAAAGCTCACCCAATCCATCTAGCGATAAGCACGCAGCCGGGAGCAGAGTTAAGAATTGCAAACTGCATTCAAAAATGCATTGGTCAACTCTGCATTCACACAACTGCGGCCACCAAGAACATCTGCATCCTACAGTACAGTGTAGGAGATAACTAATGAATATATGCAGTTAGGTATAATCTTAAGACCATACGTTATCCTAATACCTCTTCGAGGTGATTGCCCTTACAGGGGGAAGACATTTATAAATTAATATATCAAAATAACAATTAAATATAAAGCTGATTTATAACAAAATGTGTGTTTTGAACACAGATCTATCTTATTCTAAATTTATAAATAGCAAGGAAATGGCCCAGACGTTGGTCCTTATATACAGTTTTCTATGGGTTGTCCGGGGAAAGGAATATGATTCGATGCGATGTTGACCAATGGGAGTAGAGTTACAGGTCCAAGCGTAAGGTCCCAGTTGCCCGCTGCTCAGCAACATAAGAAACCGAAGAGAACAATATACAAAACCTACAACTTGAAGATGTTTCTACGAGAAGAAGTTGGATTCCAGTGTCAACATCTCTTAATAATCAAGAGGGACTGTGCAACCTCTACCCCTGTTGGCATGAAGATGAAGGCGGCTTTTCGCAGTAAACAACCGAGAGTATCATTTAAATATCCAGCAATATCCGTAACAGAAAATAGTAAACAACAACAACACCCAACCACCACAAAAATCAAAAATAGAAAGGGAACAGGAGTTCACTGTAAAGTGAGGCTAATGTTTTCTGCCAAACATCATTTAACACAGAGGGACTGTGCAACCTCTATACCTATTGGCAGAACGCAAAGGCTTTTTGCTGAGCAGCGGGCAACTGGGACCTTACGCTTGGACCTGTAACTCTACTCCCATTGGTCAACATCGCATCGAATCATATTCCTTTCCCCGGACAACCCATAGAAAACTGTATATAAGGACCAACGTCTGGGCCATTTCCTTGCCTGAAGATAACCAGAGAATGGTTGAAACATGTCGCAAATACCACCACCAGGTCAACAGTGCAGAACTTTTCATCACCTACCAGCCACCCATCAATAGCAGCAATAACATTCAACTGAAGAAAAAACATGAACATAAGAAACCGAAGAGAACAATATACAAAACCTACAACTTGAAGATGTTTCTACGAGAAGAAGTTGGATTCCAGTGTCAACATCTCTTAATAATCAAGAGGGACTGTGCAACCTCTACCCCTGTTGGCATGAAGATGAAGGCGGCTTTTCGTAGTAAACAACCGAGAGTATCATTTAAATATCCAGCAATATCCGTAACAGAAAATAGTAAACAACAACAACACCCAACCACCACAAAAATCAAAAATAGAAAGGGAACAGGAGTTCACTGTAAAGTGAGGCTAAGGTTTTCTGCCAAACATCATTTAACACAGAGGGACTGTGCAACCTCTATACCTATTGGCAGAACGCAAAGGCTTTTTGCTGAGCAGCGGGCAACTGGGACCTTACGCTTGGACCTGTAACTCTACTCCCATTGGTCAACATCGCATCGAATATATATTATACATTATATATATTATATATATATATATACATACATATATATATATATATATATATATATATATATATATATATATTATATATATATATATATTGATAAAAGTATCGACCGTGAAATAGAAACAAAACTAAAATTTATCGGGACTCGGTCAGTTCTTCAGGTGTATATATATTAGTATAAATAGGGAGCAGACCTTCTTTTATACAAATTGTGTTGAACTGAATTGCCTTAATCAAACATGCTCAAACTGCATTCAAAGGGTGAATGCCCCCCATCCCCCACCCCCATCCTAACTTTAATTTGTCTTTTATCCATCCTTGTAATGTTTTGAATGTTAAATTTTCCTAGTGCTAGGCTTAGTGATATTTATTTTTTAGTGAACAATTTTATTTAGCTTACTGTTATGTTTACATACTTGTTCTATGAAAATAGTTTTGTTTTGTGATGGTTTAAAATAATTTCTGAAGATGGTTGGAGACAACCGAAACATGTCAAATGTTAATCATTAAATATTGATGGCCAACCAGAGTTTTGCTCAAATAATTCACCAACTAAATCAAGACGATTTGAAATTATCAAGAAAATATGAAAAACTTCTCAAAAGAAAGGTATGTTTGATTAAGGCAATTCAGTTCAACACAATTTATATATATATATATATATATATATATATATTTACTGTTTTCTTGACCAAAAATTACTAACAAACACTTTTTCTTCTTCTCGGAATTTGGTCAGGGTAAAATTATGGAATCACCTTTTTGCCAACGTTTCGTCTTTATTTTAAGACATCCTCAGGGCTATAAACTAACAAAAAAACAATAAACAATGGACATTTGTCATTTCTACTTTAGAAACATCATAACACATTGAAAAAAACTTACTCAAGGCTGGCATCTGTTGATGCTAGTGCTAGTTGAAATGCTAGTTGAAAAAACTTGAGTAAGTTTTTTCAATTTGTTTATGATGTTTCTAAAGTAGAAATGTCAAATGTCCATTGTTTATTGGTTTTTTTGTTAGTTTATAGCCCTGAGGATGTCTTGAAATAAAGACGAAACGTTGGCAAAAAGGTGATTCCATATATTTACCCTGGCCAAATTCCGAGAAGAAGAAAAAGTGTTTGTTATATATATATATATATATATATATATATATATATATATATATATATATATATATGCAATCAGAAAGGTTGATGACGACTGTTCTGATAACTACGAGCTGCTCACCCTGATGAACAGCTCCTGGTCACTAAATCTAGTCATTTACACCCAAAGCTACTAGAGAATCGAACACATCGTGGAGTTGGAACAATGCCATACTCTCTCTTGATGAACACGGTAAACTCCACGATCACTCATAGTAAAAGAAAACAGTTTCACTCACAAACTCAGTCTTTTTGGATATATTGAATTGTTAAAGTAAATATGTTTTTTTTAACTTTTTGGAAGTTTGGGGTGCAGTTTGAAAGCATGTGACCTATGAACCAGCAGTTTGATAATTGTAGTTTAAAATAAGTATTAAGTCATATATTTCATATGAAGGGAAGAATTACTTATTACTATGTTAAAAATTAAAAGCATATTTCAAATTAGATATACATTGTTAACATGTTTCAAAAATCAATATATAAAACAAATTTATATTTATTGGGGAGAATAAAGTTAAAAATGCAATTATTTAAACTGTTTATTTACCGGGTTTGATGGTAACGTGCCTAAGCACACATTGTTGGTGACTGGCTCTTGGCTGAATCAAGTGTTGCCGAAGACACAGTCAGAGAGAGGTCCTCAAGAGCACTCAACCGTCAAACCTTCCTCATCCCACAAACAACCTTGTTAATTTTGAACATTAATAAATTCAATAACTTTTAACGACTCTCTATTGTGAGAAAAACCTCTTGACAATCACAACTTTATTAAAGGATAAAGTAAATTATTACTTAAATCGGATTGTTAATCAAATAATAGTGATTATCTATGAGTATGATATTACGTCTACATCATAGCCACATTAAAATTAATTGATTGTCAACGAGTTTATATTATCTTTACTTATGGTAAAGTTGAATGTAGTTCATTCCTGATTTTTGAAAGGTTTTCGATGTGTATGTGTGTGTGTGTGTGTGTGTGTGTGTGTGCTGTGTGTGTGTGTGCGTGTGTGTGTAGGTGCATGATGAGTGTATATCCAAACGTTGATGTACACCCTACAATCCATACCACTGATGGATTTAATTCATATTTTAGACAAAAAGGACCCTCTGAAGTGTAGATGTGTCCGATGTGTCATGCGAATGTAACTTTTTTGTCCAAAATATGTTTTAGGACAACATTTTTTTACTCTTAAGCTACTTAATCTATAGTGTCAAAATTTTGATGTTCTTATAAAATTAATAGCTTCAAAGAAAAATTCAACCTGTATAAAGGTGCGTTTGCAAAAAAATTTGTAAAACTTTTGACTTATGATCCTACTGAAGTAATGCGTATACGTTACGACTCACTCCGTATAGCATATCAAAATGAAAATATATAAAACAAAATAGCAATTTTGAGATGAAGGGAGGACTACTTTTTATTGAAATTGCATAGAAACGGTTTTATGTTTTCAGAAAAAAAAATTTATCCTTAAGAAATACTTGCAAAAGAATCTAATTTTTTCAATACAATCAAGCTAAAATTAACAATATATAAAAAAACATTTTTGTAAATTTTCATTACTACAGAAGGTAATTAAACTATAATAACTGAAAACTCGTAATGGGAATAATGTATAACCTACCGTATTTGTTGGCTATGTTTAAATTTATTTAGAAAAAAAATTGTCAAATGTATAAAATACGTCAATCAAACATATGTTTTATAATATTTTCTAGAGTGTTGAATGGTTTTACATAGAAAGTGTTGTTACCAGTTACGTGCTGAACCCTTGCTACAACAAATGCTAATTTGATATATACAGTGCTTAGATGTTTAGGAAGCTGATTGTTTTTGTGTACCATTGAGGCTTGAGAAAGATATTTTTCTTTCGTTCTTCATGACTAAACGGCCACTAATGTTAAACAACTTTTTCAGTGACTCACTAAACTTGAATTTCTTATTGAGTAAAGTCAATACAAAGATTTTATGATCTCTCAGTTTTAAAAGATCATTATTGTACTAAAATCACAAACATTAAGTTCAGTCTGTAGTAACTTGAAAAGTTTGTAATAAATATAATATTCGTAAGAGGCAACATACTTTCAAAAAGAGCAAAATTATCAATTCAGCGAAATCTAGATTAACAAATGGAGAAGTTCTTGAATCTTGAAAAATTACTTGGACTGCTTCTGGATATAAAAGAAGCTTTTTATAACATGAATTCGAATCCTTTGATTCATACAACAGTCATACCGCACTCCTGTCCATTTATCAACGGTGCGGAATAAACATTGATACTGTATAACACATCTTCAATCCTTCCTTCATCTTCAATTCATCTCTATTATCATTATGTAATACATCTTTAATTTTACCTTAAAGGACATAATTCGGTGGCCTTAAAAAATATACAAAGAAACTTGTTTGTAGAAAATTTGGTGTACAATTCAACCAAACATGCATAAATGAAGGAATGCACATGCTTTCCTTAGATAATTCTTTATATGATATAAAGTAATAATCTATATATTAATCTAGAAACAGCAGGTTTCAAACTGATGCAGTATTCTCAACACATTGTTAGAAATAGATTTGGAAACGACAAAAAAAGGACAATATGACAGATTTGGCCACAGTGCACATGAGTCTGATGAGACTACGACAACCAGGCTAATAAAAATAAAAACATGACAATTCCTCATAATGATCTCAAGTTTGTTATAACTGATAAAATAAAACAGCCACAATGAAAGGACTGAAATCATTAATTTGACTATCTATCTTTCATAATTCATTCAAAATTATAGATGATTAATTCTACAGTTACAGAATACTTACAATAAAAAAATTATTAAAACTCAGTTAATTATGATTGAGATTAATATTAAGAATATATAGTAAATTTTACTGTAAGTCATTCTTGAAGTTATTATTTTAAATAAGACTATTATAAGAACAACTACACTTTATACTAAGAATCATAAGTGGTTGGTAAGAATTGACGTCAAATGTACGATCGACTAACGCCTATTATGGAATATTATATAATAGTGGAAAATAACAACGTTAGTTTACCTACAAATTGTTCGCATGCTTAGAAATATTAACATCGAGCTATACTTCTCTATGCTTAGTCCTAGGAATGCTGTACTCAGTTTACATCTCTTAGGAAATTTTGATTGAGAAAACAATCTGTAATAATGATTCAATTTAATGAAAAAGGGAAATATTTGTTTCCAACATGTATGCTTACAATCTTTCATAGTTAGCACTGTCCTAGAGTATCAAAGAGTGGCGAAATTTACTAGCAACAAGTAATATGATGTTTGCAAGTGGCAAGCACCACTGAAACTCTTATGACAGAAATCAGGCAGTTACAGAAACTACCGAAGAAATCTGGAGTCGCCTACACTGAACTTTACTTAATAGTGACTTCATAATATTAAGCCTAACATAAGTAAACATAATACTAATCTCATTTACAATACATTGAGTCTTTGTTTTATTTCAATTTGACAATCGTTTCAAATTTATAACTATGGTATAGTATTATATAACTGATAGTTAATCAATTTAACAATTTTATTTGTTTAATTGAATTATAAACATTTTGTCAGTTATAAAAAATTTGATATCGTTGATCTAGAATAATTAGGCAAGTTCATATTATTCTAATCAAAGAAAGGGCTGATATTCATCGAACTCTTAAGCAGGGCTACCATATCTTATGTATCAATATTCCCCATTTCGTGTCAAAATTCAGCTTTAGATTTTA
This sequence comes from Hermatobates lingyangjiaoensis, assembly GCA_026182355.1. NCBI lineage: Eukaryota > Metazoa > Arthropoda > Insecta > Hemiptera > Hermatobatidae > Hermatobates > Hermatobates lingyangjiaoensis. Next base: position 1,061,039 of record JAPFBL010000063.1, on the reverse strand, counting down.
ATTGCTTTATTGACCTTCAAAATTGCCCTTAAGGAATTATATCTCACTTCAAATGTTTTAAATATGGTTTGTCAAAAATCTTTATTTTCTTCAAGTCGATTGCCTCGCATTCAGATAGAATGTGAAAAAAAAGTTTACACAACTTCCTGACAGAGTTTGCATTATTCGTGTGATGGTAACTGCATGTTGTATAAGTAATAGTTTAGAAATCAAACTGTTAGATATTTTAAATATCTTTATGAACACTTCCATTGAAGATGTAGTTTATTTTCTTACAAATGAAACCACAATCGGAATAAGTTTTTCAAACTAAATTATGCACCGCTGTTGTAACCACCTTTATCTGTTTCCTTCTTCTTCCAATAATCAATTGCTCCAATCTGTTCCAAACTGTTCACTGTCTTGTTCCCCTTATATTCCCTTGTTTCCAGTTACCCACATAAAGTTATATTTTCACTTGGGCCATTATTAATTTTTGACACGACAGTATATTAGACTGGGGCCCCTTTTGTAAAATCTGGAGGCTTCTAGTCCATGGGATCACATCTACGTCTCCTTTAAAATTCATACTTACATTAATTATTGTTTCCCGTAATAATTATTATGTAAATATTTTTATTATTAAAAAGACAAAACCTTTAGTAATTCGCTACTCCAAAGTGTTCAAATGAGTTCATTTCATACCAAACCCTTTAATATGACACTTAATGTAATTTCAATCCCTTATTAAATGATGAAATATTAGTTGTTAGCTGTATGACATGGGTAAATCTAGTATAGAAATCTTGTTCCCAGTAAAAAAAAAAATATTAAACAAAAACACCTTGTTCTTCTAAAATTTTATCTGTTGTTAAGATCATCTAAAAAGAGTCATCCAGAGTGCTAATATACCTTTCATTTCTGACAAAAGGTGTCCACTTAGAAAGGATGCAGGACGAGAATATATATATAATATATATATTATATAGCAGGACTGCTATAGATATATTATGTATAGATATATTATATCTATGATATAACGTCTATGTATGGACTGCTATAGATATATTATATATAGATATATTATATCTATGATATAACGTCTATGTATGGACTGCTATAGATATATTATATATAGATATATTATATCTATGATATAACGTCTATGTATGGACTGCTATAGATATATTATGTATAGATATATTATATCTATGATATAACGTCTCTGTATGGACTGTTCAAAAGGCTCTACTAAGTAGTCATGGATCATTTTTTTAATGCCGTTGTAAATATTTTCTCGGGTAGGAAGAGACCGAATTCTTGAGAATCCTAAAGTAGTTTAAAATCTCATAAACTTTAGTATGGGTCCAGTCATGCTATGCTATGAGAGTTGGAGATTCTTCTTTCGTGTCGTATGTATGTCTGTTGTCTTCACTTCATATTGGACGAGTATTTCAAAATTGAGGTAAATTTGGTAATAGAATAAGTTTAATAATAGGACAGTTTTTTAATAAATTAAATTTACCAGTTAAGCTACGTGAAAGTGTTGAGGTTGCATCCCGCACCCCAACGTTTCATGGAGGACATACAGTAACGGGAATTGTCCTAGAGTCCATCTAAAAAGAATAATATTATTCATAATAGGAATAATAATTATTATTAAAACAATAATTCAATAATGACGAGAATTGTACGAGAACATTTCATGGTAAACACATTATTATAGTTACCAGGGAATTAAAATAATAAATAATTGTATTAATTATACCAGAATAAAGATTTTAATTTTTTTAACCCTATTGATGATATAAGTAAATTTAAAATTGGAATAATGAAGTTTTATTAAGATACTGCCAAGATATAGAAATAAAAATGATTAATTCTGAAGATGGGGATATTGATAGTAAAAGTTTTCTATTTAAAGAACTGAAATCTGTAATCCCCGAGATGAATCTTCGTGCTTTTTTGAATGATATATTTGAAAATAAATTAGGCAAGACCTTTTCAAATGCAGCAAATGTATGCGTATTTATTATTTCACTTCACCTGTCAGCAAGTTTAAGCAACTTCCGGAGAAGGGAGTTTTTTTTTAAATTGAAATGATTAAGAACTGACGTGATTTATAAGGATGATTTATTGAGAATATTATTCCAGGTGTAATAAATATTTTATTAAAAATTTAGTGGTGAACAAGTATAAAGAGTTAATATACGTATAATGATATTATGCATAATAAAATAATACTTGTAATAAATCAGCATTTTATTTATATTCTATTTTTTTTTTGGTTCTACAAATACATTACTGCTTAATCATCAGAACTTTTTTGAATTCTAATTAAATTTATTTTATTAAGATAAACATGTTGTATAATGCAAAAGGACTGATTTTTTTTTAATACATAGGTTATTTTGCCCTCACAATGGTCCTAAATATGTCAATATGAGACTGTTAACAGATTATTCAAGTATAATGGAAGAAGTTGGCTCCTGCTGTGATATCAAAATCAGAGCACGTTTTGAAAGGCGATAAGTTACAATACGTCGAGTGTGACAAGACACAGTGATACTGCACAGGTAGCATTGTATCTTTAGAAACCTATATCTTTCACTAAACTTTTGGTACTTCCGGATTGATAATTTCTTGGATCTGGAATTTCACTTGATAATATAAACCCCTGGTATTCGGCATTGCGGAATTTATGTTGAATAGATTCAATGTTAATTTTATTGAGAGGAATCTACTCTCAAATTAAACGATTTAGATAGATTATTAAATAAGTTTCCCTACTGAATAATGTTTTTAATGAGAAAAATTCTAATTTAATTCGTGATTAACCTCTATAAATTACTTTATAAATATTAAAAGTATTTTAATGGACTTATTCTTAATGGACTTTGTTATCAAATAAAATAAAGTTTAGATTTATTTTGGTTCAGTCCAATAATTTAAATTGATAATTTATTTGATTCGCGAAAAGACATGACCACAGAAAGGTTTCATTTGTAAAAAAGAGTATGTGAGGATTTAAGCTTCACCTTGCATGATTAGCACCTTTAGAATATGGGAAGTCCCGTATGGAAAATTACATTGAGCATATTGTGCATAACAGTCAGGAATAGAAGCTGAATAAAGGCGAGTCCATGAACATGGCAATTAGTGGAGATCAAACGGGATGGTTATCCTGCAAAGGCCCCAAAATCAATCAGCTAATGCTAACTCTATTTACAATCTGGTGTATAGAAACTTGTGGACAATGTGGAATTAGGAGGCTTTTGTCTGGTGCAGGAGAACGCTAATCCTTAAAAGGTTGTAAATGTAACGATAATTGTGACACGATTTCAAAGGAGCACCAAGTATAACAGTTACTAATCGCAGGAATGAGATATTGAAAGAACTGCGCCCTATATACTTATAGACCGAAGTTAACAGAAGTAGCTGAGCAAAGCTAGTCTCGGATAGAAAAACCAAATGTGCTTAACTGAATCAGCATGCTCAAAAAATTTACTGGAAACTATAAATTAAACAGGCTCAAAGCATTAAGTCCACATACAAAAATCAGGAGTTGCATAAACACAACTTTACTCTAAGTAAATATAATATTAAACACGTTGATAATTAATTCATGTGCCTCTCGTGAAGGGGTAATATCTAATTCATAGGTAATCAATAATGATTCATTTGTTTTACTGTGACTAATTTTTTATAATCTTTTCATTTCACTTTATCAGTCGTAAGAGACTTGAAATTATTCAACTAAAACTATCTGATATATTGTTATAATTAAACTGAGACCCTGAATCTCACTCGACTCATTCGCAGCCCGGCCATATAGTTACATTGTGCATCCTTTTGTCGCTTCTAAATTCAATTTCAGGTTTTAAGATCTTCAATAAGCCTCAAAAATGTCGTTAATATAGTATCTCACACTTCTATTGGTTTTAGGTACAACTTGTTAAACCACAATACCATCTTAAACGTGATTACATATTATTTATACAGAATGAGTAGGTTTCTACCTCTACAAAATGAGACTTAAGTCAACAGTTTTATAATAATGATAACGCTAATGAACATCATTTAATTGATTATCTGTTACTTTTATAACAATTAACTGGGATTTTGATATTGCTTACATGATAACCTCATCATACAAAACCAAAATTAAATTGATTATTAACAAGTTTAATATTATCTTTACTTTCAGGTAAGATGAATGTTTGCCACAAATGCAGTACGGAAAAACGTGGTATAAAATCTTGGTACTGCCACTCAAGATTTTATAAATGATGTATTCAATGATACTGAGAATTTCTCATTGAAAAATATTGAACGTTTTTTAATTTTGCAACGAGAGTTGTTAGACAGTCGTATTCACTGTCTAGGTACCATACATCACTGTAATAAATGATGGTTAAACATTGGAAGACGCTGTTACTTAGTTTGTTTTTTTTGGAATAGGATGTCGAAACAGATAAAGCGAGAAAAGATAGAAACCGACACAATTTTGTAAATGCTCACTATTTCTGAAAGGTAAAGTGCAGGTTGTAAAAAGAATAAATCTTGTACAAAGCTGAAAGCTGTCTCAAAATAACCTTTGGGAGTAAATACGAGAGAAAAGAAAGATTAGATTCAGATTGTGCTGTGCTTTAATGCAGCGAAAAAAGAAAGTAGGTCTTCTTTAGAATCAGAACTCACCAATATGATCCAAACCAGAATAAACTTAGAAAGTAAAGATTTATAAACGTATCTTATTAGCTTTTATATGCATCGTGTTTTCATTTCTATTGGTTTTTATTTAATTGAGTTTCGTTTCATTTTCTACTGATATTGTAAAGTTCGTGAGTTTGTTTGTTTGTTCACCCGTTTCCCGTGGAGATAGAGACCTGAAATTAAATATATATTATTTATTACCTGAATAATGTTAAATAAAAGAAAATTATCACTATATTCCCAAAATTGGAGCCAGGGTAGCAAGTGTCTTACGAGTTCGCCGATGACAGTAGTGCAAAAATATTATATATAAATGTAACAAAAATTTTTAAATTAATTTAATTTAAAAATGAAGTAAATTAATTTAATATTTTCGTAATATAAACACTAGTAATAAACAAAAGGCATGGAGCCAGGACAGCCCATTGGCTTGTGTGATCGCTGATGATATTTGTAAAAATGTATTATACATAAATACATTTTATATATAATACATTTATGTATTTATATATTTTTGTTAAAAAATTTTTAACAAAAAAATTTTTCCAATTTAAAATTTGTAAAATATAAACACTGGTAATAAAGTAAAAACATGGAGCCAGAGTAGCCCAGAGGCTTGCATGCTCGCTGATGACAATTGTGCAAATCTATTATAAATAAATGCAACAAATACATAATAAACTATTACATTAGAGGTTAAAAATGAATAATTTTGGAAACGAACTTCAACACAACTGTCAAATAGAATACGAATGCTCTAAGGTAATATTATAAAGACACATTCCTTTTAAGAATTTTATTTTACGTTAGGTAAATAGATTGAATATTTCAATTTACAAGTTTTGTTTGTTTTAAAATATATCGTTGTGAATATAACTTGATTGCTGTTTTATTTATTTATATGATAAAATAAATGATTTTTTTTTACTTTTAAATGATTTTTATTTTGCTAAATATACTTAGAGTGTATATACTATGAGTGTAAATACACTTCATTTAGATTAGTACATTTTTGCAATTTGTTCAAAACTAGTATTCTCCCTGAACCAATTCATTTGATAGATTTTTTGCTTAAAATATTAGTATACTTCGTAATTTCTGAATTGTTGAAACTGTGCTAAGTTCAACAATCTAAGTGAATCACTTTCTTGGAATTAAACTATTTAATGCAAATGAATAAAATAAAAAAGAAATAGATAAAAGGTTATCGATAAATTTATTGTTTTTACGCATGAATTTAACAAAAATATTTTCAATAATTACTATCAAATATTATACGTTTCTTAATTAGCAGTGGGATAAAGTATAAATCAATTAAGAATTATCAGATGATAAAGTGAACAAAAATTAATATGTCTCCCATCCATCAAAACGTCAAAATTGCTTATACATAGTTTTATTGCTTATGATTTTTACAGGTTCAGACATAGACAGGATATAAGAAGCTCTCTCTATAGAGAAAGTGTGTGATTAATGTCACATTTGTCGCTTATTAGTACGTTACGCAGAGTAAATATACCCAAAAGGGTGTAGACTGAGAAATTTAGTGAATTTGTCTGAAGTAATGTTCTTAATTATCTTCAAATCTAAATTATTTTAACCGATTATTGGTCACCATCCCAATTTTAAAAACAAATTTAGTTTTTATTAATTAATATTTTATCTAAACAAATCCGACAAGTCACCACAAGAGGAACATATCCATCTATTATAAATATTGATATTAAAAATATTATTATTAATATTATTACATAATATTAATTAACTGAGCTAACAGTGAACTTTTCTTCTGCAGTTGAATATTCCCAGTTGAGTTAAGTGTGGAGATTGAACTGATAGAGTATTGACCGTGTTTTTCTTATCTCATCTAAGATTCATTGATTTTTGTAATAATTTGTTGCAGGTTTGAGCCTGTGGGGGGTTGGCCAGACTGGTTTGTTCGGACGAGAGACGCCCTTGCTTGACATGTTACTTTTCTCCGCTCTCATTTCGGCTGTCGACCCAGTAGCCGTTCTAGCAGTATTTGAGGAAATCCATGTCAACGAAATCTTGTACATTGTTGTCTTTGGAGAGTCACTTCTTAATGATGCCGTCACAGTCGTAAGTACCCACCTTACTTGCATCTTGAATAACATTTAATGCAAGTAAATGCATTAAACAAAATAATGCATTTACTTAATAATCACTTTATTAATATTTTCTAATTAATTCTATTTTTCATAATTGCTCAATTCTTTGTGCCAAATAAGTATCAGTATAACTTAAGTATAAGCGAAATGAAGAACCTTCAACCTCGTAGAAAATAAAACCTAAGTACTCCTTGTCATCAATCAACCAGATTCCCAAAACTCTCATTCCTTTGTTTGCAGTATCTGGTGCATATATATCCAGCATTTTAATGCTACAACCTACCGGTACTTTGATTACAAATGTTTTATAAGACAAATGAACATTTGTCTAATGCACCGCTACAATATTGACTATCCACACTGATATCAAAATGTCCACATAAATGATCAATAACAGTAAAATGCCTACTTCCTTGTTGAAACGATTAGGAAAAAATTGATCGTTTTGTTAAATGAAAGTGAATGGATTTTCTGAGCAATATATATTCTCATAGAAAGAAATGGAATAGGAGGTGTGTTTGCGAAAACCTTTCTTGGCTTTAAGAGAGTAATCTTAGCAAACGTCTTACGAGTAAGTCGATAGAGATAGAGAGAGAGTTGTGAAAATGACAAGAAGAATGGATGGCAACTTCAAAGACGCATCATACCAAACAATACTTTTACCAATACTGTCGTCAAACTACGTGCTTCACTGGACAAGGTCATTTTAAAAGCTACTTTATTAGTTTTCAAATTCCTCAACTCTACGTACTTGCAACAATTGAAGTATTCAAATGCATCACCAAACACATCATCTCTAAGTAATGCGACAGTGATATAACTGTTAAATAAACTGGTCTTGTATGAAATATAATTTCTTCACTCATTTCATAAACGGTAAAGATCTTGAACAAATATCAAATTGTTAGTTACATTTAAATTTATATTCCTTTGATTCAGCTCATACATGTTCATTTTAAGGTGTTTTTATTTCAGTACTATTATTTATTACATATTTAATTTATTTTGGTAATTAATTTATAGTTAATGTTTGTTACATGCAATCATAGCTAATTATGAAATATTTTTTTTTAATTGGGTTATTTAATGCAAAACAAGTAATATGAAAAAAATTACAATAAACTCCTTTCAATAGGGATACTATTGGGAGGAAAAAACCCATATTATATCATTCATCAACGAGCTTACAATTTCGCCTTCATAAACCTGATTATAACGACTAGATTATTCATTAAAAGAACTAGAAATATAAATTTTTTTATGGAAATTAAAGCGTAAAAGTACTTGGTACTTTTCTTCAGGTTACGTCTAGATATCGAGAAGACGTAAAAGTAAAGTACCAAACTGACATAATTTGCAGAAAACATGATATAGCTCCTTCAAAAAAAACTGACCTTATCATAAAATGATATAACTGCTTCAACTATGTCGTAACATAAAATATGGATTTGAACTATCATGGACTACATCAGCATTTTAAGTACACATAGTTTCATGTTCCTTTGGTTCAGACATTCATTTCATTTGGTTCCTCAGTTCATTATTTTCATACTAACTGTTCGACACGCGTTGTTTTTTCGTAAAACAGTTTTGTATGGGACTAGTTTCCTTAATTTTTTCAATTATTAGTAAATAAGGAAATTAGTATATATAAATTTAATAAATTTATATAAATAATAAATTTATATAAATTAGTAAATAAAATGACACATTAAATGATATCAGTTGGATTAGTTATTAATTGGTGTTTACCAATTATATGAATTGGAACGAATATCTTTAGCATTGCATGCAAGAATATTGGAAGCAGTTTATTTAAAATAAACATGCTCTCTCTAAAAATGTCTAAAAGTAGAGTTCGTTTGATATTTTTATTCTAAAGCTGATTAGTTCTTCAGATTAGATTCAAAGCAGGCAATAAATGCAAAATACCCTTTTTGTATGTTTCGTGTATAGATTGAAAATATATTTTATTCAATGAGTTTTCATATTAACCTGATTTCCTTGTTCCCTCCTTGAAAATAAGTTTTCTCGGTGAACAGGATTGTTTAAAAAGTTTTATCTCTATGTTATAAATATTCAAGATAACACTTTATTTCCTCAACAAACTAATACGATTAACAATGTATTTCGCCCACACTCAGGTTCTATGCTTAGTTACATAATTATTAAATGTTTAATAATTATGTAAACATCGCCCGTACCTACCCAGGCTTTGCTTCTTTTGTCATTTCCGAGATATACTTTTATCATGCTTGAGTGCTCATTTAAGCCTTGGGCTTGTCCAAGAGTGGGGAATCATTCTTGGAATAAAGGCCATTTTAGCACCGTCCACTTCCCCGAAAGGCCAGAACGAATGGATAAACAAATTCTTATATAATAGTTATATTGTAAAATATTTGAATCTATCATTATATTACTCGGTCAGTGCATCTAAAATGGTTTCCAACCTTTCAAAAGATTCAGCAGTGTCCTCACTGCCTTCGTTTATTACCTTTGTTGGCTTAGGAAAATCATTTTCTAAAGGCCTAGATTTTTCAAGTAATGATTGGTGAATAGTGTTATTCCTAAATGCCAGAATTATTTGCCTTTATTGCCAAAATTATAATTTTTTTATATTTCGAAATGTTCTTTTCAAGAAACCGCAGAAGACCGCACTTCATGATTGAAAAGGCTACATGCGGCCTTAAGGTCGCAGGTTTCCCACTTCTGGGCTAGTCATTGTCCTGAGTATTCCAAGGGCAGGTGGTGCCCAGTGTTGTTTATTCGAGTGTACTCAACGTGGCTGTGGCCATTATAAAGTCCTTAAGAATTATTAGTATTGACAATCACAATAGTTTAAACCTCCGAATGGCCTAATGAACATTTAGTTCTATAAACTGATAAAACTACTAAAACAAAAATTGTAATACAAAAATAGTGTCCTATGGTATAAGCATGTTGACCTTATACTTATACCCATATACCTTATATTTTTTGGCTCAAATACCAGAAATAACTGTAGACAATGTGTCATTATACTTTCTAAGGATTATCTGGATTCTTTGAAACTATAGTAATCACAAGTTTACTGAATCAGTAAAGTTAATGATTTAAAGATAATTGTCATATATAGTCATAGAAGACTATTACGCTCTTTATCGATGTAGTTTTTTCACCGTACGTGGTATCTAGACCAGTGATAGCTTTGCAATAAACTGTAATCTATATAAAGTAATGATAGAGCTATAAAATAAAATATATAATACTATTATATTGTTATATTTAATAAATGATATATTTTTATTAATAATATAAATTATAATATAGCTGTTAAATAATAATATCCCTTCTTTGTGGAAAACGAAAGAAACATTTATGCAGGAAGTACTAATCCCTATTGATTTTTCTTACCTGAAACACATAAACTACAATATGAAAATAGTTTCCAAACTATACAGGAATTACATCTTCTGTTTGAGAAGTGGTATAAGTTCATTATAAAAATGTAAATGTCATCCAGTTTGCTAATAATCGCCCTTAAAGGCTATTGGCTGTTGATTTTTCTTTCAACCCAGAGAACATATAGCATGCTTCTTCATCTCGATTCCGTGTAGATCAGTGTTTCCCCAAGTGGGCGGTGCTTTGATATCGGGGGGCGATAATGCAAAAAGGAGCAAGGATTCTATTTCAATAAATTGAAAATGTTCATGCAATATAATTTCTAAATTTAAGTGAAAACACGACATGTAAACTTCTAGGAAACGGTTTCTTAAATTATTTATTTTGATAATTCATTTTTATGTTAAAAATATATTCTCACCTAAGTTTCTTTTATTGTGTATTAATTCTTTTGCATAAATATGGTATGAAACAATACATCTATTGGATTCTAAATAAATATTCGGTTAGTAATTATTTTAATTTAATTATTAAAATGTCACTCATTTGGTTATTTAGTCTAGGAATCTGATTATATTCAAGAGTGTTGAGTTATAGGTTTATGGACCTAAGGGGGCGGTCACTCGTAAAAGTTTGGGAAACACTGGTGTAGATGTATATACTGGTAGTCGTGTTGGCTATCAAATCTTTTCCGGTCCCAACTGAGGGAATGCATTCCTGCAGAAATATTTCCCACACTTTTTCGCAAACTTTTCTCGTTGTTATGATATGAACATGTGTTTCATTTTTTCTTTGATCTGTTCATATGTGACAGACTACTTGAGCTATAAAAGAACTTTAAATAAGAGTAATATTACAGGCTTCTTTTGCTGCTCGTCAGCAGTATAAGGTAAAAGGTACATCCCATATAGTTGGGTTATATATTTCCATATTTTTAGTTACATATATATAACATTTAAATATATAATTTAAAAAAATACATATTATACATGTAGAGTGCCCATTCGTATTGATCGAATAACAGTGTTATCTGGCCTTATCTATTTAGTGGATAGAATAAGATTGTGTAATCCACTACTTTCTGCTTTTCTGATAACGATTTTTCTACTGTTGAGATGAATGGACACTATTTTTAATCTGGCATTAGGCTATCAGTGCTATCAGACACAGAAAGCTTTACTGGGATTTGGCTCGTGGTCAAGTACCGGAGTCTTCTCTTAGTATTTCCCAATAAATGCATTAATCTAGATCCCAGACAATAATTCATACAATACTGAGTGGACATCTCTAACGGAATCAACTACATTATTGTGCAACATCCTTATCTCATTTAGATAAAATTAAAGTTCATATTGTGTAAGAATTATTTAGTTGTACTAATAAACTAATCAATTATTTTTATAAAAATAATTGATATTTATAAATAACAATTAATTTATACTAGTTTTGTGTTTGAAATAATTGACAATTTTACTATACAGTATACAGTAAGTTTAAAAAGGAGGAAGTGGTTACTTTTCCTTATTACGTAATGCTTGGAATATTTTCTGTTTGTTTTCCTTTGTTGTAAGAAATAATAGTGTTATTTCCGGCTGTTCTCGGCAAGTTTTAGCTCAGATAAAAGGGGCTTTGTGTCACAATGTAAATAGTATTATCAGTAACCAGCGAAATATATTTCAAGTTACTTGTTACCTCATAACATTTATAGAACATTAAACTTGACCCATCAGGCAAGCGTGTTAGTCTAATTTATAAATATTTTTATATTAATTTTAATAATTTACGAAAAATTAATATATCGCTATTTACCTTGATGAATATTACTTGTATATGCCTTAGTTTAGCGTGAAATAATCTACTGCAGAAGTCCCCAAAATGATTTCTTCCTCAAAACAAACTCTTCAACAAATAAAATACCGTAGAACTTCTATACTGAAAAAAAATTATTATTCAAAAACTTTCAAGTTAGTTATAGCTTATAGAAAAATTGGTAAAAATAAAAAAACTATAACTAGTAAACTATCATTGATCATTACAATTAACATAATTGATGTTAATAAAAGGAATACTTTTTTAATATAGCCATACATTTTCATAAATTACAATCATAACATATATGCATAATCTTGTATAATATTTAAAACACCACGTGATGCTTGAAGTTGTTGAATTTTTACGAAAGAATACTGTTGGTTAACAGCAAAATTCAGTTTCTATTTTTTTCTGAATAAATTAATCACATGACTTATCGGGTTCCAACTAAATAAGATTCGGAATTGTAAAACAATAGTCCAGTCCTACCTGGTGTTAATCGTTCCTTGTATTTGATTATTTGGGTATATTTCTGGAAGTATTATAATATAGTTGTTAAAACTTATTACATTTATAAATATTTTACTCCAGCATTGGGAGTAACCTTTTAGTAAGGTTAAATTATTGGATTACAATTCCTGTAGTAACCAAATAATTGCATGTTGGATTTAGTTTGTAAATAGAATTAATTTAGAAATTTTCAATTTTTTCCTAGTCTAGAATAGACTTTTTCAATCCTATAAACTGTTTCAAAATGCCTTGGTCCCCTTACATGGATCCTACGACATTCTTATCTTTGGTAAAAGAACCAATACGTATAATACGTATATATATAATTATATAATACGTATAAGGTAAAATGTACATCCCGTATATTTGGGAATTGGTAGTGGTAGAGAATTGTCGTGCCCTTGGTTAGCTTCTCAAGTCTTGACCGCATGCTTGATTAGGCTAGTGGTAAATGCATTGTCAGCAGTCATTACTGTCATTGTCACGTGAAGACAGTGAAGGTCAAGGTCATACTAATCCCTTCCTAATGTCCTAATTCCCTTCACCATATTTCCTCAAAACTAAATTATTTTTACCAGGAATCCCTGACTTCATTTCCTATAAAAGCCCTGACGATTATCATCGATAGTTATTGACTTCTTTACCCTGACATATAAAAACTGCCTATTATGAATTGTAATTCTGATATTATGAAATTGAGATAAAAGCCATTTGAAGGAATGACGATGGAAATGATTGTTGCAGGTGTTGTACCACATGTTTGAAGCTTACAGCGAGATGGGCGTAGCGAACATCGTGTCGATGGACCTTATCTCCGGAGTGCTCTCGTTCCTAGTGGTCGCTGTGGGCGGCACTCTTGTAGGCGTCGTCTGGGGGTTCCTCACAGGGCTCGTCACCAGGTTCACCCACCAAGTGCGAGTCATAGAGCCAATCTTCATCTTTGTCATGGCCTACTTGGCCTACCTCACAGCCGAGATATTCCATTGGTCTGGCATACTAGCGTAAGTAATATTTTCTCAAAATCATAATTTATTGCTAATCACTGTGTGCATGGAGGCTTAGCACTTCTCTAGCTCCCTTTCCCTATTCACATACTAGTTGAAGCTTAAATCTATTATTTTTACTTAACTGCCAGTATAGTATGAAAAGGGGTGTATGAAAAGTATAGTAAACTGCCGAGGGGTGTATGAAAAGGTTTAAGCATCAGGAAAACTAAATGGCATAAAGGCTTTTCAATGATTTATCCTTCAACATAGTCCTCCTCAAGGAGTTGTTATCACTTTCTTTACTGGAGTGACTTTATTTTTTAAGTAGAACATTTCTTAGAATCAAAAACGGTCGAGACGCTAGGTGTTTTGCTTTGTTACATATCCGGTGTTAATTTCCAGGTTTTATAAGTTTTATTATTAATATTATCATATTGATTTATATATTCATAGGTACACATACAAGGATTTTATAATAAAAATAAGGAATATAAATAAGTGTCAAATAAAAAAGGATTCTGACATTTTCGACCACAAGTTATGACTCAACGTTATAATAAAACAGTAAGTATATTTGTAACTCGAGCATTTGTTTATTGAATAAGCCCCAAACCCGAATTTTAGTGAATTTTTTTGTGTAGTGGAGTAAACTTCGTTTTAATCTCGGTAAAAATGTAGCTATTTTTGAATAGGTTTTTGTTAAAACGTCAATTAGAATAGTGTAACTGTATTTGGTACAGCTATTTTAATACTAGCTTAAAATATATATTTAAGCTAATACGAACGTACTACATTGGGAGTCCTACATTTTGCCTAACTCAAGCATATATGGAGTAGGGATCTTTATTGACTACCTGACATCGTACAAGCTCGGGACTGATGGGTTAACGTCCTCTAAGGTTCTGCTTGCTCATGTGGGGAACCAGTTGAATCGGTGGGCCACATATTGGAATGTTGCCCAATATATGACGATCTTAGATTCGGCCTTGAGATGAACTGTGGCTTGTTTGTTGATAGGCTGTATGCCCAGAGTATGTTGGGAGGTTTGTTTGGCCAATTTCTGAAGTATGTTTACCATGTGGGGAGGAGAAGGAAGACCCTTACCCTCTAGTGTCAGGGACCTCGATGTTGTGGTTTATAGTTTTAGTCTTTGTCTCAAGGGAATATTTCCAGTACCTTGAGGGTTTAACGTAAGTTGTGTTCGTTCTGTATGTTTATTTATATATCCTGTGTCCTTTAGTTTAAGCTGCCGATAAGGGAATATCGAGTACCTTGTCGGACATTATATTAGTTTTTAGTCTTTTAGTATTGAGTGTTTCTTAGTTATAAGTTAGTTTAGTTTCTACCTCGAGGGAATATTTTAGTACCTTGAGGCGTAGCGATGAGTTGAGTTAGTCTTGATTGTGTATTTATATGTCTTCGTTATATGTGTTCTCTAGTTAAAGTGCAACTGGTAAGGGAATTTTGAGTACCTTATCAGTAATTATCTCTGCATGTTACCTGGGCTTTAGCTCGTCTATTACTCTTGGCCTAGGTACCGTTTTGCGGAGTAACTGTCAGAATTCGTGCTTAGCATTGCGTTGCTTGAGGTACCCTCGGACACTTCCATGTTCGATGGAGGTGGCTAAAGGGTAACTTGTCAACAAGGCGGCCTGGCTTGACTAAGCGGTTATGGCACAAAATGCCGAGGAACGCGAAGATCAAAACGGGTTAACATCCTTCTCCGAGGGACGACGTGCTCAGATTTTTTCACCTTTGTGTGAATTATTTTTGGACAACAACCCAGTTTAAAAATACAATAACTGAATAGATAAAGAAAAAAGAAAGAAGCAGATACAAGTTAACTAGAACAACCGGGTCTTGATACTTCTCTAAGAACAGTTACGTTGTTCAAAAGGACACGTTGTTCAAACAGAACACACATGCCATCGTTGCCCGCGAGTCCTCTGACATTTAGTCCCTCGGTATAATAAGAATATTTGTAAAATTACCTGGTCTGTATAGCAAAGTATTTTTAAAACAGCATGCTGTTTGTTCTAATAGTTCTTAGTCTTTGTAAATATATGTTTAGTCAAAGGTGTTTTACAGATTGAAGTCCCATGTTTAAGGGACTTACTATTAGTTTTGAGGGAAATTTAAAGGTATGAATGAAAATAATTTCCTAAATAACAATCACGTACTAAAACGGAACCAGAAAAAGGCCCCGAATCAGACACAGGTATTATATGGAACAAAATATTATGAGTTTTAGGTTTTATATTTTTTTAAAACTTACAAACAATTGAATATTCCATCCTAAAAAGTGCAAATATCATGCTTGTTAATATTATTATTAGAATGAAACACACCATATGAACACATTGGTCTCATTGCTTGTGGTCACTCAAGTCTACCTTCGGGAGCCTGCCTTCAGACGGCCTATTGTTCTGTTGGGTTTTGTGCATCCATTTCAATCTCTAATGTACTAGTTAATTATTTTTTCGCTTCTTTTGTGTTTTGTTTATTTTATTTCAAATAGTATTAAAGTTCTTCAACAATTCAGTCATAGGCATAAAATAAAGGGTGTAGAACAGTTCACTGATAGTTTTGAAAATAACATCGTAAAGAGAAGTTATTAGTATAGGTGCGACCTGATATATAACGTTAGGTTACAATGTAACCTAAACAGTGTAATTGTTCAGAACAGCGGTTCTCAACTTTGGTTTGCTTGTGGACCCCTTGAGAGCTACTTTCCAATCTGTGGATCCCCTCCCCTTTTCCTGGATACTTCAAAAACATAATATTCAAACAAATATTGGTTTCTAAGCAAATATGAAATAATCTAATTACTTTTATAACGTGATGTAGAAATACCAAAATCTTTTTAAAACAATAAAAAAATGTCTTTTATTAACATTTTATAAAGTATGGTGGAATAAATTGTGAAATAAACAATTTTGAATATAACATAAAAAAAATTCAATATTATATTTGAAAATATTAAAATGTTTACTATAACAAACTGACAAGAATATTGGTCTTACGTTTTGATTATTATGTTTCAACATTCTAACGGTCAACTCACTACGCTTTGATATATTTTTAGATATGCTGTCCTGATATATGCATATATGTTTAACATGAAGCACTCACGTGCCATGGATCCTAAAAATACTATTTTCCTCTTGGACCCCGAAGGGTTCTTGCTGACCACGTTGAGAACTACTGGGTAACATAGTTAAGACTTGAAACCAATTATACAAGTACGATGTTCAAAGAATGGTTAAAGATGCTTTTAATTTTCCTCGTTGTTGTTGTTGTTTTTAAGCAGTATGTAGAAGGGCGACTGTTTTAGTTTATCTTAAATTACCATTTTTAATTACTGAAAATCTGAATAATTTGGAAATACTTTGTGAGTTAATTCAGTGCAAGAAGCGTACGTGACTATTTAAATACAATCTCTGTTCTTATCAGTGTGTAATTAAGATTCTAATGTAATTGTTTATTTGTGTTCTGACTACTGGATTTATAAAGACAGGGTAATACTGCTCTCAGTTCATTCCATTATTTTAATATTTCTCAAGGACCAATCGACCAAAAAATACTTACAGCTTAATGTTATAACAGCATATTTTTTTGTATGTATGGAAGTTTTAATGAAAATGTATATTTTTAATCAAGTAGATTTATAGGACCCCCACCCTGATTTTTAGTGTAGTATTACCCCTGAATTTCAGGAACTTTATGTTTTATTCTTTTTAGTGGAATACTATATGGCATTGAGAGCTAAAAGAATCTGTTATTTGTCTTTAGGTAGTAGATTTGCTCCTGGATTTAACCTCGATCGTTAATTATTCTGTATTATTATATTTTTTCAATACATTTGTTTACTTATTAATTTTCATTTATTTAGTTAATTTTTTTTAAATATTTATTCTGTTTTTTCAATGTTTTGTTTTGTTTATTTATGTTATTATTATTTTACTTTCCCTGTTTCCCCTGCATCCGTAATTTGCCTACAGTGATTGAGATTTTCATGAATGAGAGATAGACTTCAGACCTCCCTAGTCTTCACAGTGGCTCACATCGTACCACCTGATGGCAATTTTTCTTTCTATGAATTTATTTTATATATATATACATATATATGTATATGTGTGTTCTCTAATCGGGGTTTGGTCAATTTTTACCGGTCAAAATTGACCGAACCCCGATTAGAGAACACACCTATTCTATCAACCGGTCGATATATTATTGAATCTGTTATATATATATATATATATATATATATATATATATATTAGTTCAATGTAGACAAAGAAACATAGAGATATCAAAAGAACACACTTACAGTCTCTAATTTTTGGTTTGAACCGTCTTCAGGAGAGATAAGAGAGGGAAACCAAGCACACTGGTGCGCTTGGAAACCAGTGCGCTTGGTTTCCCTCTCTTATCTCTCCTGAAGACGGTTGAAACCGAAAATTAGAGACTGTAGGTGTGTGATATCTCTATGTTTCTTTGTCTATATTGAACTATATTTGTCCGTTTTGGATCGTATTTCCAACGAAAAAGTATATATATATATATATATATATATATATAAGTATATATATATATTGGTATATCCTGTGATGTTAGTCTTCCAGTTGTATTAAAAGTGTTGATATTGATTAAAGTGTTTCAAAGGAAGTGTCCTAATGTCCTTTGGACAACTTATCTGGGAATTACCACTTTCTATTCGTAAGACTGTCAGGAGACTGGAACAGCTTAGTTTGAAAGTCGTAAATGCCGAAGCTGCGGTACATTTTAACAAAATATGTCTCCAAGAAGATTTGCTGCCATCCTATACTAATATATATATATATATACAACTTTCAAACTAAGCTGTTCCAGTCACCTGACAGTCTTACGAATAGAAGGTGGTAATTCCCAAATAAGTTGTCCAAAGGACATTGCAACACTTTCTTTGAAACATTTTAATAAATATCAACAGTTTTAATACAACTGAAAGACTAACATCACAGGTAATGAATTTAACATAACTTACTGCACCATTAGATAAACACAACCTTTCGACTATGTAATAGTCATCATCAGGTTAGAAATTTTTTAGTTTTACATTTTAAAAATTTGGAAATTTTAAAATGTAATTTTTATCCTTCAAGAAATTCGCAAAACAATCCTACGAAAATTATTATTCCCAAAAAAGATTTTCTCTTCTTGAACTTTGTACCAAGGAATCCCCGTTTACCTCCCCTAAAGGAAAGATGTACAAACAAATCGATGGAGTTGCGATGGGATCTCCATTACGTGTTCTTTTCGCTAATTTTTATTTAGGTTATATAGAATTTTTTAAACGATTTGAAAAGCCCTTAATCTATGCGCGTTATATTGACGATATCTTTCTCCTTGCCAATGATACTAAACAGATTGAGCTTTTAGGACTAGAGTTACAAAACGGCTCAGGACTGCGGTACATTACAACAATATATATGTCTATATAGTTAGCTTCAGCTACTCAAAGGGACTACTTCTTCCCGATGATAAAGAATGTCGAAATATCGTTGTGAATCTTTTTGTGTGTCTTTTTATCTGTTTTCTCTTTCGAGTGTGAACTATATATATATTGTATAACTAGCCGTTGCGTCTACAACGTGCTTAGTCTCCCTTTCTCTTTTATCCTGAAGACGGATTAAACGAAAATTTGAGCCTATAAGTGTGTTTCTTTTACTTTCTGTACTAGCTATCTTCAATTTTGAACTGTTTTATATATATATATATATATATATATATATATATATATATATGTTTTTAAAAACTGGATGTCTGTTTCCACTTGGTTCAATTTCGTAATTTGGAAAAATATAAGACGAAATTGAACAAAGTGAAAACAGACATCAAGTTTTTAAAAGCATGCATTGAAAAAGGACTGCTCCCAACTTTTACATATATATATATGATCAAAACACAATAAGAATCTGGTGACCAGATGTTTTCTGGATCTAGTGTTTCAGTTGGGTTTTTGAGTCTGACGAAGACCGCTTGTTACGGTTGAAAGATCTTAGTCATGTTTTCCCATTTCTTATTGTGGTTTGATCATTGATTGTTATTTCACGTGTTTATGTGAAATCTATTATATATATATATATATATATATATATATATATATATATATATAAACTAGAATTTAAAAAGAACACATAGAAAGGAAATCACTGAACTCACTACTATATTTCGATGTCCTCGTCTTCAGGAAAAGAAGTGAATCGCTCCAAAGGCTGATAACGACTGACTTGGCGTTCGAACTGAAGCACTCAAACAGGGTAGCCAACTTTCGGAGGAAAGGTAGACAGGGAAGATAAAGAGATACAAGCCAAATAAAAATTAAAAAATGAAAACATTTAACTAAAATAAAATTAAAAACTGATAACAACTAAAAAATAAGAGAAAAAAAAATCAACGATTGAGGTTAAGCCCAGGAGCCGATCTACCGCCCAGAAGACTAATAAGTGCTTCTTCTGAAGCTCTCAGAGTAACTTTCGAATTAGTCTGATCAATCTGCCTCAGGACCTGTACACGGAAACAGTCATTAAAACTGAGTCCGTGAGAGCTGGCATGAGTAGCAACGGGAAGGTCACTGCGTTTGCCAACGGATGACCTGTGATTATTCATACGCAGGCTTAGCTTGATGGAAGCCAAACCCACATAAAAAGAATTACACTGGGTGCAATCCAAACGGTAAACGCAGTTACCAGAGGTACAAGAGGTCTTGTGAGAGATAGGGTAGGTGCGTTTACTATGGAAGGAGGTAAAGGAAGGAACAGGATTGATGATAGGACAAGTTAGACATCCACGACGTCTGCATTGAACCATACCACCAGCAGTTTTTGGAGGCTTAGGAGAAGAGATGTGAGAGAAGATAGATTGAAGATTAGCAGGTTTATATATATATATATATATATATATATATATATATATATATATATAGAATAAATATTATATAGAATAAATAGTGATATTTATTCTCTATTAGTCCAGTTATACCGTTGACCTTTCAACTCTTTTATTCTAACCGCTTGTTTCTTGTTCATTATTGACCTTTGACCTTCTCTTTATAGTAACCTGTACTATCCTTTTAATCTATTTATAGCAATGACTAAGCATGAGTCATCGATTTTAATTTAACATGTCGCTTGGCCAACTCCTTTTCCAGTTGAACCCTGTTAGCAGGAGGTTAGTTCGTAGGATCGAATCTCTCAGTCTTAAGATCGTGAATGCCGAGACTGCGGTTAATTTTAATGATACCTGTTTAAAGGAGGATCTGCTGCCTATTTATACCAATATATATATATATATATATATAAACTAAAAATTTATCGGGACTGACCCAGTCCCGATACATTTTAGTTTTGTTTCTATTCAACGGTCGATACTTTTATCAATATTATATATATATATATATATATATATATATCACTTGAATGAAACGGTTACGACTAAATAAACTATATTCATGAAAGAACACACAAAATGAAATCACAAAAACCGTTTATTTTGAAATCTTATATATATA
Source organism: Hermatobates lingyangjiaoensis (assembly GCA_026182355.1). Lineage (NCBI taxonomy): Eukaryota > Metazoa > Arthropoda > Insecta > Hemiptera > Hermatobatidae > Hermatobates > Hermatobates lingyangjiaoensis. The sequence continues at coordinate 1,039,977 of JAPFBL010000063.1, read as the reverse complement.
TCTACACACACACACACACACACACACATATATATATATATATATATATATATATACCAATTAAAAGAAACGGTCCAGCGGACTTTTTTAAAATAAAATAAATTCAAAACGAAGGAAACACACAGAAAGACACAGACATAACTCACATCGATATTTCGACCATCGTCGTCATCAGGAGGTGCGAAGAGCGAAGAGTCCCGCAGGAAGACAGGGCGGTACTGATGACGACGATGGTCGAAATATCGATGTGAGTTATGTCTGTGTCTTTCTGTGTGTTTCCTTCGTTTTGAATTTATTTTATATATACGTATATATATATATACGTATATATATACATATATATATATATATAACTTTAAATTACACAAAGCACGACACAGAAAAGACAATACAAAGAAAACTTACAGAATTCAATATTTCGAACTGTTGTTCGTCATCAGGAGAGTAGACTTGAAGAGAGGACGAAGTGAGAGAGATCTCCCCACGTCGAAGAACGGAGCGCGAATCATATATATATAGGTGTGTTCTCTAATCGGGGTTCGGTCAATTTTCCAGGATAAAAAATCATACTCTCGTTGCCAACGTTTCGGTTTTATTTAAAACCTTTTTCATAGGCCTACAAACAAAGGATAATAAGAAATCACATATCAACATCAAACATATACACAATATGAAAATGGATTGTTACAACTTATGAATATTACAAGCAGAAATATTTCAGAGATACATAAAACAATATTACTTACAGAAGTAAGAATTTTTTAACTAAGAAAATGAAAAGGATCTAAGTTCGATTAATCATAGAAGTGATATTACTAATTTAAGTAATATTTATTCTGGAGTGTTGTGCTGAGGTTTAGTGAAATTTGATTTATTTAGTTCCCTTGAGTGAACAGTGTTGAGGTTATTTGTAATGTTATCTTATTAGTCTAGTCGAAGGTTTTGTCCGGCTAACATTGTTGTTCCTTTAAATAATGTAAATTTCATTTTCTTAGTTAAAAAATTCTTACTTCTGTAAGTAATATTGTTTTATGTATCTCTGAAGTATTTCTGCTTGTAATATTGATAAGTTGTAACAATCCATTTTCATATTGTGTATATGTTTGATGTTGATATGTGATTTCTTATTATCCTTTGTTTGTAGGCCCATGAAAAAGGTTTTAAATAAAACCGAAACGTTGGCAACGAGAGTTTGATTTTTTATCCTGGAAAATTGACCGAACCCCGATTAGAGAACACACCTATTCTATCAAACGGTCGATATATTATTGAATCTGTTATATATTTATTTATATATATTTATATATACATCGAGAGAGAGAGAGAGTGAGAGGGAGAGAGAGACAGAGAGAGAAGAATGAGTGAGAAAGGTAATATTGGCTTTAGTAGTTTTAAGAAGTGATGAAGAATAACTTAAGTTCCTTTATTATTTTACTGGCATAGTACTTTCCTGAATAAATTAGTGATACTTCTTCGTCTTTTTTATTTATTTGTTTTCGTAATTTAACATTTCTGGAGCGTTTTTTTAATTTAATTTATTTTCTATCCATTATACGCTTTAACAAAAAAAACTTTCCTGGGTTAAGTATATAAATGCTTTGGTTTACAGCCCGAGCTAACTATTATTATCACTAATTGGCCTGAAACAAGATTTAATTGGTTCAGTGGCTTCGCCCACTCTGATTCGTTATAGCAGTCCAATAAACATCTTTAAAAAAATTACCTTTATTAAAACTCTTTTCTGAAACATTGAATAAAAGCTTTTGTTGTTTTCAATAAATTTATTTTAATGAAATTCCCCAAATGATGTTCTTTTTATAATTGGCACTATACAATGTATTGCTATTGATTAAGTAATTATTTTCTTATTAAAAACCGTATATGTTTGAGAAAGAGAGTACTGTAACATTTATGATAAAGCGAAAGTCTTAAGTAATGATTATTAATACAGCAAACAGAATGACGGGTAACTATCATGTTCTTATTTCTAATGAATTTAATAACATAAGATGTTTAACGCTATTGATGTTCTTTCAATGCATAATTTGTTAGAAATAAACTTATCAAATACAAAGATACATTCCACTAGGAAATTATTCAAAATTGTATCATTACTTGACTAAAGTACATTGTAGATACAGATATAGAATGAATTCTGAAATACCTAAGTTTTGACAGGTGCTATTATTGATGTTATTCCAAATTACTGGAATTAAGTAAGGTTCAAATGAACTTTAATTAATTCTATTTTATACAATGTTTACTGAACATTGCATTTGAATTAAAATTTCAATTGAAAATTTGAACAATGAATATCTTATCTTAATGATAGTGGTAAACTTGATGCCTTATTCTAATGACTCGTTTTAGTAGCATAAAGATAAGAATATTTCTCTAACATATTAAGTTAGAGAATTTTATATTAAGTGCAATTAATATAAACCACTTTCGTAAAGTGTACCTTCTCCAGAGAAAAGTGAACTTATGAGAAAGTTACTTTACTCAAATATCTAAGAACAAGGGGGAAAAATACAGGAATTGTCAACAGGAACCTCGATTCATGTAGATGTATTTTGATCTTGATGGAACAATTTTGTTTGATACTTAAACCTAATGAACTTGCCACATTTATCGTCCACTCTTCTGTAGCATTTGAATTCATGTTTTATATTTACTGATTAATAAGTTGAATAAATCGACAAAAACCTGAATTAATCTTCATAGTCAGGGACTTTGTTACCTTGGTTCTCTAAAAGTGGTGAGTTAAAGATCTCTGCTTCCAGTAAATAGGCGTGAATCCATTCACGGAGATCTAATGCTGATACTCAGGAATATTTTCAAGTTTTAAATGTGAAACTTTATAAACATTATAAGTTTTAATTTTCTATTCAATTTTTTTGCAAAATTTTATTGTTTTTTAATGCGGCGTTTAGCGTCAAAAAAACATTTTCTGAGAACAGAAAATGTCTTATAACGCCTTTGGTTAATGCTATTTTGAAAAAAATTAGCTCAACTTATCCACCCTCCACAAAATTCTATTTTTAGGAATAGTTTAAATTTGATCCGTTAAATGGTATGACTTCTATCATTCTCGCAAGCTTTCAGATTGAATAATGATTCAAAATTTTTACATTTTATCAAAAAAAAATATTTTCTGTGTTTTAAAAATCTTAGAATATTTTTCGTTTATTGCTTTTGTAGCCTCAAAAATAATGCCAAAACTTCAAGACTCTAGAATTAGTAGTTTAAAAAAATAAAATCTTTCTAAAAACATGTTTTTCGCAAAAAAACAAGTGACTTTCCCATCATGAATAATAGCTCCCAAACAATAGGGCACATATATACTATTAGGCCTATTTTTGTGTAAAATATCAATTTGATCCACCAAACATTCTGGATCATAGCGTGGTAACAAACTTTGGGTACATACTCACTCTTACACCTACCCAGACACACAAACACGCATACACCCACATACCGAAATCATCGAAAAAATTCATAAAACATGTTTTAGCGTCAAAACATGTAATTCCGTCAAAATTTCGAGATAGATTTTCTTACGATCACGATTCATTACTTACAGTAAAGTAATGAATTGTGCCTCAAATGGATAAATAATTTGAAGATCGTACTGAAAAGAACAGATCTATATATAACTTTGTGGACGAATGGCCAGACTCTTATTAGAGGTATTACATTTTAAGGTCTATCTTATGACTCATCAGATATGTGCGATCTTCTAAGTCCCACATGGCCTGAGTATCAGTATTAGATACCACTGAATGGATAAGTTGTTGGGTATATATATAAAAAAATATTGATTTTAAAAAAAAATACTCTAATGTGAAGCAGTTGTTGAAAGGTACAAGAAGCTTGTGTGTGAATAAGGTTGCACTGTTGTGAGTACAGCACTACATTAGTATACCCTCTGGGAAAGTCAGTTAAAAGATCATATAATGTAATTATTTAATAACGGTCAAAAAGATAGTAGTTAATTACTAGCACTTACATAATTACCGAAATGATCACTTTCATTCATCTAGGTAATGCTGTTCTATTCGCCCTGCATACCCAGAGGGGTAATTTAAAATACGGCCACAATTAGCTCATATCAGGCGACAATGCAGCAGTCTAATAATTATACTTACCACCCTCAATGCATTAAAATTAATTAAGATATTTTAAATATTACACTCTGTATTGGCAACAGTTTCTGTATTAAGTACATTAATATTTAATTTCAACGAGAAAAAATCGCACAACATATATTTATTAATCACATACAGAAATCACTAGAATAACTCACTTTGATATTTCGACCAATTGTTATCATCAGGAGAGAAGGTGTGATGTACTTGAGGTGCGATATCACATTGAAGAATCCCTTCATCAGGAGTGGGAGTGCTGCTAATGTATGTAGTGTGGCGAAGGAGTAAAAAACAAAGTAACTAAAAATGATCATTAATAATTATAAATAGAACAAATAATAAATGAAGAAAATTCTATCCAATTTATAGATATATTTTTGGTATATACAGGAAGTCTGGACATTACCAGAATTGGTATTGTAGCAAGGTAGTAAAGTTCGTAATTGATTATGAAGCAAGCTGACATTTGGGAAGTCCACACTGAAGCATACAGCCAAACTAATTGGTAGGTTTGAGAGAAATATTCTCCCAATTTTGAGAAATATTTGAGAGCTTTAGAAATTCTTGGTAGGAAATGAATCAGATTTTACTGAAGATTCAAAAAGTAGAAGTGGAGGAAGAGAGTATAGGAAAAAACTTCCTAATTAATAACAGAGCTCAGCGTATGAGCCACTGTGAAAAGAGTAGTTTCAAAGAAGCTGGAATCCCTCCTAATCCTAGAGCAGTAATGAGTTTCAGCAGGGAAACCTCAAATATTGATTAAATTAGGAAAATAGCTACGCTCACGGAATTTATTTTTCAATTAGTTAATTTATGTTGATGTTCAAGGAGGTTACTTCAAACTTTATGGTAGTGAATAGAGAGAAATCTAGGGATTGTCTTCTTTACGCTAGGTAGATGGTAACACTGGAAGTAAATATTCTGAAAGCTTTTATATGGATATATATGTAGAAGGAATCATTATTATAAGTGACATCGAGAAAAGAGATCACCTTATTGGATACCTGGTGAGAAAAGGCTATATGGGAAAAAAGTTAGGAGGAAGGAAGAAATACCTCTAAATCTTGTTTACAATATACAAATACAAAATATTGAGTGGTTTACTATATTCAACTTTACTTTAAGTAATAATTATATTTCATTTGTTGATAATCAAATATTTGTTTTGTTTTAATGTGAATATGGTGCACACTATATCAACACTCATGGTAAATATTATGAAAATCATAATTGACTAGCTTAATGATTTTATCGATTTTAAGGTGACTATATACCTTTGATTAGTAATAAAAAACTTGAAATTATCGTTTTAGTAATATTTACATGTTATTCATTAAACTGTGACACTGATAATCATTGGACTTATGAGCATCTTTTCTATTGTGCATCATTTTAACCTTTTTAAAATCAACTTTACATTTGAGTTTATTAATGAACAATATAATTAATTGCTCTCAGAGATGTCTGTCACTTTTATTGATATAAGGTATAATTTACGAAAATTATTAACCTCAAGCAACTCGTAACTAATCAATTTTTTAATATTGATACCACATATGCGATCTATAATGAAAGTATAATTAGCGTGCTTCTTTAGATACATTGGTGAATGCTTGGTTTCTATGAAGGTATGTTTCTATTGAATGATTGCATTAAATAATGAAATGAAACAGGGAATTTTAACTTAATTTAAATGATATGATTTTAAAAATTAAAAGTTATTATTATTTTACACCATTAATTGTGAATAATAAAATCAGTCAAGAAACCCAAATTAATGAAATAAATGTATGAACATATTAAAAGATTTTAACTAGCAAATCACTGAATGTAATTAAAGAAATTATCCAAAGCATCTGATAAATTTCAATATGTAAACTGAAGTTAAGGTAGTATATTACATTGTCAATATGTTTAAACTATTATTTAGAATAGATGATAGAAAATATTATAAATTTATTTATTCAAATATTTATACATCATATGGATATAAATATATTCTCATTTTTTAGAAGTGCTTTTTTGATACAGTAAATTTGTGTCTGTCACTTTTATTGGTATAAGGTATAATTTACGAAAATTATTAACCTTAAGCAATTATCTCAGATTCACAACGAATGTGATCGAACGTTCCAAAACTTCTTCGACACAGATTCTTTATTGTTCTTATGCGGTTATTATATGTTATATATTATATGTTAATTGCGGTTTAATTAATCGGTATATAAAAGAACGATGTCGGATTAAATACCTAAATGCTTAATAAGAAGAATTTTAAGTATTCATGTTAATTGATATGTTAACATGTTAATTCAGTTGGAATGAGCTTTTTAGACTAAAAGAGACTAAGTTTCTGTAGCCATCTTTCATCTGCTATCCTTTTCATCCATTACTCAACTGCATCATAGTGAAAGCTGAGAGAGACAAAACCGTTTTTCTATATAGAGACAAAAAACAGAAGAATATTCTATGTGAATATGAGGCCTTTAAGAGGTTAAACATTTTGGATAAATTATGCCTAAAACCATTAGAAGTGAGAATTACTTATCCAAGAACAATTATAAATTTCATTAAAGAACTTAAAACCCTGAGTTGAAAACGACAAAGAGAAGCAGATATACGGCCATGGGGCGCACAAGCCCGATGGGACTCAGGCCCTCAGTTAATAGTAATTGTGTTAAGGGTGGTAATGAGTGAAATAGATTAAAAAGACATTCACAGCTTTAATTTTCTCTTTAAATTATTTTCCACAGTAGATTCTAACTTTACAATATAAATACTTCATATTGTAGAAACTCAAGTAAAAATATAATATATTGAAGACGTTAAGAGGCATACTGGTGCAAATGATAACAGAGGCAGAGTTCCAAGGCCTACACTACCAGAGTCGTCGGGTAGATCGATGAAATAACATAAGTGGCAAGATAAAATATTTACTATTTCACTTGCATCATGATTTCATGCTTTATCAATTGCTATACCTTTTGTGATTTGATTTTCCTAACTATTACAATTTCTTTTATAGAAATGATAATAAAATGATAAAGCTCTATCACATAGAGCAATACTGCCTCTCCAATTATTAAATATTTAATTTACTGTATCAAACAAGCACTTCTAAAAAATGAGAACATATTTATATCCATATGATGAACAAATATTTAAATAAATAAATTTATAATATTTTCTATCATCTATTCTAAATAATAGTCAAATCATATTGACAATGTAATATACTACCTTAACTTCAGTTTACAAATTGGAATTTATCAGATGCTTTGGATAATTTCTTTAATTACATTCAGTGATTTGCTAGTTAAAATCTTTTAATATGTTCATACATTTATTTCATCAATTTGGGTTTCTTGACTGATTTTATTATTAACAATTAATGGTTTAAAATAATAATTTAATATAATAATATTAATATATAATATAATATAATTATAATATTAATATAATAAATAATTTAATAATTAGTTTAACTTTTAATTCGTAAAATCATATCATTTATATTAAGTTAAAATTCCCTGTTTTATTCGATTATTTAATGCAATCATTCAATAGAAACATGCCTTCATAGAAACCAAGCATTCACCAATGTATCTAAAGAAGCACGCTAATTATACTTACATTATAGATCGCATATGTGGTATCGATATTAAAAAATTGATTAGTTACGAGTAAATTGATTGTTTATTACTGATAAAAGTCAGTTATAATCACAACGATGTTGAGTCTAGACCACTCTAGATTTTCCTCGAGTTTTGTGTTGTATATTTCACTTATACTTGCTACATTAGTTATTGTATATTTATGTAAGGTTTCATCCTATTTATTCTACATCAGTGTCAAGATATTTTTTCGAGATCTTTTTCCAGTTCTTTAAATAGTTTTATTTAAGGAAGGTTTTTTTGTTGCCCACGTTATATTTGGTGCACTGGGCAGGCGGCATTAAAGCTGTGCTCTAACAGTCTACATTTGACAAACACGCTATTGCTTGTTATTGTCAAATAGAATTCAATATTCACTCATGAACTTTCACCTGAGAGTTATCCATCAATTGAAATGAAACTTCCTGCATAATGGTCTTTAACTTTAGACTTGAGTAAGAACTATATCTCAGAAGGTTTCTACAACTTCTACACTGTAATAAAATTTTGTTAGTCACAAATATTTATAAATTTTGCTGTACTGAAAATATAAACATAAGTAGCTAGTAATGCAATTATTTAAAAACAAGATGAAATTTAAGTTTCCACTTTTCTCATAATTCCTTTTTTCTAAACTTCTTTCAATTCAGTTTAGTTATATAAGTCTACTTGAACTTTAGAAAGAACTGACTTGAAATCAGAGTCTACTACGCTGTGGCTGTTATAATGTTTTTCTAATTCTAGGAGAAAGTTCGAACAAGAGTTGTCAAGTGACAAGTCATGCAATGAATAATAACTGTAAAGGTGATTAAAGAAGGAAGGAGATATTAATAGTTCAATCAGATAAAACAAATATATGATGCTCGAATACACAGATTATGTAAGAGGCAAAAGGGTAAATGCTAATAGAGCGTACGATGAACAAATAGAAGAATAAATATTGAAGTAAATAAAGCAATCAAAAGAAGAATAGAAGAATAGATGGATTAATTTACAACAATGAAACTAATTTGGAAACAATGCTCTAAGGCCTTTCGTCAACACATCGTCAGAGAGCAAGTGAACTAAAAAACAATAAATACTTGTTAACCTGGTTGATTGAAGTTTCTAGAATTGTTGGTAACCCTGATTGTGTTAAATGATGAAGTCTTCATCTGTTTAATTATTTCGCTAATCAAAACTTCATCCATTTATAAAGCCCTAGGCTATTGTTCATTAATTTGTCATGAAAGTTCTTTATGAGTGCACTTTCCACATTATTTCTTCTTCTTTCCGAAGACATAAATATGAATTCATTTGCGTTTATCATGGTATATATATATATACGAAACTAAAGTTTATCGGCACTCGGTCAGTTCTTCATGTTCAAATTAAACTCTCATTGCCAACCTGATAATTAATTTGAACCTGAAGAACTGACCGAGTCCCGATAAACTTTAATTTTGTTTCTATTCCACGGTCGATACTTTTATCAATATTTATGCATATATATATATATATATATATCAATGATCAAAATATGAAATGGGAGAAAAATAAGATCTTTCAACCGTAACAAGTGGTCTTTGTCAAAGTTAAAACCCAACTTATTGATATGGGGTTTGATTCAGACCAGTTGAGTTTTTACTCTGACGAAGACTGCTTGTCACGGTTGAAAGGTCTTATTCACTTAAACCCATGTACATATATGAGTTAATTGAATAACATATATTCATATACATATATAGAATTAAGAAAAATACGTGGATTTAATAAATATATAGAAAAGTTATTATGAAATTATGAAAAGTTATTATGAAGTTATTATGAAATGTAAACATTATCAGAGTACGAGGATTCCACCAACTTGATAACTAATGGGTGAAGGATTACTCAGCGAAAAAAGAGAAAAAGAGGGTGAGTGGTAAATGAGCGGCAAAGACCATGACTCATTATGACTGGTAACTTTCCAGTCTTCCCGTATACTGGGCTCTTCTCATCACCCCCCCCCCCCCCCCCTGACCATCATTAGGCAAGGATATACCTACTCCATCACTTCCAACATATTAATCTCTGCCACCACACCTTTCATTCTGGGTGTATATAATGTATCATTATATGTAAATAATTTTCATTTAAGAATTGCATTTATTAAAAACTGGGCAACATTATCGTAATTAATTTATCAACTTTTTACTATTAATTTCTTTATTTACATATCCATTTAATCAATTTTTTATTTATCTACGCTGAGATAACTTTTACTTCATTATCTTTACTATATCATTAATTTAATTTTATTTTCTTCACTCCCAGAACATTATATCTATTGGTAACTTTATTTGCTTATATTAAAACATATTTTCCTTCTACTTTTGTACCACATATACTCAATTAGTATTTATTCTTTTACTCTTTTATGATATTCACGTGATTTATTTATCTTAACATTTTTTTGTCTATGCATCTCTAATATTTTTTTTATTGTGCCTATTAATTATATAATACATAATTTAGGCCACTAATTACTGTTCCTTGACTACTTGGACCAATTGTTTTATTATCATCAGAGAGAATGTTTGTAAAGTGAAAAATATCAGTCGTAACATCCTGAATGTCACAACTGGGGTAAACTTTAAAAAAACATGTTTTTTAGTAATTCTGTAACTTATTAATTATAAATAATATATATATATTAAGGCACTTATACATAGAACATTCAAGACAGCGTCTGACTGGCCTCTCTTCGACCAAGCATTAGAAAGGATTAAACAAGTATTGGTCAACAATGGTTATAGTAACCAACACTTTGACAATATTTTAAGGAAATATATGAAGAATCTAGCAATAATCAAGAGCATCAGCTGGGTGAAGAAGGAAGAATACAAACGGTGTATTATAAGAATCAATTCTCTAATGAATATAAGAAAGATGAAAGAATTTTGAAGGCTATAATTAAAAGAAATACAACATGTGTTAACTCGGCAGACAAGCTAAATATTAGTATTTACTACAACAGTTCCAGCACAGCAAATCTGATAATTAGGAGCAACCTGCAACAAAAAACACAACTACAAAAAACCAATGTAGTGTACAGATATAATTGCACTATAGGAGACTGTGAGCTCCTCAAATCGAGCTACATTGGTTCTACGACGACAACACTTTCACGCAGACTTACCATGCATCTCGCAGCCGGAGCACCGAAAGAACACACAATGAACATACATAAAAGCAGGCTAAATAGAAAAATGCTGGAAGACAACATTGAAGTATTATATGGAGATAATAACCACACGAGGCTGCATATAATTGAATCATTATGTATAAAGGAAAAGAAGCCGAACCTTAATGATCAGTCCAGTTGTTTTTCCAGAATTTTAAAGTTACATTCGTGAAAAAAAACATAACTATATGGTGATTTTAATAATATTGTGTAAAAGTTCATGTAGGGAATTTTGAAACAAACCTGTTACTGATGTTTATTAAGGTAGAGATTTTAAAAGTATATTTTATTATTAGTTATGTTTGATAGAAGTGATGTAATTGTTATTGTAAATAAGTATTTATTAGAATTGTAAAAAACCTTGTATAAAGAATCCTTGATAATGGTCAACGTAGACCGAAACGTTGGACCTGTATAATATGGAAAATACATATAAAAATAAAAAAATCGGAGAGTTAATTTATATGATACCACAAAGAAGGAAAAGTAGCATTCGAAATCTTGAAAAGGTATGTAGGAAACATACTAAACTTAATGTTGGCAAGATATTTAATGAGGTATGTTTAAAAGAAGGTCTGCTCCCAAAGTATACCAATATATATATATATATATATAATATATATAAAATATATATATTACAAGATTTCTCATAAACACGTGAAATTAAAATCAATCATCAAACCACAATATGAAATGGAAAAAAAAGACTAAGATCTTTCAACCGTAGCAAGCGGTCTTCGTCAGTGTCAATACCCAACTGGTCTTAATCAAACTCCATATCAATAAGTTGGGTTTTGACTTTGAGAAAGGCCGCTTGTTACGGTTGAAAGATCTCAGTCTTTTTTTTCCAATTCATGTTTGATCATTGGTATATATATATATATATATTATATATATATATATATATATATATATATAATATAAATATGCTTAGAATTACAAAAATATCGTCTATCAGCAATTAAGGAAGGGTCTTTTCGTCTTGGTATCAAGAATCAAACCCCATATCAATAAATACTCATTGTGGTAGTATAGTGTTCTCCTTTGTCCCTACTCCACTAAATAAACTTCTCCAATTGCTTCTTTTAACAGAATAAATTTAATATTTTATTAAATATTTATATATTTAAAATATTTAAATATTTTAGTTTAATATATTATTGTTTCGTAGTAAAAGTATTAACTTTTTAGACACCACTATAGTTAAAAGAAATCAGTACGTGATATCCGCACATGTAGAACCTGCAAAAGAGTGAATGAATCTACTCAATGGATATAGTACTGCCCGCAGAGATATAAAGATGGAACCATCAGTGCCCTTATCATTATCAATGGGTTTAATAAAACTTTAAAAAAATAGAATATTTTCACCGGGAAGAACAACAAATAAAGCATTTCAATATAATTAATTATTAAAAACAATATTTTTAGAACATTTTCAAATAATTCGAATTATAGCAATGCGGAGAAGCCTCACTCAGCGGTAAAAAGACAAACGAAATCAATATGTTACCAGAATCAATATTCAAAATGGTACAGACCAACGAACTGAAAGCTATCATCGAAATAAACTGGTGAAAACACTTAAGGCCAAAAGTTAGTAAATACTATAAAAGTCTCATCGCAGCAAAATTTATTTAAAACAAAATCGCCAATCAAAACCTTGATTGTAGCGTAACATTGTTGGGTATAATTGCAATATAGGGAGATGTGAATCTCTGAAAGTTGCTTACATTGTTACAACAATGTTATTTAAGCGCCCCTAATGCATCTGGCAGAGGTAGTACTAAAAACCATGCCCTAAATACCCACTGAAAATGTTAATAAACAACCCAGAGGCGATTTAAGGATGGACATACCGGTCAAATTATTCCTGAAAATAACTGGAAAACGGTTGCATGATGTCAAAAGTGAAAGTCATGAGTTCAAATATTTACCTTTGAACTCTCCAGCTAGATACGGCGCAATATTGCTAACATCAATAGCAAGACCGAGTTTAACTTCAATCCGCACGAAACCAATTAATCTAAGGAGTTAGGTGTAGAAGTTCCAGCCCTATACCAATACATCTTTCTCAGGAGAAACTCAATGTTTCTCTTTGTGAACATCAATATACATTGGAGGTATGACAGGTTCCCCGCGTAGGGAGTAACTAGTAACTAGCTAACTAGCTTCTTTTCAACACAGCAGCGAAACACCAATGCTGCTTGATTTACCAAATGCCCTATTTGTATTGGTAACTACTCAACCTATCATATATGTATAAATGAAAGTACAATATAAAAAAATAATAATATTATTTATATCGTTTATTTCTGGTATCAATTAATGCGCATATCATAAATTTCATTCTGATACATATTATAATTTGTTTAAATGTAATTGTTAAAAAATATGACCTATACTTAGATTATATTTTATATGCTGCTTAAAAAAGCTGCTTAAATAAGTAACACTTATATTACAAACTTATAACTAAGGTTGGAGACTGCTCTAGTATTTTATATAATTTTCTTTAAATGAAAATTGACTAAGCTGATTACATGTTGTTACCATATTTCAATTTTTTTTTATGCTTTCCTCACGGGTAACACTAACATGAGGGAGTTTATTTTTGTTAACCTGTTCCCATTGATTACAGGTCTTCTCATACAGTGTTATTTGAACTCCATATATGTCAGTTATAATTCATCAATTGGTAGTTTGTTTATAAAACCAAAGAAGTCTTTGTTGTACTTGGTGATTAGGTGTTCTTTCTTTTCCGGCCACGTTCCTTCTTGTAGGATGATATTGTTTATTAGTTTTTGTCTATAATTATTCATGTTTGGACAGCTAAATACAATGTGCTGAATGGTCTGCTCTGCTTCATTGCAGGGACAGTAGGGCGAATCGACATGCTTGAATCGGTACAAATATGACCTATTTCTACCGTGTCCCGTTAGAACCATTGTTGTCTTGTATGTATGGTTCAGTATAGTTTTATTTCTTATATATACATTCCTCAAGTACGTTTTTGTTACCACACCTTCGGTTGCATTCAGCCATATATTGTTCCATTTGTCTATGCTTTTAATGTGTTCTTGTCTTTTAATATATATCAAGGGTACTTTGATGTATACTGTTGGTATTATTTCATCTTGTGCAGCTCTTTTTGCCAATTCATCACCTCTTACGTTGCCCTCGTGTCCGGCATGTCCTTTTACCCATAAGATGGAAATATTCCATTCATGTAATTTTCTTAATTTCCACAAACTGCTTCTAATTTTTTGAACAGTGGAGTTATGATTTTTGTGGTCTCTTATTGCTGCTATTGTCAATTTGAAAGAAAGTATTTCTAATAGATTACTTATTTTGATGACTGGAAATTTTTAAATCAAACTAAGTTTAATATATAAACAATTAAACAAAACGATTCCGGGATCTAAACAAACTAAATTTACAGAAGGAACATAGATAAATGATATCACTAAAACTCACTACTATATTTTGACTGTCTTGTCATCAGGTAGAATGATGCGAGTCACTCCGATAACCAGTTATCACAGTAGTGAGTTTTCGTGATCTCTTTTATGTGTGTTATATCTGTGAATTTAGTTTACATTCATGTAAATATTCATGCGTTATCACAATAACACGTCATATAAATATTCAAGTAATTAACCATAAAAATCATTACTTTTTGTATATAAAAAAAATAGACATTACATTAAAATAAAACAATTTAATAAAGCATAAAATTCCTTTTAGAATAAAAAAAATAATAAATTAATAGCTACCAATTTAATCAAAAAGTAATTTATAAGATTAAATTGATAGATTATGACTGATGGACATAAACTGGATGACGTAGTAAACTCAATGGACTTGCTTCGTGAAAGGCAGAAATAACTAAGACTAGCACTAGACATTTCTAGAATTACTAGAAATACTGCAAAAGAGAGGACAAATAAGACTTTATCATAAATCAAATCAATGTACAAATTGAATAAAAGAAGTAATCATGCGCAGTTTTGTGTAATAAATGTGTTATAATAAAAATATACATATATATTATTAGAACAATTTTTAGAAATAAATAAAACTTAAAATAGTAGGTATATAAGATATCGAAATACATTTTGATTTTTGTATAACGAATGTGTATGACTAGATAATCAAAGATAAGCTTTTGTAGGGCTCAGAAAAAGATTTTGAACAAAAAATCGAGACACCAGCATTTAGAATTTATTTTGAAGTTCGAAAAACTAAACTCATCATGACGCAGCATAAAGTAGTTGAGAAGACCAGAATTAATAAACAGACCAAGCACCGGACAGGCAATCCATTCAAACGAATAGCAGATTCAGAGAGACGTGAGTAAGACAAAGAGGCAGAGAAAAAGACTGACAGAGATAGAAAACGTGGAAATTAAATTAAACTAACTATAATAAATAGTAATTTCAAACAATAAAACTAAATATTTTTTTTTTAAAAAATAAAATAGTGTCATCGAATAGGAAGTAAACAATCAAATGAAGGGAAGGTCAATGATTTCTTTTGATAACCTTAAGTACAGAAAACTTGATTTTTTTCTTGACATTGTTCGACTTCTGAAACGGGTCGAGGTGTGATGAAAACATTAGGTAAGATGGTTGATTTTAGGTGTTAATGTAACTAACAACTCCATATAATAATAATAACAACTTTTAACACCCAGTGCTGTAGAAGACGTATATCTGATTCCGCATATAGACAACTAACATAAAATCGTATCAAGATTTGATGTCGATAAAATATACAATAATAAAATATTCTATTGATATAACATGAAATAATTTGGTATAATATGCAAAGGCATTCTATTTCTTCTAAATAAAATGACTTTGTTTATTTATTATTACATCTTACAGCAAACTGGATAGTCCATTTGGTTTAACTATATATATATATATATATATATATATATATATATATATCTCCAACTGTCTGTTTTTGACTCTGACGAAGACCGGTTGTTACAGTTGAAAGATTTTACTCTTTTTTCCCCATTTTTTTTTATTGTTTAATGCAAGTTCAATGCAAATTTTTAAATGCGTTAAAAAATAACCATTTATAAAACTCTAATTTAGTTTTTGAATGAAAAATAATCAATGAAAGGTCTAAAGTTTAGTTTAGACCTTATACTTAAGGTTTAAAATAGATACATAGTTTAGTCTTACACTTTTATATGTTATTAAATCTAGTTATAAGCTTTATAATTATTTCTTTGTTTTTATTAGTATGGTTATTTACCAGTTCATTGTGGATGTTTACTACATTACTTTATGTTTGTATTTATAAATGTTTATGTTTGTCAATCTGTATGTGTGTTCATTTGCAAGAGAGAAACGGACAAGTGAAAACAATTTGAATGAGAGGGGTACCATTTTCATACAAATCTTATTGGATATGTGTCAGTGCAAAGAAATATTGATATTTCAGTTTACGAGTAGATAGAAAAAGAGTTCATGTAGAAGAAGTCGAGTTTGGCATTCTTTTCGGTCGCTTTAAGGGATTGATAAGAGAGAAATCATTTTGTTTCTGGATAGATGGCTTTTTAGATAATATCAAGATGCAAAGGTATAAAACTTATAAGATCTCTTAGAAATAACTCAGGAGACGTATCTGTTACATGGTTTTCCTAGTTCAGTTTTAGACTCAAGAAACTCCACTGTTTCTTATATAGAAGAATAGAGGAATTAAATGGAAAAAGTTTTAGGATCAAAATCTGAGATAGTTTTTTTTTTTTTAAGAAACCGATCATACTTTTGAAATAGTCTATATATTCGAGAACAGGCGATTTGTATTTATGGCTTCCGATGAACATGACGTGTAATCTAAACGCAAATTTGTTGAAAATTTGTACTACCTGTTCTTGTAGCAGACAAACAATTTATTCAAACTTGAAGGTCTCATTAGCCTTACAAAGTTAATTAATTTTTTGTTCCAGAATTAAACTTTTTTGATCACCATTATTACACAGGTGTTTTTTCCGAGTCATTGCTTGGATTTCATCCTTTTTAATCATACAGCTAAATAATTTCGATTAATATATTTTTCAGGATTACATTCTGCGGCATCACGATGAAGAACTATGTTGAAGCCAACATTTCCCAGAAATCTCACACAACAATAAAGTATGCTATGAAGATGCTGTCATCGTCGTCGGAAACAATCATCTTCATGTTCCTGGGATTGGCCACGGTGTCCGACAAACACGACTGGAACACCTGGTTCGTTCTGCTCACTGTCACCTTCTGCTCTTTCTACAGAGTTATAGGTCAGTGTCAAAATTGTTTATACCAAGAGTTTTCATTCCTTATTTGGCCCTTCAAACATCTACAGCCATCTGTAGTTAAAAAATACTCAAAAAATATAAAAAACACTTTCACAGGAAACACTTTCTTAATGAGTACATTTCCTTATAATTTTAATTAAGTTCATTTAATCAAAATTAACTTAAACAAATATTTATTAACTTTTTATCTGATATATTAATTTAAGACGTATTTGTTTTCATTCTTACGTAGTACAATCACTTATGTGGTATTTACTCATTGAAGGGTAAAAAGTTAATGAAATGGTCTCCAAATATAAAAATTTTAATGGTATAAACAACGCTTTTCGAACACGTAGTGTTCTTCCTCAGGCATTAAGTGAAAAATACAATGACACCAGAGAGTTATCTATAGTATACAGTAAATATGGTACAAAATAAAAATAAAATAAAATAAGGAAGAGAATACATACGAACCTAAGGGTAAGTGTCGGAGGTATAACTGACTGAGAATAGGATGGACGTGGGTGAGGGTATGGGGTACATCTGTTTCATATTAGAAGGACATTTCATTGTTATTATTTTTTTTCCTGAAGGTTAGGCTGAGCCTTTACATTTGCTCTAGGACTAAGTATAGGAAACATATTGAACATATAACTCAGAGAACTATAAGGAAATATAAACAAATATGTATAGGAATATGGAGAAAATAGAACATTTTTTTTTAAAAGTAAATAAATTAAGAAAAGCTGTACCCTTGGAGATTTGTTCTTTGAGGCAAGTAGAAGAATTATCGCGCACTAATTTGTTAATTTCATAGCCTTCTAAAATAGTTATTTCACGGAATTTATTGTTTATATGTAATATTTGTATATTTTGGTCTGGGAAAAATTGGTGGTTATTAGTGACTAAATGTTTGGCAAAAAGGGACATAAATTTATTATTGTTGGGGGATTTGGTTTTCTGTTTAACTTCTTGTACATGTTCTTTGATTCTTTTGTCAAACGATCTTAGAGTCATGCCTATATAATGGAAGGTATTTGTTTTCATTCATACAACTGTTAGTTTACTATGTTTACCCGTATAGATTATTGTTTGCCTACCAGTGTGCCGTAGGACACTTTTGTGTCGTGAAAGATTGTAAAGTCCATTATAGAAAATTATCCCATTCAGTTTATCCGATTTTTTATAAATGGATTAATGATTATCTGTAAATAATATGCCGTGGTTGAGTGTGTGTGCTGTGTGAATGGTAATCTCATAATGCTGCCATACTAGTCGGAGACAGCAGGTAGCTAATTTCATTAGACACCAATATGGGATTAAAGAACCAGTGATGTCTGCGTGGTACACGCCAGGATGACAGCACTGTGGCTAAATCTATAATAACAGCAATTATAAAAATAAATTCATATTGTCAATTTAAATTTCATTTGAAAATAAATAAGATCACAAATACCTTGACATTGATGTTACTTTCTCTTGAGTCGTGAATCAAAGTGCCTTGTCAAGAATAACATTCTGCTAACACAAACTAAGAACTTTCATTTTGTCACTTTTTAAGTAAGCCTTGAGGTTCTTTAGTAAGAAAAATGTATATTAGTTTATACAATTTTTTGGTATAGAAAGTAATTTTACTTGGTGCAGCTGATCACTAAAAGTCAACAAAGTTCCACGTAAGCTGTTTTTAAAATGTTGCCTCAATAATGGAGACTACAGTTTTAATAAGTAAATGTGGTTTCTCTTCGAAAGGAACATTATTAACAAGTGGCATCTAATTTTATTTTTTTTTTAATAGTAGTAACTATGTATTATAAAATTTTATTTTGATTTGAATAAATTTTTTTACCCTGACTTTTAAACTTTGTTGCTCAATGTTATTATAAGGTTTTACTTGTAGTGTCTTCAAAGTCGCTGTGTAAATTATTATATCTACCGATTATTATAATGTATGCATTCTACAGCGTATAAATATTAAAATCAATTAATTAATTCTCCATAAGTGGAAAATTGTTGTTAGACATTTTAAAAAATCTGGAGTGGCCTACACTCAACTTTACTATAAGTAACTTAATATCAAATTTCTTGAGTATATAACACATAACGTCTCATTTAAGCATAACGTAAACATCTAAATGGGATATGATTATTAGTCTTTCATTCCTGAGGTAGTAAAGATAGTGATTGAAGGACATATCAATATATAACCTTATTTTTGTACATCACACAGCTGATCCAAATAATTATTTTAGTATAACTACAGCAGTAATAACAGGAAAATACCCTTTCTTTCTCTGAAAAACATCATAAACAGCGAAGAAAATGTTGTTTTAAGATGATTTATTATTAAAGATGTACGATAAATACATTTATTAATCTCTAAACGAAAGATTTCAATTTTGAATTAGCTTTTACATTTTTGGTTTTTTACAGAATTATTATACTGGGAATTTTATGGCTTCTTAGTATTTAATAAGATCATTTTCCTTCTCCTTTGTCAAATAACATATATACAAAGTTTTTCTGAGTGAGTATTATCATTTTCCTGCACAATATTATTCCTCTTACATCTCATATAAGTCAATAAACTATTTAAAATGTTCCTTTATAAATATCAATTTTATCTTAGTGGATTCGCTCAAAAAATTACTAAGTCAATGTAAATATTGTAAAAAAATATAAAAAATTCGACAAGTATAGCAGGTGAACTCTCAGTCTAGGGTAAACAAACAGTTTTTATAGCGTTATTGCTCTTAACCGCAATTGAAACTTCATGATTTTTTTTTTATGAATTGCTAATTTTTGTTCCATTTTTGGTCAAATTTTCATTATTTTTTAATGATCCGTTTAGCGTCAAAAAAGCATTTACTGAAAACAGAAATCGTACTGTAACGCCCCTTTAGCGAATGTAATTTTGAAAAAAAATATCTCAACTAATTCTCCACATAATGTTCTATTTTCAGGCATAGTCTCATTTTGATCCGTCAAACAGTATGGCTTGTATCGCTCTCACAAGGTTTGAAATTGAATTATAAGTCAAAATTTTTACATTTTATTGAAGAAAAAATACTTCTGTTGTTTTAAAATTGTGAATAAATTTTTCGTTTGTTGCATTTATAACCTCAAAGATAATGTCAAAATTTCAAAACTCTAAGATTATCAGTTTAGGAGAAATAAATGTTTTCTAAAAAACGGTTTTTGGCAAAAAAAGTAACTTTCCCATCATGCATAATTCTTCCCAAACAATAGGGATCTTCGTCTTTATGAGGCCCATTTTTGTGTAAAATATCAACTTGATCCATCAAAGATTCTGGACCGTAGCGTCGTAACAAGCAATGCTAACACACGCACCCACCCACCCACACACACACAGACATCATCGTAAAAACGTCATAAAACTACTTCTGGGACCTCAAAACATGTAATTCCGTCAAAATCTCGAGGTAGAATTTTTTCACGATCACTATACTTTACTTATAGTGAAGAAAAAAGGTAAATCTCTTTGAACGACATAAAACATAATAAAGGGAGAACAAATCACTTTAAAACAGTGGCAAACATATTCCAGAAATAAAATTCATTCCAGTCTTCCGTAATTCATTTTTTCAGTGAACACTTATTTTACAATTTTTCATTTATATTTAATAATTTGAAAATATCTTTTTCAAGCTCAGACATTGTTTGTTTATACAATGGTTTAGATGTAATTTTATTAGGCTTATATAATCGGTTTATAAAATTTGTAGCTAGTGATAGATAACGTATTACATTTTTCAGTTTTAAAAGTTATGTGGAGAGAAATTTCATTTTTTCAAAAATGTATAAAGATTTATAGATGAGCACATATTGCACTTGGTATGGTATGGGGTAGTTATTGTGGAATGAAAGGATGGAAGTTCTGGATTTTATTGAACGGTTTATAGAAATGTTCTGGTGCTTTTGTATAAAAGAAAGTCTCTTGGGCACAATAGGTGAACGTAAATCGTTTTTTTACTGGATTACGCAGACTGTGTTGGTTTAATATATAAAGCTGCAAGGTAGCATAATTAGATGCTTTTGTGACTGAAAGACCCTACTTTGGGGCAAAGTTTGGACGGGTTGATGATGTGATGGACCATAAATGACTTCATATATGAAGGCTTGGAATACTTTTGACAAGTTGAAGCCGTCAAATGCCTCTCCCTTTAGAATGTCATTTCTCTTCGAATACCATCAACATTTTCACAAATATTTTTATCTTGCATATTGTTAATATAATTTTAGTTTAAATGTATACTGAATAATACAGCAGAGTAATACTATCTCTCTTCTGTCATATAATTAGTTTTGAATTTCCTGAATTTCTCAGAGATTTACATTAGTCCATCATTGTAGTGTAGCGTAGAATAATTCATTTCTACGTTAATGAGTCATAACTTTTCATTTTTTTTACTTCCATGTGAATGGAGCAAAGATTAGTAACAGTATATTGTCTTTTTAGG
The DNA here is from genome assembly GCA_026182355.1 of Hermatobates lingyangjiaoensis. NCBI lineage: Eukaryota > Metazoa > Arthropoda > Insecta > Hemiptera > Hermatobatidae > Hermatobates > Hermatobates lingyangjiaoensis. The sequence continues at coordinate 1,018,195 of JAPFBL010000063.1, read as the reverse complement.
AAAAACGTAATGTCAATTTTATTTTACATATTGTTAGTTTAAATTATTAATAATCAAAATCACTGAATAAATTTAAAAATGATTATATAATTGAATAAAATAGGAAAAATCTTTTTCAAAACATTATATTTATATAACAAAAACGCATTTCGATCCCGTAGCGTTCTCCTTCGTGCAATAAGTCTTTGAAATGCATTGTTTTTACAACACACTTGTACGGGTGGACTTTTGTTTATAGAATTTTCTGGAAATGGACAAATACTATAATGATAAATTATATTTTCTACAGCTTTGAACATTTAGAAATAATTTGATATTAGCAGATCTTAGTTGAGATCTATTCATGGTCTAAACTAAGCTAACTGAAACTTAGTTTTGTCGATTGATTTTGTTTTGTTTCAAAACCTAGCCAGTTAATATTTGCACAAACTCAATCTTTCCTTACGTTACTGAATTATTTTGCTTATAGAAGTAGTGCGCCCCAGCTCCTAATTCCAGAATTGTAACGTTTTGGTCATTTGGAGAGTGAAACAGGATTTCTTTTCTCTGTAAGACTTCTATCATTGTTTACATTTCATGTCTTTTATGTAATGAAAAGGTATGTTCTTGTGATAACTCCGTGCCTAGGACTTGCTCACAAATTTGTCATCATTGTATTTACCAACCTTCTTCAGAAAGCTTTGATGGTGACAACCTTTTATTCTAGTCTATGACACTTCATGTTTTTTATTGCTAGTAATGAACTACACTTAGACAGAGATATTAATGTTTAAGTATGTTGAAAACATATGGAGTTATCATTTCAAGAGCACTGCTTGATGGTACTACCTTTGAGTTTATCTTCTTCTGTAGCCAACGCCCGTCCTTGGACTGTCGACCATTCACCGGCCTGCCGCCCAGTAAAGACCAGCCAAACCCTCTCTGGTTATATCGCCTTCACAAGTTGTTAGGTGAGCTGCGGTACCTTCTTCTCCATTGCATAGATGGCAAATTGGGACTGTCCATTTCCCAATTTTGTCCCGCATTGGGACTGATTTTAAACACGTTTCCAGATCAATCCAGAAACAATGTGTTCAAATTAGTCTTAGTATGAATTCACAAGACCGACATCTCAGAATATGGAATATTATGATAATAAAAGAACAATTATTAAACCCATCTATAAGAACTGTCAGCTTGTGCAATGAGAATTATTAAATTTTCAAGGCAGTTGACAAGTGGATATATGGTAGACTTCTTAAAGTAAATGAAATAATTTAATTAAACAATATTTAATACAACAATTAAAGATTGTTGTACTTTTACCATAGATTTAAATAGTATATTCTTAGAAGATTATATTAAAATAAAGGTATTAATTAAATTGCTTGTTAGCGACTTTTATTTACATGTGTACTCTCAGTAAAGTTAACGCTACTAGTACTCCAGATTTTTTAAATTATTCTATTAAAGTGATATTAAGTACGGAGATAATATATATATATATATATATATATATGGAGTTATCATTTCAAGAGCACTGCTTGATGGTACTACCTTTGAGTTTATCTTCGTCTTTAGCCAAGGACGGGCATTTACCAGCCTGCCGCCCAGTAAAGACCAGCCAAACCCTCTCTGGTCTGATCGTCATCAAGAACCTTTACGCCTTCACAATTAAATATATATATATATATATATATATATATATATATATATATATATATTTAACATACATACAAATAATATAAAGTAAACTCGTTAAAAAAGTCAGCCCTAAACTTGTTTTTTCTTGAACATTAGTAAAATGACTAGTCTCTGATTTTGTTACTGTGATTCAGACGTTGATATAATGGTTATTCATATATGGCTAAACTTTTCTTAGATAATGCTAGAAATTAAACTAATAAATAACTATAATAATAATAATTTATAACAGTAAATTGTAGAAATTCTACAAAAAAAAAAACAAACTCTTCCATCCAATAGAAGTTATTCTGAAAGACTGTTTGCTGATTTTCTCTTTTAAATTAGTCACAATTCTAGTACTGCTTAGTTCGGCTTATATGAGATTTCGTGTTTGTTGCAAATGTCTCCGTTGCTTTTCTACCTTTATTTTAATTTCCTTTACACTTCCCTAGAGTAATTATATTACAGAAAATCAAGATTATAATATAATGTTCCTTTCTATATTTCAGATTTCTTATACATACAGATTAATAATTATTTAAAACTAAACATGAATTAAATGACAGTCTGTAGAGCGACACACTTGTTTATATTAATAACAATCATTTTGAAATCAGTTAATTGTCAAGAGTAATTGAAGCGGGAATGGAATTGTACATGTCTCTGCTGCTAAACTTCTTATAAATGATATTAAATTTCCATAAAAATATTTAACAAAGGAAAGTTTCATAAAGGCTTTTCAATTACTTGTCAATTATCCGACTATGATTAAAATAATTCGTTGGTAACTTTTTTTGTTGGTGTTTCATAAATTAAAGTCAGTTGAGTTTCCATAATGTGGAGAGATTTTCGTTATGAATGTGTATTAGTTTGAGCAGTTTGAAAAGTATGAAGTTATATAGAAGGTATGAACTCTACTAAGGTTGTTTTACTTACATAAATAAAGTTTTTTTGTTTCTCCTAAGTAGTTAGTACCCCCACTTGGAGGGAGTTTATTGTAATATTTTCACATGTTCCATTGTATAAAGTATGGCATTTATGAACAAAGTTCGATTCGGAGATTTTGACTGATTTAATATTTTAGAGTAACCAAGAGTCAAGTTTTGACTTTCTTTTTTATTTTTTGTTGTTGTTATCTATGTCTGTTAGGGTGTTTATCGAACAGATTGAGTGGACGCTACAGGTCACAACAACTGATGAATTCAATTGTTATTTAACCGCAAAAGGACCCATTGGTGCAAATGTACCCCATTTTTATGGGCAATATTGCATCTTGAAAAATTCACTTTATTAATATACTATATATATATATATAATATATATATATATATATATATATATATATATATATATACTGTATTTGTATAGAGACAAATGTATTAGGGATAACAGGAGCATTAATCACCTCAACTACCTCTAGGCTTTTAAAAAAATAAATGCCCAACGTTAGATATTTTAATCAAGAAAGAAATGATTTGACCCCTGTTCTGATTGGCACGGGATGAAATCTCTAAACACGGGATTAAAACATTTTGCAAAATTTAATAGAAATAAATATTAATCGTTTAACTATAATCAAAAACGATCACCTAGTAAAGAAGAGGTTGTCACCTGTTTACTATCAGGTCAAAACTTAAGAATAATAAAACCAATGAAAATATGTTAACTTTAATCTGGATATTTGATACAAGATATACAATGGAATAAGACAGTAAAAAGTTTGGAAAAGATTAGAGCCGAACAAACCTTCTGTATCGAGCACTTTTGTGCAGTACCCTGGCCTTCTCAGGAATGGCCTGCATCAAGAAGGAGGCAGATACAAGATGGCTAGAACAATCGACTCGAAGTTTATTTGAAAATCTCATTCCATCTTCTCTTAACAATAGCTTATGCAAGCTGCAATTAACATCATACAAAGTATGCGGATTGTGCCAGGAAGGGGCGGATCCTATGAACACGTTTTATATAAATGCGTTGTAATTGTATTTAAGAGGAAGAAGGCATTGGCTAAATTTCAGCTGAAACCAATATAACTGAAGGATACTTCTTTAAAGACATGCTATGAAGTTCATTAAAAAGTTTATAATCTGAAGGTGAATTTAGAAATGACAAATGGATGCACAAGACAGTAGACACGAGTATGGCCGCGAAATGCACTAGGTCAATGAGATTCAGGTTCTCAGTATGATAATAACAATAATTATTATAATAAACATAATACTAATGATAATGATAAATATCTGAAGTGGCCTACTCTCAATTGGAAGTAAATATAATAACAATTTTAAGTAAATTAATTCAGTTTTAGCTTTATTTTATTGATACTATCCTGTAAACAAAATATCAAGATCCGTTGTAAAAAATTATGAAAGTTACAATAATCAGAAAGATGATTTCATTTCTTTTATCGTGGCTATATACATTTTAACAGCTACAACAAAGTTGAAATGATTGATGTAGAACAGTTTGTAATTTTATTATTATTGTTCTTGAACTGATTGCTGTAGTATCATCGGACAGTGACAATCGTAAAAGGCCTTTTTCTTTGTTGTTTCAATATATTGCTTTTTGAATTTTCTTTTGAGTATCGTTTACCGAAAATAGTTAACCTTTATGATTGCCTCACAATAGCATAAAACGAAAAAGTCCTTTACATTTTTTTTTTGACCAAAGAATAACGATTGTTTTTGCTAAAATTATAACCAGGCTTTTCTCTTTACCGATTTTTCAACAAAGCGTAGACCATGCTGCGTTAGCTCAAATGCAGTACCAATAAGCATTCTTATAATTATATGTTATCTGCATATCCTTGCATATAATTAATTTAATTATTTCAAGAATCCAGTAAGGTTTCCACAACTAATCACTGAACTGAGGTCGACACCGCACCTTACTGGAGACAGGTCACTAAACGTTTTAGTGACTCAGTTTCTGTTACGGTAATTACTATCCTTCATTTTATAGTAATCTGCATTTAGCCGGGGCAAGGACTTATCGTTGCAGATTGACAGTTGGGAATCAGACATTCTATTCTATATGACTGATACGTCGCTAAGCACTTAGCTGCCTATTAAACTTATTATAAGTTAACCTCTTTCTACCCACCTAAGTTTTTTATAAGTTATAGGATGTGCTAAAAATGATCCTTGAAGACATGACATGGTATAGTAATCTAATACGTAGTAATGACATGGCAAAGCGCGATAAAAAGAGTATTCCTGAAAGAACATTGTCAATTGAGTAACTACTTCTTACAAGATTGTTACATTGCTTGATTTTAAATGTAATCTTCCATATGAAGTATTGACTCCCTAAAAAAAAACTCTACAAATCAAAGATTTTTAAGGTTATATCGTAAATTGTTTTTACGTTAATAAAATTATCTTTTCATATATTCCTCAAAAAATCTTATTTATTTTCTTTTACATTCTTAATTATCGAGAGAGAGAAGAAAGGCTTTGCAAAGTGCATTTATTTATTTTTCTGAATAACGACCAGCTTTACTTTTTAACGTAACGTAACGTAATTTATTTATTTTTCTGAATAACGACCAGCTTTACGTTTTAACGTAACGTAACGTAACGTAAATCTTATTTATTTTCTTTTACATTCTTAATTATCGAGAGAGAGAAGAAAGACTTTTCAAAGTGCATTTATTTATTTTTCTAAATAACGACACATTTTACGTTTTAACTGAGTTTTAGGTATCAAAATTTAACATAAAAGATTTTGAAAAAAAAAATACATTTTGGAAACACAGTAGCTTGTGTTTTTCTTGATTATAATTTTTCTTTTTATTGGAGTTGAGGCTGATATGGGATATGCTGCAAACGGGTAGCTTTTTTTAACCTATGAGGCGCGGGGTGAATTGATTTCACTTTTAGAATAGCAAGAACAGGTGATGCGGAAATTTGAGTTTTTGGTATTGAGTGTAAGAGTGGAGCAGACGCAGTGGTTTTGTAGCTTCTGAGAGGTGGTGTTGCATTGCAGGGGTGGTGCTGCTGACGAGTGTCGTCAACAGGTTCCGGCTGATCAAGCTGAGCAAGGTGGACGTCTTCGTCATGTCGTACGGCGGACTGAGAGGCGCCGTGGCCTTTGCCCTCGTTCTCCTCATCGACCCCTCTCATGTGCCCCTCCAGCCCATGTTCGTCACCACCACCATTGCTGTCATTTACTTCACCGTATTCTTTCAGGTAATAAACAAATATCTCATTTATTTAAATATACAACGTTCACACCTTCTGCAAATAGATTAAAAACTTAATATGTATCATAGGGGTCAGGCTAGCTCAATGGTTATGTGCTCGCCTCTGAACTGATAGGACCGGGGTTCGATCCCCACCTGGCCCTCGATTTATTCACGTGGGAGGTCCCTCAGAGAAGGACGTTAAACTGTCGGTCCCGAGCCTGTACGATGTCAGGTACTCGTTAAAGATCCCTACTCCAAATACACTTGAGTTAGGCAAAATTTAGGACTCCCACTGTAGAATCAATCTTCATTGTGTGGTATCAAAAAGGGCCAATACTCGGCCTAAGTGAGTTCCCTTGTGGGACCGCCACTGCAACCTAACCTAATATGTATCATCATTAATGCACGATAGTTAACTAGTTCATAATTAAAGACATACTCGTAATGTTTTCAGTACAATAAATAATACTAAGTCGCATTTTTTTATATTTAGTTTTTAGATATGTAGCTTATGTAGCTTACATAACCTGATATCTGCATAATATATATTCCTTGAAAAAAATTATTCAAAATTTTCTACTCACACAATATAAACAATTTTCAATCTAGTTTTGCTATTGACATGATTATAAAAATAACGTGTAAAATAATCGAATTAAACCCATACAAACTAAGGAAATTTAGATCAGATAATGTGGGTCGACTGGTAGAATTCAACTTCTATTGAGTTTTGGTGTTTTGTTGCAGGGAATAACGATAAAGCCTCTCGTAAGGGCACTGAACGTCAAGCGGGCTGAAAAGAGGAAGCCTACTATGAATGAGCGGATTCACGAAAGGGTAAGTGAAATGATATGTCCACTCAGGTGTGCTTTTATTGTCCTACTTAATAGAATCTAACTTCTCCTAAAGCACCATCAGTCCGACCCTCTCGTCTCAATTCTAATCAATTATTTTCATTTAATTAAAAATTCTTTCATTCTTCCTACTAAATATTGAATATAAACTTCATACATAAAGCTATGACTGAGGAGTGAAAGGCATTTCTCCATCTTGTAGATACGGTATCACTTCCAGAGTAGGCCTTTTGAATGTCCTTCCAAACGTTATCTATATGCCAACTACTATTTATTTATTTATTTCAGAGTAGTGTTATAGTGGTAATATATATTCAGTTCACAGTGAGATTATGTTTCTCGATGGATAAACGTAAAATTAATTATTATATTTTGTTATGTACACAAACACACATATACACGCACACATACACAGAATTTTGTCTATTCCATCTGAATATTCATTGATAATGTGCATATACTCGTATATTTTTTTATAATAGATCATTTATATTATTATATTTATTTAGATATACCTTATCTTTAGTTTTTTATTCATGAATAATGAATGGTATACAGTTACATGAAATAGCCAGTAGCTTTTTAGTTTCCTTTTCAATAAGAAACGATCTGTCAGAGCGTATTTTCTGAACTTAATGATTACAGACCTACAATCACTAGAAAAATTTAGAAAAGTGAAGGAGTTTTATTTTTTAATGTAGAACTGCACACATTGAAAAGTGACTTCGGACCACAAAAGCTGACACATAATACACTGAGTATACCTGAATGGTTTATATACCTGAACTAAAACAATATCTGCACAAACATAGAACATAGAATTTAACTTTATAGTTGATTTTTTCTTAATTTGTACATTGGTGGCTCTGGAATGCCCAATAATTTTAAAGTGCACACATCTGCTAGTTGTATACTCGTAGTATATCTTCATTAAGAACAATGATCAGCTTTAGATTATTAATATAAGGATAGAAGTCGACTAGTAAAAGCGTTTACAGTATTTTCTTCTTTATATTTGGCAACTGTAATATCAGTAAATTTACACTTTGAGAAAAGCTTTTCAACGCTAAAGTATAATCTTCAAGGAACTCACCTTGCTGCTATTTACGATTACCTGAGAGATGACTGGCAAACAATTTGTTTTTGGGCTTTACGTATTGTTCCTTGAGATTGGCTAGAGTAGAGCCGTAAATTACACCTTCACTTATGTGTAGCGAAAAAGTTTTTTTTTGTAGAAGTTTGAGAATGCTGAGAGAGACTCTAGATTGACTACGAAGTTTGAATGTAAGAGTAGAGCAGACGCAGTGTTTCTCAAAAAGTTTGAAATGTTCTGAGCAATATTTCCCACTCTCTCTTTCCATGGACATCATTAGCTTCTGGGCTGAATATTTATAACAAATTGGGTTGTAATGTTTTTTTTTATTCTTAGCTTATTAAATTGAAGTACAAGCCTTTCTGTAATTAAGGCTTTAATAAGCTGAAAATCTGGAGTGGCTTACACTAATTTTCACTAAAAGTGTATATATTAATCAACCTCATTAACAAACAAATACATGTTTGCGGTATATGTATGATCCACCAAAGATCTAATATAGCACAACATTGCTTTTGTGGCATTGTCCCATTTATCTGTTACATAGCATTTCCAGTTTAATCTTTCTTCTAAAGAATTTTTACATTTTTGCAAATCTCCGTGAGTTCTAATTTAGTATTTTTAATGAAAAGGTCTTTGAGACCTACTTTCTTTCTACTTGAAAAAGATATAAGACTGCATTAGCTCGACTTATATACTTATAAACCTTTCTTTTTTATCTATCGCTTAAAAATGCACAGAGCATGCTGTTTGACTTCAAATTCAGTACCTTCAACCGTTATTCTTCTTATAAAAACAGGGATATCTGCCTATCTTGCATATCGTAACCCTGATTACTTATGAAAAGTCCAGTTGGTCATTCACCTCTAATCATCACGACAGGTACGATACCAGACTTTCCTAAGAACTAGCCTCAGTAGACTCAATTTCAGTTATTGTAGATCCTGTGCAAACACTAATCGTTTTTACGTTAGATTATTGTAATCCATTCTTGGATTAAAACATCTATCAGTTTGACCTCTTTCAGAAGATTTGAAGCGGTATTATCAAAACTGTTTCAGCATACAAAAAGCAGCCCAATACAAAAAGTTGTTCTTTAAAACTTAAAAAGTTTGTTCAGAGCTGATTCTGCTGATTTGCTCATCTGATAAATATGTTCTCGCTTATGAAGATGGTTATTTACACGAAACTTTTGTCAAGTAGAAAGTAAAAATTGATATTTTTTGCGTAATATTTGTGTCGTATTAAGACAATAACTTGTCAAAATGTTATGTTCCTTGAATCGCACGAGATGAATTCCGTATTGACTTATTGTCATAATGAATGTAAAATCACCTTTCTCCATGCACCAATTTTATTGAAAAAAAAAAAAATGTGACCTAAAATACATTATGGGCAAAAAATGACCTTTCCATAATATAATATTGCATAAAGACAATAGTGCAAATCTGCATTGTATCACCCATTTTTGGGTTTGATATGAATTTGATTCATCAAACGAGATATCGTACCCTTAACCTACCGGCTACACACCTACCTACATGTACACAGAAATCATCGAAAAACTGTCATAAAAAAGACCTTATGAGTCACAAAACAACTCGCTTGCTGATTTATTTAAAATGATCACAAATAGGATCCAATCTCGAATTATCATGCCAATGGCAAGCACTCGTAACTGACGGATGTTATTATAAGTTTATATATGTACATGAAACTGGAGCACAACTGAGTTCGAATAATGTTAGAAATAGAATAAACCGTCTTACCTCGTATCCGACTTGTTTCGGGCGTCACCCATCTTCGAAAGGAACTGATCCTAGGAGTCATTGCCAGGGTTTATATAACCTACCTATTTTCCACTGTTGTCTAAATTTACTATAATTAAATTATTGTAAACAACTTTTATTTATTTTACATTATTTACTCTAATTCTTTTCCCATATTTTTGTCATTGTCAAGCTGTCGCGTCATTTTTCTTAGAGGTTTAAATAAAATATCATTTTTGTGGTTTTGCTCGTTTATTAAATTACCCGATTCTTTATGTCTATACATCTCTAATCCTTCTGTTATATTAATTTTCTCTCCTTTCTGTTCTGTCTTAACTGTCAGTTCATATCCATAATCTGGTAGGTGGTTTCAATAATTTGATTTGTTTGTATTATTTACATAATCTTTAACATGTTTTTTAAAACTTAGTTTTAGCGTTCTTTATATTTGTCCTATATATATTTGTTTACAATTTTTTACACTTTAGTGTAACAGTCTGCTTTTTCATATTTATTCGTTTTATTTTCCGTTGAGTTATCTAACATTTGATTTATTGAATTATTTGTTTTAAACCCTATCTTTATATTGTATTGTTTTTGCAAATTCGTAATTTTAAGACTTATTTCACCTATAAAAGTTATGCACGCGTATTTATTATTATTAGTTCTTTCATTATTACAATTTCTTTTATTAGTTATAGTTTTTAGCATTTTTTCTATTACGTTAGCATTATACTCGTTATTATTGGCTATTGTTTTTATTATGTTTAATTCTTTATTAAAGTTACTTGGATGCATAGGAATTTATATTAAACGTTAGCATTATACTCGTTATTATTGGCTATTGTTTTTATTATGTTTAATTCTTTATTAAAGTTACTTGGATGCATAGGAATTTATATTAATCTATCAATTAACAGAAATCTGCTAATTTGAAATGCCTAGGATGAATTGAAGTTTTACGTATGGTTATATCAGTCGCGGTCGGTTTCCTGTATTTTTTCATAACTTAGTTCACTTCCAACATAATGAATCACTTAGAGAGATGTATTATTTTGTAAATATATAATTCATATCATAATTGTTAAAGAAGTTAAAGATTGTTTGATGCTAACTTGTTTCACAAGTTAATATTTTAACTAATGGAATGGCTTTCAAGAGCATTTAGGTCAGGAATTATTTTCAAAACAGCTAATCTAATTAGATGAGAGCTCTGCAGAGGGCAATCAGGCAAAGTGAATGTTATGCATCATTTCCAGCCAACTCATTCTCCAATGCGTTTCATTACTCAGTAATGTATAACATCATCGTTATTAAGAGATTCAAACACCTAATCAAAGCTCTTCCTGAAGTAATAAGGTAATCTTAAATCGTCTTACAAGCATTTTTAATAAATTTTAAAATATTGATTAAAATATTAAGCTAAAGCTGAATGTAATTAAATACATAAAATATTATTAGATATTGTTAATAAAACTTTAAAATTCTTTTAAACAGGACTTTTGAAACAAAGTTAGAGATATGTGTAAGCAAAAAATTAATACTTATAACATCAACTGGTAATCAAGATTAAGTGCCTTACATTTAAGTAACTAAATAAACTTAATTAATTAAGTAAACTAATGTTATGAAATCTAGAGTAGCCTACACTCAACTTTAGTATATAAATATATTATCAAATTTCTTGAGTATATAATGTCCCATTTAGACATAATATGAATGTATAAATGGAGATGTTTATTAGTCTTTCATTCCTGAGGTAGTGCAGGTAGTGATTGATCCACTTATCAATTATTCACTTATTTTCTTACATCACACCACTGATGCATATAATATCATTTGTATAACTACAGCAGTAATAACATTTTTGAAAAGCAAAAGTGTAGATTTCGTGTTACGAAATAATCTATATAAATAAAATAATGATTTTTTCTGTACATTGCTTAGAACTGACTCATTTCAAGTTTTCTTTACGTTCCATACATTGGAGAAACCGAATCCACCCTTAGAAAAATTTCTGTCGGTTTGTCTGTTTGTCCGCAAAACTTTGTCACAAGTAAACTCAGCTACCATAAGACATATAAAGCTGAAACTTATACAGTAGATTTGAGTAGGTCTAACTTAAAATATAGGCTCTAAATTGATTGGAAATTCAACGTAGAAGTGACGTTATGGACGTTTAAAGCAAAAACGTTTGTCACAAGTAAACTCAGCCACCATAAGACATGGTGAGCTGAAACTTTGACACTGGATTTGTGTATGCCTAACTTAAAATACGGGCTCTAAATAGATTCATAATTCAGTACAGAAACGAAGTTATAGGACTTTAAGCGTATTTTCCTAACTTCACAGATAAGTTTGTTTTGAAAATACACAGGTGTGGCAAGTAGGTATTGTTAGTTGATTTTAATTTCATTGGAGCATATGAATATATTGCGTATTTGACATCTTTGAAAAGGTGTTTCCCAGAGTTGAGGATGTACTATCTATTACGAATAAATAGTTTTGTAAACGAGCAATTCTCAACTCTTAATATGAACAGGCAGGAGAAATCAACAAACAAGTTCTACCGAGGAAAGAACTTACAAGTCAGTAAAGAGATTGGATTAGTGATGAAGAAGCAGTTCATTATCTCATTGAATTTCTTGATTCTGAATTTATTTCTCCTGGACGCCTTGCTCATGAGTAAAAACTTAAAGTAGGAGAAACCAATCATGTTGCAATTTAGTAGCAGTAACAAATTTCATGTTACGAAACATGAGTGCCCCAAAACTGTGCAACGGGACACGACTCTGAGTTCGTGCTCTACACAGATATGCCATAGAGGCGGACATAATGACTGGATGTGGTATTGGGGAGTCTGTGTGTATACCATACATACCATTGATTCCGAGCCACTGTCTGTTTCCGTTGAAATGATTGCAAAGTCTTGTCAGAGTCTATTTCGCAATGACGTTAACTAAGTCGCAAAGGGAGACTTTATCTACCGCAGGAATTCAAGTTAGCGAGACCAAGTTTTTCTCACATGGTCAACTATAGTTTACTTGCTGAAGAGTCAGAGGTTCCAACTGTTTATTCTTCCGTGAACCTGAAGGACAGACAGCTAATGTGGTGTATACAGAGGCATTTGTTTAATACTGTACTAATAATGGTATTTTCTACTATCCTATAATTTCTAATTATAGTATTAGTATATATAATACTATAATTGATATTTTGGAATACCAAGTATAATAGAATTTGTGATTCCGTCAAAAACGGGTACGTTTGCTAGTCTCCTACAATAAAACATGGCTTTTGTTCCAATTCCCAGTGGATCTCTAACATAGTTTACCTGACCTCCATCTACATTAAATATTTAAAACAAATTTTCCCGTTTTAACACTTGAAAATATTTCTATTTTGTCTACAAAATTTCAGAAACATCTTAAAAAAAATGTCATTTTAAAGTCATTTTAAATTTTAAGATAATTACATGTAATTTTCCTTCAAATGTTTTACATTTTTGGTCTTTTATAGAATTATTGTACTGGTACTTTCATGGCCTCCTAGTATTTAATAAAATCCACTTTTCTTTCCATTTGTCAAAAATACATGATTTTTTTACATGAAAAAATAATTCCCCTTATCTATATAAGTAAAATAATGATTTTGTTTGTACATTGCTTAAAACTGACTAATTTCAAGTTTTATTTACGTTTCATACATTGGAGAAACCGAATCCACCCTTAGAAAAATTTCTGTTGGTTTGTCCGCAAAATTTTTTCACAAGTAAACTCAGCCACCATAAGACATATCAAGCCGAAACTTTGACAGTAGATTTGTTTATTTCTAACTTAAAATATAGGCTCTGAATTGATTGGAAATTCAACGTAGAAGTGAAGTTATGGACGTTTAAAGCAAAAACGTTTGTCACAAGTAAACTCAGCCACCATGAGACATAGCGAGCTCAAAACTTTGACACTAGATTTGTGTATGCCTAACTTAAAATATAGGCTGTAAATAGATTGATAATTCAGCGCAGGAACGAAGTTATGGACCTTTAAGTTACATTTTGCTAACTTCACAGACATGTTTATTCTGAAAATATACAGGTGTGGCAAGTACGTATTGTTAGTTGATTTTAATTTCATTTAAGCCTATGAATAGACAAAAACAAAAAATAAAATATTTTATTTTAATTAAAATTATTTAATTTTAATTTACAACTAAAATAAGATAATTAAATCATTTTTTTAATTATTATCCTTTATTTTAAAATAACTTATATTTATGTATCGATTGTGGGCCTCTCCAGTTTTTCCTCATTTTTCTATTTATTGATTAATTATATTAAATTCCAGCTTTCTCTATAAGTTATCTTCGAATATTGGACGGTTCTTGTACTGTCTTCATTTTATTGACCGGGCGCGAATAATGCGGCAACATAGTGTGTCTCCATGATCATGCAGAATATAAATAGAAATATATTCGTCGGTCCCGAGCCTGTACGATGTCAGGTACTCGTTAAAGATCCCTACTCTAAATACATTTGAGTTAGGCAAAATTTAGGACTCCCACTGTAGAATCAATCTTCATTGTGTGGTATCACAAAGGGCCAATGCATGGCCTACGTGTGTTCCCTTGTGGGACTGCCACTGCAACCTAACCTAACCTAACCTATTATACTAGCAATAAAAATGAATACAATCAGAATAATGAAAAGTTCGCGTCTTTGGTTTAGTATGCAAGTTAGTAAGTACCAAAGCTAGGCAGATATAAACGCTTGAATTAATATGAATTGTTATTAAGTATTAATTATTATTCCTTGAAAAGCTTCGCCATTAGTAAATGTGACTAGGCACAACTGATTTAAACATATTTATTGTTTCGAGTGGGTTTGGCTGTTGGCTGACTTCCCAATGATTAGTTTGGTCGTCGATAATTTTCAACTTATCTAATGTTTTTGCGATAAGCTACAGAACGTCACTTAGTAAACAGGTCTCTAGGAATCATCAATACTTGTCCGACGAGGACGCTGTCAGATTTCAGATTTTTTTATAAAACTTTCTTTTTAAATTCTCAGATAATTTTACATTAATTATAACTGAGTGGATTCAAATTATTCACCTTCTACTTAATATTATCTTTAGCAAAATAGAAATGATAAATTTTTTTGTATAATTAATTTAATTATTTTTATTTTTCAGGAAATAATTCCAATATAGATTTGTTTGTAACAACATTTAATTTAAATAGTTTATAAAATATTAATAAATATGACTATGTATGATGCAGCAAGAGAATCTGGGCTCTTTAAAAAAAAATATTCTCAATAATGAAAATGCAAAAAAGACTGGAGAAAATACTTAGTTTTCGTTTCATAGTTTGGTGGGTTCATTTAGCCTGCGGTTTTCACAATTTTTTATCTCACAAATCCCTTGATTAGGCTTTCCATTTATGAGAATTCCCTCTTCAAATAAATCCAACAATCCATTTCACAATATCTTCCTTTTATTTTTTTTTCGTATGTAATAAATATTCTTCGCTTGCCTAAATAATCAAAGCACACAAGTAAATGTTACTTCATTTATGTGCTTTTATCGTTTATTTCTATTATACAATTATCATAATTATAAAGAAATATAGAAGTTATTGCCTATAAAATTATTTACACATAGTTAATAATTGTTAACGTTACGTTAAGGAAAATTATTTTATGACTGAATCTTTATGACTTTAAATATATGATGGAATTTTAGAACTTGTTTTATTTAACTATTTTTATATCTTAAAATGAATTCAGTTATAATCTCATGATGCAAGCTGCGTAAAATACTTCTCTTATTTTGCAAAAAGATCAGAGAAAGTTCAATTAGTAGTTCTATTAAAAAAAGTGTAGCATTTATTGATGCTAAACTCAATTTTACCATTAATAAACGTATTATTCACGGATCAAATATGAAATCAATTGATTTATTCTAACTTAGGCAGCGTCAGTTTGGCATTTATGATGAAAATGTTATGGAAGTGTTAGCTAAAGAGAAGCCACACCCTCCTCCCCATTACACTGATATTAAAAGTAAAAGAAGTTGAAAAAATCACAACAATAACAGTTGATGAAATTTCATTCAAAATTGAAGTTTATAGAATACTGACTTTGATATTCTAATGAATGAGAGTAAGGACGTCTTACTGAGGATCACACTTTACCTGGAAAGTGAAAACTATCACCTTTAATATGTAGTTATCAAGTATGTCTTATATGCATTACAAGTAGGTGTAAGCATTATAAAACTGTAAAAGCTATTCTAATAAAGTAATGAACAAAACTAAATGAAAAGAATACATAATTTACTTAAAAATACCATATTAGATCTCAAACATTGAAATATCGACCAATAGTTGAAGATTGTTGGCCGAAATGGGATTTGTTTTAAGTTCGAAACTTTTTTTGCCAAAAGAATCAATGGTAAATTTATTAATGCGTTTTGGCCATAAAAAAATAACCTAAAATACCACGTTGTTTCTCTCGATGACCCTGGGGTTGTCGGAATGATCCACTAGTAGGGTCTTTATTTTGGTATCCCTAAAGCATTAGCACACACTAACAATGTGAGATAAGTTTATAGGTTTGTGACCAGGCATCTTTTACTCCTCTTTCATAATGTACGTATTGACTGGCATTTTCTTCCAGAAAAGACCGGTCTCATCACAATTGAAAATTTGCTGAGGGACAAACTCTTCAGACTTTATGTACATGTACTTCAGACACTGTTGTGCATGGTAATATTCGTTGGTCGTTGGTTAGTTTAACTGGGACACGGCCACATTCGGCTAGCCGAACATTCTCTCGGCAAACGCGGGCTGTTCATAATAGGAATTTTTTTCGAAATTGGATGCAAATTTTCCTTGAAACTTTTGGTCGTAATCGGATCATTCGTGGGTGGAGATATTCGCAGTCGTAGGTATGACTGTATATTGGTCTCTTCAAAGGTTCAAGTGTGTTATAATTGATGAAATGTATATAACCACATTAAACAAAGGAAATCATTAATTGACTATGTTTGAAAGTAATAATAAATGAGGAGTGAGTTTGGGATATTACGTCTACATGATAGACACAGTAAACTAAAAGCAAAGCTGAGTTGTTTTCAACAAAGTTGATATTATGCTTACTTATATAAGGTTGAGTGGACGACACTCCAGATTTGTTTATATATGTAACTCAACTATTACAATTTCAATTTTGATGAGTCAGATATTTTCGGTATTCTTCCTACTAACTGTTTTTAAAAATATGTTTTATTTAATTTGTTTTTACATGATAAAAATACATGTTTTATTTATTTTGTTTCGCTAAATTTGTTGTTTAATTAAGTTCATTTGTATAATCCACTTATAAATAAAACAATCATAATATTTAACATATTTCACTTTTTCTGCTATTTCGACAAAATGGAACCTACATTATTGATAAGAATCTATTCCTAAATCGGCCACTAACAGATCAGTTGTCTGATTTAATAATTTAATGTTATTTTGTTATGAAGTAATGACAATCGAGAATCATTGTTTAGTTTACGAGAAATAAATGAAATAGAGGTAGAATTGCATTGAACGCACAAAAATTATGAATACTCAAATAAAGCAAGCAGGCTTCTCAGATCCACAAATAATTTTGTTGACAAAAAAATCGAAGGTATCAGAATGATCTTCATTTTCATTTAATTTGAAAAAAAAAAACTATGAAAGCTGACCAATGATACACAATCTGCTAAACAGCTGGAACAGAAGATAGCCAATCTCATCGTAATATTTCTTTATACTCAATATTGACGATAATCAATACAACTCAATGTTATAATATATAGTCACTTTTTTGGATGATCTCATCTCACTGAATATTGTTTTACCTGCTTTCCTTGTTTTTTTTTGGCTTTGCTTATTTTCCTTTTTTTTTTAATAAAATATTAATTGTTTTTTTTTTAATAAAATATTGAATTGAACTCGGAGAAGTTTTCTACTGTTGTTTATATGAGAGCTATCAGATCTGACTGAAAAGTAGAACTGATCTTGAATGCAATATTGGGTGAATACATTTTATAAACTCTTGTTTTACCAATTTATTTCCTCCCTTTAATTAAACTATTAATTAACTAAATGTGGCTTGTTTTATTTGATGCTATTGTACATGTGCTTCAGTTCATATATTTGTACAACCCGTAAGCCTCTGCGTGAAATTAAATAGACAATAAGCACTGTGTTGACTATCTTTAGCAAACCAGTATTAAGCCTACGAGTTGTGTGCCAGGTTTCCACCTCTGAATCAGCGTGCTGTGTCAGAAGAAAGTCTTGGGGAATCCATAATTTTATATTCCACGACTTCTTTTTATAACAAATGTGCATTTGTTAATGAAAGCAAGCCTCCAGTACAATTTCCATGATTATGATTTTTATTCATCGTTTTTAATGATTATTTTTCGTAATTTTAGTATTTAATTATGGTTAATGAGAAAATGTTTCTTGGATAAACTGGTTAGGTGACAGTATTAGAATTGAAGTATTGTTCCCCGCAGCATTATTTATGAAATGGATAGCCATAATCTTTGGCCAAGGTTGATGCAAGTTTGTTTTAAAGGAATGTTTAACAAAGTATTCATATTGTTACAAATAAAGAATTTTTTTATATATTCTGAGAAATTAATTTTATTTAATAAACTTTATCCTACTGGAATTGTTTAATACTGGGCCAGCGTAGCCACATGCTGATTCTCTGGACTCGTAGACCAAGTGTCGGTACTTACTCTGGTCTTCGATTTATTTACGTTGGAGGTGAAAAAAAATTAAGCATACCGTTCCTCGGAGAAAGAAGCATAAGTTGCATAAGTTGAGTTATGCAAAATCTTCTCTATTTTCAAAATAATTTATGTTTATAATTATAAGTTTATGGATCAGGTGTAGTCCATCAGTAACGTGGAACTATTATTTCCTTTTAATGAAGATTGGAGGCTAATATTTTCATCATAACCCTAGAAAAATGTGCACGCCGTCCCTTGGAAAAAACAATAGTTTTTCTTTTTCAAGCTTACAGATATCCGGTACTCGTCGTAATGCCTGGTACTAGCACCTATAAACTTGAGTCGAGCAAAATTTACGACTCCTGATGCAGAATTCAACCCGGGAATATGATTCCCCATAACTAAAATAGATGTCGAATAACAAATAAAGGTCACTTCTGCCCCTAGACCAATCTTAAATGTGAAAGCCTATACATTTGGGAGTTGGGAACGAATAAAACCATTAAGTTTATATTACTGTTGAGTTTAACATATATTTTTTAGATTATTATAAACTAGGTGTCCATTCATTTTCCAGACCGAGCATTATAATTCCGCACATCTAAAGAACATATTCCAGCATGTTGAAGGTAACCTTAAACCCTTTCAAGACGGTAATGATTGTTCACAAGTAACTTTAGTTCTCTTAAGACATTTAGAGAGTATAATTATCAGCCTATTTCAAAGATACATTCCCAATTAGGATATTTTCCCTAAATCATGTTCCTTGACTTAGAATAAACACTGCATATGACTGTGAAATTTTGGCCGCAAGTCGTCGGTCAACACTTTCAATATTTCCTTGATGATTGTAAGTTTGCAGTTCTTGCATAAACCCAACAAAAAGTTGTCCATAATTTAATTATCAAGTTAGTTCACTAATGATCATCATATTTCTAGTGATAAAAGTTAGGTCGCTGACATTTTCCCGTGTTACGATATCTGTTTCGGTTTTTTCAAATGCCGAAATTCTTTTCACGATTAATTGAAAAAACAATAGACCACAAGTTAGAGTTTTTTCAAACCAGTAATATTAGGCTGGACCTGCAAGACGACCTGTTGGTCAACATTGACCTAAGAATAGTCCGCAGTCGATTTACTAACTCTGACTACTCCAATTGCCCAAAAATTTCCGCTGAATCATAATTGTCTGACTGTAGTCAATTCCATTCAAGATATCGTACCTCTGCTGAGACGGTGGCAGAGCGCTGTATGTGGTCGGGGATGCGTAAAAATAACCTTGCTGGCCTAGACCGTGTCAAGGTTGTCATCGCACCGACATAGTGAGGCATAGTATCTCTTTTCTTTCCATATCCTCGTTGACATGGTAGGGTCACTGCCTCCTTCTTACGGTCATTGTTACCTGCTGACTATTGTAGACTGGTTCATTCTCTAGCTTAAGCCATTTTTTTTTAAAATAGTGTTTATTGGCAGAAGTGTTCTACAGATCCCTTCGGAACGCCTCACTTACCCTCCGGTGTGCATCTCGATACATTATCACTGTAAAGGGAATTGATAGAAATTCTGCTAAACAGCCGATTGTAGTTCAGTTATAGTTTTTAGACATTAGCAAAAACTATAAGCTAGTGGAAATTCAGTTAATGAATAGTTAATTTCTTCTCAAGAAGAAAGAAAGGCAAAGTCTCAATTAGTTATTGAAAACATTAAACCAAAACTCTGAGATGTACTTGAATACCTTGGTATCTCTTTATATGAAAGACTAAACTGGAAAAGTCATGTAGCAGATACATTGACCACTGCCCGCTCTTTAATAATAACAATACCTTATATTTTTAACGATAGACACATCGAAATAAAATGAAATCTATATCATGAAAAGAATGGGGGGAAAAGGATTATGTAAATATAAACATATTTACATAAAAACACGTAAATCCACCAAAATTTTTTAGATAGATTTTTCGCAAATGCTACACTTTTCTTATTGTAAAGTAATAAATTATTTTTGAGTCAATAAATTTACTAATAAATCCATCATACTCAATTTAAATATGTTGTTTTTATATTAAAAAAACTTTTAATTAAAATTCAGCACTGCATAAAAATTTTGTCACACATTTTGTGATGAACTGTTTAGAATAATCTAAATTTGGTGTAACGATTATAAAAACGAGTGTTTTTGAAGTTTAACTAAAATCCGAATATACGACATTGGCTTGGTGTCGTATATTGAGGAAGCCTATTAAAGAGTTTGTGAATCCCATTGTGAGGGCTTCTTGTTGCACATGTAACACTGGCTTTACTTTATAACAGCATCACCTTCTCATTATCGCGCCAATTTCACAAAATCATACTGCCAATATTGTTATTTCTAAGATAAAACCTTTTGCCATCCTTATAAAAGTGCTGCTTCTGTAATATGTTTGTTGTATCTATCAAATTTCGCCTTTCTACTATTAATATTGTAGTTTGAGAAACCTTACGGAAATTCCTAATGATGTCGTCCATGAACAATCCTTTTCATGTTTAAATCTTTTTAAATACGACTCCAACTTTTATTTATAAATAATCTCACAACTGTAGACTTGACATCTTTTAATATTGAGTGGTGTATGAATGAATTACAAGAATTGAAAGTTTTGAATGATTAAAAAGTATTGAATGGTGATACGGTTTTTTTAAGCAAATTTTTAAATATATTGGATATTTTGGAAGAATTGAAAGTTACGATAATTTTGACTCAAGAATAATTACTACCACAACTGAATGGGTGACCATTAGAAATGAATGTGTCATCAGGGAGGTGTTCTATCTTCTTCCTTTATAGTGATTAGTAGTGAATACTCTAAGTAATCAAGGATTCAATACTAAAGGATATGTAGATGACTTTGTTATTCTAAGAACAGTAACTATCAGTAGTACTGCGTCTGAACTTCGCTCTCCAAATTGGAGAAAGGCGAGTAAAGGAGATAGGTTTGGTTAAAAATCGAAATAAGCTAAAATATTCCTTTCTCAAAAAGATTAAAAGTACATCTGAAATGCCTATTTATCGCAAATTTTAAACCAGAACTCTAACATGTACTCAAATACCTTGAATCTCTTTAGATAAAGGATTAATCTAAAAAGCCATGTAACAGTTATACCGGCTTAGTACTTCAATTTAATGATGATAATGACAAACTGGATAAGAACACAATAAAACAAATGACACTATTAAATGTATTATCTATGTTTTTGTTAAAATATCACAATGTAGTTTGTTTTATGTCTAAACCACATGCACATTAGAATAAAACAAAACTTAATTGATTGCAATGAGTGTAATATTAAATTTCATATAGTAAAATTGAGTGTAGACCAATCAGGTTTATTTCGTTTATTTCTCTTTTTCAGCTCATGGACCATTTAATGGCTGGGATAGAAGATATTCTAGGGCATCATGGCAATCACCGCATTAGAGATAAGTAAGTCATACCTTCCTCTTTTTAAACTCTTGAAATATTTAATTTGTAATGAAATGTTGTCCTTGAAATGTAAATATTATAGAATTATAGAATTGTGGATTGCTACATAAAATATGAACTAAAACAATATGATGGACTTAATTGAAAGTGATTTTGCATTCTTATATTTGTTGAATACGGTAAATTAAATAGCTCGGAATCAGGTTAGTCCAATCAAGAATACTGTTACTCTCAAAATATATATGAGTGTGCAAAATCTTAGTTGTTTACATTCTGTGTTTTCGTTATATATTTATAAAATAAAAACAGAGACCTCTTTCGTTCTGTTTTTAAGTGATTTATAAGTGTTTATCTTCAAATTTGAGGACATTTGTAGAAGACAGCGGTGCGCGTTTGTACCAATCTGAATATATCTGATAGAAATCAATTGGGGTCAAGATATTTTGTTTCAAATTACGTCATCCTTTCATTGACAGTGCATGTTGCACTAATCACGTTTAAAAATAAACAAACTTTCTCATCAAACAACACTTCAGCTCGTTAGTAATCCCTCTTAGGCGACACTTTGGTTTACTGAAATCATCCGAAAGAATTAGTAGAAATCAATTAATTTTTCAGCTGAAGTGAGCTTTAGAAAGCTAAATTCAGATTTAGTTTTAGAATATAAACATTTCTAATTAAGTGAGAAAAAAATAGGTTTTTACATATTTACTCACCTGAAAAATGTTTGTACTTAAAGATACAGAGACTTATTCCATTTCAAAAAGAGATCAATCTTCAACTTTGAATACTAACAAAAATAATGTTCTAGATGAGCGGAAAGAATAATCTACTGATTATACTTTTGAAATGGAATACAAAATGTAAAGAAATGGGTAAAAATGGGAAAATAAAAATAGTGATAAATCACTGTGAATAGTCTCTTAGTCAAATCATTTTTAGACGTCTTTGAATATTTCCCGGGATGTTTGAAGAAAAAATACATAAGAAATTTATGAGACTTTATAACGAGATATTGTTACTAACTGAGCTGTTGCAGCCTTGAAGTAGGAATAAATTATAGGATTTGGATTGGACACATTGTATATTCTGAGAATTACTATGTTTCGTTTTATCCCAAAGTTGAATATCTTAAGCTCAAATAAGCATGCTAACAGTTTTGTAAAGTAACAGTTTGTCAGCTGTAATTTTTGATTAGTTATCCAATAAGTGAAGCAGAAGTTTGTAAGGTTTGTTGACAACTGTTATTTTTTATTTTTCTTAGAAGGCCCAAATAAGACGTCAGCCTTAAAAATTTAAATAGTACTGATTAAGCCAATCAAATACGTACAACAAAGAATTTTCACAGATTAGGGAAGTAGGTTGTTCTTTATATGAAGTTGTATACGCATGCCAGAAATATTATTACTGTAGAGGAAGTTGTTTGAAGATTTTTTATAACAAGGTCACAGCAGGAAATTTTTTTGAAGGATGTTTTGTGATCATGTAGGAGACTTTATTTGGCCATGTCGACCATTTATTTGGTCGAAGGAGAGAGCTGGAGAGGGTTTGATAATCATTTGCAGTTTTCGTAGTGCTGTGATCTTCAATGCCTAAGTCGAGAAAGAAAAGGGCTTCAAGTCGTTGAAAAGAGACCTTTGCCTTTTTACAGACATTTTTTGTCCAAGTATAAGAGTACTGATTCCTTAATGGGACAGTAATCCTGGTGGCAGTGTATAGTGACTTGCTTTGTGATCCAGCCCTTCAGAACATTTCTGAAAAAAGTCATTTTGATATTTCTTTAAGCCTTCAGTTGGTTCGTTTGCAATTTATTAAGTGTGTTTGCCTAAGGGATAACGACTTCTCCGCCATTTTTCATGGACTTACAAAAAACAGAGTTCCAAGGATTGCAAACTGTACAACCCCATAATTGATGTTTAGAGTTAAACTCACTTCCACAAATAAATTTTGGGCTTGATATTGAAATAATTTAGAAAAGTTATACTGTGATATAATTTATATACTGGGATATGGGTTTTTAGGAGGATAAGAGGACATTATGATGAAGAACTATTATAATTGTAAGGATGGGTTTGAAGGGATATTGTGCATACTTGCATGGACAACAGATTGGGGGGCAGAACATGGTGTTTGAGAGACTCGCATACAGGCACAGCTACTCCACCATTAGCGGTGTTGTCAGGATGACCTTTGCAGAGCATTATGTCATATATAGTGCAGATATTTGAAAATAAGATTGCGATATTGAATGAATTTCTGTAACTGATGCAAAGTCAGTTCTCTTGTCGTGTTGTAACGCGTCAAGCTCAGTCTATATGACTGAGTCTATATGACTTCAAGCGTCAATAAGTCAGTCTGTTCATTACTTGTGCATTCTGTAATAGTGTGGTACTTTATTCATACTGCGAAATTTCAAAAATTACGTCTCCACACAAAAAAAAAGTTTTATATCAAAACTAACAACGCATTTCAAACACTTAGTGTAGACGTAATTTTTCAAATCCCCAAATAAGTCCATTAACTTTCCTGAGAAGGATGTGGATAGATTTTTCTAACGCATTAACGCATGCCTCAAAGTCTTCCATGGATCTAACCTAAATTTTAAATTAGAACGCATAATCTCAAGGATATAATTAGACCATATTAAATTTAATTATCATCTATATTTTTTTGTATGAAAAAAACAACATAATTTATCTGATAAAATGACCTAACTGGATAAATCGTGTGCTTCAATAAATATTTTTGTTTTATTAACTTATGATTATTTCAATTTAAGTAAACAGTAGACAAAAATTAAAAATGTTATTGCTGAATGTGAAATACATTGACAAAATAAATTTGACTATAGTAACAATTACATAATGAGCTGAATTAAACACATAGAGCCAAGTACGTAATTACTGTGACTACGACCTAGTAAATCGCCATTAACTGCTGGTGTGGCGTAATTAAATTACTCCTGTGATATTTGTAAAACGCAAGAAAACGAAATGTTGTTTTGTTCAATTGTTAAATATTCAAATGTCAGTATGGGTTATAATCTGGTATAGTGAGCAGGCATGAGGATAAAGGTCAAGAAATAAGTAAAGTGACTATGAATAAGAAGCAAAAGAAATATGATTGTAAAAGTGTTAACTCTGCAGTAGAAGTCCTATCTGACATTTTAAAGGTACAGACGTCTGTTCAAATCCAATATTGAATATCATAACGGGGGTTCGCTCCAATTCTGAGAACCTGTTAATGCTACCTTTTAATCCAACAAATTTTATAACAATTTTCTTCCAGTTATTTAAAATTTCTATTTATATAGAAAGTTTATAACATGTCAGTATTTGTTACAATCGTCAACTAGTTGGGCCGTAGTTACTATCAAATTAATTCTAAACATACACACTCACACCAAATATATATATATATTTCTGTGTGGATCGTTTGAGTTTTATGGTTATATATATCATTAAGAACGAAAGCAGCTCCAGTGTTGATGATCTTTTTGAGAACATGACATCTGTATGACTAGAAAAATGCTAGTGGAAGGTGTTACAATTATAGGGGTGAATAACAACCCCCTCCTGTCGCAAATATAGGAGGCTTTGATTATCGAGGAAAAAGGTCCTTCCCTGAATAGTCAGATTAATGACATGTTCGTTATCCCCAGTGCAAGGAATATCGATCCTAAATTTAAATTCAACAAACAAGATATTGTTAGTTCACCTACTGAGCACTAGGAGCGCTTGAATAGTGTATGTTGACTTTCTATAATCACTGTTCTCCTTAAGCTATTTGCATCATTGTTTCTGAACTAAAACTCTTTTTATTCGATTATTTGTTTTATTATTAGCTGTTATAATATTAATGTTTGTTAACCCAGAAGATAACCAGGGAAGTCGAAAGCTCGATTAATCAAGTAAAGTTCTTATGCGTTAAAAGTTTTTTTTTAATATGACCTTGGGAGAATTACTTTTTTAGTTGCCTTTGCAACACCGTAAAGAGTTTAGTAGAAAAGAACACGTTTTTAAAAAGATCATCAACACTGAAACCGCTTTGGTCTTCAATGATATTTGTATAAAGGAAGATTTACTGCCCTTTTACACGAATATAAAAATATATATATATTGATAAATGTATCGACCGTGGAATAGAAACAAAACTAAAGATTATCGGGACTCGCTTAGTTCTTCAGGTTCAAATTAAACCCTCAATGCCAACGTTTCAGTTTTTATTAAAACCTTTTTCATAGGCCTACAAAACAGAGTAAATATAAGAAATAATTCAATCATTCAAAAATTAAACATGCATAAAAAGCGCAATTAATTACTATTAAGAAATTATAATGTAAATTTTGACAATAGGTCAATGAGAGAACTTACAGAAGTATAATTTTGAAACAGAAAAACTAAGTATTACATTACAAATTATTTTA
Organism: Hermatobates lingyangjiaoensis; assembly: GCA_026182355.1. Lineage (NCBI taxonomy): Eukaryota > Metazoa > Arthropoda > Insecta > Hemiptera > Hermatobatidae > Hermatobates > Hermatobates lingyangjiaoensis. The sequence continues at coordinate 991,955 of JAPFBL010000063.1, read as the reverse complement.
CAAAGAAAAATAGTCTGTGAATTTTAACAACTGTAGTTTGAATGAACACATGACACTCAACTAAAATTAACAAGCAAGGTAACCAAATTTCACCAGACAACCAAAAAGTCACTAACACAATTTTTCATTTATCAACAATGTTTAACTTAACACACCCGAATAAATACTATTTAAATTTGAAATGTAACTTCTGTAATTAACATATGACTGGTCCTTTCCAATATATGACATTTCCAGAGTTTTCCTTCTCTGTTCATCCATTTCTTTGGCTATTATTTTTATTTCATCAAAATCGAAATTATAGCCTTCATTAATACTGTGTGCTGTCAATGCAGTGATATTAATTTTCTTTTTTCTTATGGAATAACTGTATAAAGGGTAAGTCCTTTGCTTCAAAAAACGACTGGTTTCTCCATAATAAACTTTTTTACAGTCTGCACTTTACTGCGTTTATAACATTACTCTAATAATTCCTTTAGAATCTTCTCTTTTATATTTAAAAATAGAGAATTCACTTTTCTTTTGCTATAAAACGCTGAATGAACTGGATGTAAGTGTCTTTTGAAGACATAGAGTTTCATGAATTTTACTATTGAGCCTAACTCACTTTTACAATACTTTAGTAATTCAACTATTACTATGTTAGCAAGAACTGGTGATATTGGAGAACCCATAGGTAACCCAAACTTTTGTTTATATATAACCCCATTAAATATAAATATCGGGCTTCACAAATAAGATTTAGAATGGATAAAAAGTCTGTTTAGTGATGTCAATATGTGGTTCAATTCTAATAACTGCTTCCAGGCACAAGTTTGTACAGATCCCTGATTCTCACTCCAATGTTTCTTTGAGAAGCTTCAGAGTATTTTTTTTTGTCTTATTTTTTGGAGGTTAACCTATTCTTTGAGTCACCTTCAATCGGTAATTGTTAGTTATATAAGTTTGTATTCTTGTTTTTCATTTATGGTAGTTATATTTATATTTAAATTTTGTTTTTTATTGTTACCATTTCATATTTTTTATTTAGCTCCCTCCCCTTTCTTCGTCTTCCTGTAACTCTGAAGCAGCTTTGAAATTCAAAATATATTAATAAATATTATTTATTAGTCCAGCCGCGACCTCTTGTGTCACTCAGTGTTAAGAAATTATAACAACAATTAATAAAATAAATTCACGGAGTGTAATCAACAGGAATAATTGTTATTGCTGTTTTTTCTTATTAAATCATGAAACAAAGTGGTCATGTGGCCCAAGCTTTTGATATAGTATTCATAATATGATTCAAGATATATACACAGAAGGTATATTTAACAAAACAAAAATCATTTAAAAGTGAAAAACTTCATTAATTTTATGACTTAAATAAATAAAACATCAACTCAAGTTATATAAATAAGCTAAAGGAGTAACCCTGAAATCAAAATTACTTCTAAATACATTAAATTGTAGTCGAAGTATCAAAAAAAAAAAAAAAAAAGTTATATAAACAAACAAGAATATTTAAAACAAACAAAACCTGTAAATTTGAATATTCAATTTATTTCACTCAGCATAAAATAACATTAATGAAGTGAATATGCCTTTAAAACATTACCTTAGAAAAGGCGTGGGGAACCTGCGGTTTCAAAATATAATGAATTACAAATCTGGTAATAAAAAATAAAACTCTGGCATTTAGGAAGAATACTATTTACTTGAAATTAAACCCTCATTTTTTTAATCATTACTTGAAAAATCTAAGGTTTTAAAAAATCATTTTCTTTAGTTAACAAAGGTAATAAACGAAAGTAGTGAAGACACGGCTGAATCTTTTGAAAGATGCGAGACAGTTTTAGATTCGCTGATCGAATAATATAATGATAGATTCAAATACTTAATAATATGACTATTTTATAAGAATTTACTTTTCCATTCGTTGTGGCCTTTTGGGGAAGTGGACGGAGCTAAAATGGCCTTTACTTCCAGAAAGGTTCCTCTTGACTTGGGAGTCAACAGGGACTTTATTTTCTTAATAAAGAAAATGACATTTGTGTTCAAGTTTATCCTCCTACAATTATTCATTTTGAACCTCTAATGTAGTAGTTTATTACATTAGTTAATAGCGTACATACTTTTGGAAGTGCATACATGTGGTTAATAAGAAGGTATATTGAGGGGAATTATAGAGCAGAGGGGCAGAAAACGAAGCCACAAACAGAGAAACTAGAAATCTGATACTCGTAGCTGTGAGGTCGAATGACACCAGAAAGAATATTTTAAAGCAGTATGGACAGAGTGGAAAACTGAATGGAATGGAGAAACCACTCAACTTCGGAAAATAATGGGATCAATTGAGACAACACTGCAACTCTCCTACGTATAGGTCACATGCGAGCTCCACACAGTTACCTGTTTTGCAAAGAATAAAGACCCAGAGTGTAGAGAAGTGTTGACGGCGGCTCATTTACTTGAAGAATGCCCAAAATTAGAGGAAGAAAGGATATCTGACAATAAATACTCCAGTGAAGTCACATCATTCCTAAAGGAAATAAACCTATACAAAAAATATGAAGAATTAGAGAATCAAATAATACCAGTAACTGCTAATGCCTTAGTAGACGATGTACTTATCAATTGTAAATGAAAAAAAAATACAAAGGCTCCAAATACGAATTTTAAATCAAAATTTTGACTTTCAATGTTTGATTTGAACCAGGAAAACTACCTGATTCCTGATAAATAAAATTTGTTTTATTTATATGTAGTACAAGAATTAACAGTAAATACATAAAATAAAAAAAAAACATTCTCTAACAAGAATTAGAAATGGGACTAAGATGGTTAGTTTATTCCATATCGGTAATAAATTTTACATCTGGAGTCATTAAATTTAACTGACTTATTTTGAGAGAATTAATTTTTCATTCTTCTTTCTTTTTAATGCCGTTAATTGTAAAGTAATATATTACTGACTGTTCTCTTTAATATTTTTTTGAATAATTCCGCAATGGAATTAACAGCTATTACAAGTTTCACCTGTGTACAAACAAACAAGAGAACAAGTAGTCAAGATCAACAGTTTTTATATATATATATAAAAAGATTTCACATAAACACGTGAAATAACAATCAAGAAATGGGAAAACAAGACTAAGTCTTATTGTGGTTTGATCATATATATATAATTGATATGATTGATATAATTGATATATAATTGAATCCTTATGTAAAAAGGAAAAGAAGCCGAACCTTAACGATCAAGCCAATTGTTTTTCCAGAATTTTAAAGTTACATACTTGAAAAATACATAATAACTATTAGTGAATTAAGCAATGTTGTGTAAAATTGATTAAGGGTATTTAGAAACAAACCTGTTAACACAAGTTTATGGTTAGGTTTATAAGGTAGATTGTAAATTGGAAAAGTGTATTTTATTAGTTATATTTGAATGAAGTGACTGTTAATGTAAAGAAGTGTTTTATTATGAATTGTAAAAATATTGTAAAATGGTCACTGTATTCCTTGATAATGGTCAGTGTAAACCGAAACGTCGGCCCAGTGTAAATATGGAAAATAGAAATATAAACAAATCATTCGGTGAGTTGATTTATATGGTACCAGAAAGATGGAGGAATATAAATAGGAGGAAACATACTAGACTTAAATTTAGTAGTTATTTAATGATATATGTTTAAAAGAAGGTCTACTCACAAAGTATACCAAATATATATATATATACGAGTTCAAAATTCAAGAAGAGTAACACACAGAGTAAGGAAACACACTTACAGACTCAAATTTTCGGGTAATCCGTCTTCAGGAGAAAAGAGAAAGGGAGACCAAGCACGTTGTAGACGCAACGGCAAGTAACCAACTAAGCAAGTAACCACCGGCAAGTTACTCGTATTGTGTCCAGTTTGGATCGTGTTTCGTTTAATTAAGTGATATATATATATATATATATATATATATTTCATCATGATGTCCTTTTCTTGACCAACTGTTCATATATTTTTTTGAGATTTATTGAGAGTTCAATATTTATTGAGAATAAGTGTGCTCAATGTAACAATGTTTTTAGCCCTGAAGATGATATAAATATATATCGAAATGTTGGCAACGAAGTTTTTTGAATATTAGACCAAAAACCCTCAATAAATCTCAATATATATATATATATATATATATATATATATACATGTTTTGTTAAACACGACAGAGTAGTTCCTGTCTATAAGTTTCTTCTGGAAAACCGTTTTTCGGCAAATCGAAGTTCTCCAGAAGAAACTTATAGACAGGAACTACTCTGTTGTGTTTAACAAAACATGTAGGACATGTACAAAACATGAAGGACTGCTACCAAAGTACACTAATATATATATATATATATATATATATATTATATATATATATATATATATGAAGATTTCACATAAACACGTGAAATAACAATCAATGATCAAATCACAATAAGAAATGGGAAAACAATACTAAGATCTTTCAACCGTAACAAGCGGTCTTCAATGATCATTGATATATATATATATATATATATTAGTCCAGTTATACCGTTGACCTTTCAACTCTTTTATTCTAACAGCTTGTTTCTTGTTCATTATTGACCTTTGACCTTCTCTTTATATTAACCTGTACTAATCCTTTTAATCTATTAATAGCAATGACTAAGCATGAGTCATCGATTTTAATTTAACATGTCACTTGGCCAACTCCTTTTCCAGTTGAACCCTGTTAGCAGGAGGTTAGTTCGTAGGATCGAATCTCTCAGTCTTAAGATCGTGAATGCCGAGACTGCGGTTAATTTTAATGATACCTGTTTAAAAGAGGATCTGCTGCCTATTTATACCAATATATATATATATATATATATATATACAACGCCCTGCCTTCCTGCGGGGCTCTTCGCTCTTCACACCTCCTTATGACGACGATGGTCGAAATATCGATGTGAGTTATGTCTGTGTCTTTCTGTGTGTTTTCTTCGTTTTGAATTTATTTTATATATATATATATATATATATATATATAGTGTTCACTGCCTATAATACCTTGATAAGCACTCTTCTTTTTCTAAACAACTCTCCAAATGTTTCTCATCTAATTTAAAATAGGTCTCACTGTACCATCGAGATACTCTTAGTCCTTCAAAATATCCTTTACGCCACCCTCCAGTAGCTCAGACAAGTTTTTAACACCCTGACTGACTTCCTACGTCCACCAACTACTAACGTCAGTTCAAACAAACTTATTTCTCCCAAACCTCCAAATAGGAACATTTGCAATGTCTTCTTTCACTCCCTAAACACCCCTGAAGAAAATATTCATCAGGGACTTTCCTTCTACCCTGTTCTCAAACTTAATCACATAAAACCATGGGAACTAATTCAGATCTTTTACAGAAGGTGTTAATTTTTTCACGTCTTCTCTCTTGTGTTTTCTTCTTTTCTCCTTGTTTGCAGTCAAGCCGAAATATTTGAAAACCGTTCTTTTTTAATAAATTTAATTGCTTTATTATTAGTTATGAGTGGTGGATAATGTTACATCCATTGAGATAACAATCAGTCCACTGGTATGACATTTAAGTTTTAACAACAAATATGTTTTCCCTTTTTAACGCACACATTTAAAGCCATTTTTAATTCTGGTAAAAAGAAAAAGACAAACATTCGAAAGCGAAAAACTTGTTGATGGGAATAGATGCATAAAAGCCATTATGGTGACTACACTAACAATGATGTATAAATCCCAGAAGAATACTTCAGAGCTGTGCAGTGATTCCAGAGCAGTAGCATTAACAGCCCTCAAGATTTAGTGCTAAAACTATAGGGGTCGAATTTAAGACTATATTCAACACGTATAAATAACATTTATGGATAATTTAGAAGGAGGAATAAACAAAGTGGGAAATGTCTGACGAATCTTTCTTTGCACTATAGTGCACGTTGTCATATGCTTGCATATATTAATTATACTATATAATAAGATATTAATCAAAAATCAGTCAGTTTTTTTGGTTAAAATAAAAGTTTCAAAGCCGATGTTTTGGTTTCCTTTAAAACCTTTTTCTTAGGACTACAGACAAAAGATTATTTGAAATTATATAACAATCAATAGTTATATAGGTATTAAAAGATGCAAAGTTAGAACATGGAGAATTTTAAAAAGGAAAATAACCTGGGATTAAAAGTTGTAAAACTTCAGAGAGGATGAAATTTTGAAATTCAAAAACAATGAACTCTTATATTAGAGATTTAAGACGAATATGCTTAGGGCTGAAAAATTTAATGTAACTGCCAACATTGATAGTGTAACGCTACACTAAAGAACAATGTTCACAACCGAAGCGCTGATTTTACTAAAAACTGTGTAAACAACTAAGAAATATGGACAATCATAGCTTAATCAACTGAAAACACTTGAATAAATACAAATACTATTTAAATGAGCAAATCAGTATCATATTTAAGGGATGACTGAACCTTTTTAATGTAGGGTATTTCAAACGTTTTCCTCTTTGCTCATCATATTTGTTAGTTATAATTTCTGCTTCAGTAAACCAAAATATGTATGGAATATAATACTGATACAACCGCTTTTTTAAAAATTCCACTTGCTTTTCAATAAACTTATTCACAGTTTCTACACTTTATTGCATACACACGATTACTCTTCTCTCTTTTCGAATCTCCTATTTAGATTTGAAAATAAAGTTTTTACTTTTATTTTATTATAACATCACCAGACTGATGATTTCAATAACTTTTTTTTTATTGTATTCAAAACTGGCGGGTGGGTTTGGTGTTTTAATCAGTTAATACATTGTCACTTTTACCCCTTATCTTTTCATATGAAGAAATGGGAGTAACCATATCTCTCTGTTCTACATGTAAATTTAAGAGTGTGATATGAAATAATTGAAACGTGTAACCCTCCCTCCAATGATTAAAATCTAATCATCAACACACAGTTTAATGAATTTTGCTTTAAAGTTTCTACGGCAGTATTTCAGTAATTCAAAAATAAATGTAGTGGAAATACAGAAGACTCCTTTAGTAATCTAAATCTTTGTATTGTACCTATTTGTAAGTCCTTAGAATTTGTAATATTTCTCTTCTCATATATATAAGATCTTAAATGGATCACGTATAAGATTTAAAATGGAGGGACATGTGCGCTTCAATTTCATTCCACTGTTTATCATTTAATTTGTGAAAGCTAAAAAAGTCATAGGTCATGTAGAAATCATAGGATTTCTTAATTAGTTCAGGCTTTTCTACATTGTAATGAATTTTTTACATTAATGGTTGCAAAGAATATTACTAAAATATTTTCCCTCAGAGATAAGCACAATGTCACAGGGATAGTGCTAATTGAAATATTTAGCCGTTACAGATTAATTAAATTTAGTCTTTCTGAATTTTCTGTTGTTCTGTATTTTTTTATATTGAACATTTTGTTATTGCAACCACATATATTCTGCATTATTTTTCTTTATCAAAGTTTTGGTCCAATCAAAAAAAAAAAAACCACATTTAAACCAACGTTTCGTCTAAATTTCTAGACATCTTTAGGGCTACATCAAACAAAATTAATTACGATAAAATCAAAAAATAAGTTAAACTATTATTAATAAATATACATTAGTCCCTTGTATTTTTTATTTGCAGAAAGATTTTGAATGCAGATGAAAGATGATAGTTGCAGCATATATTACACCTAGCAAATATATTGTTAGTTATTTAAGACAATCATCGTAACATTCAAACAATGCAAATATTAATCTGGAAGTTCAAAAGAATTGTTGAACATTTTCATAATGTTGCTTAATGTATTGAGGCTTATATTGGTGGAAACTCAGCGATATGAAAAGATATTTCATGTATGCTTACTTGAAATCGCTAAAATCATGTGTAATTTCGAATCAAATGAACTGGTTAAAAGAACAACACTAAATCGTGGAGTACCGCTTTCGGTGCAATGAAAAATTGCGCAGCGCAAACTGTATCCAGCAATTCGATGAAATATACGTCAATACGTTATTAGAACTGTTTTTGGAATTTTAACTTTATTATTAAGGCTAAGACATAGAATTTTGCTTGAATTAGAGAATTAGAAAGAATAGTATAATCTCTGAGCGATAAAAAAAATATTAGTGATTACAAAGTAATGAAGGGTTCAATCTCGCTTTTCACAGCATTCTAATGACCACGTAGATGACATAAACCTAATTTGTTAATGGTTTCGTTTTAGATAACATAATTAGCCAATGAGGAGCTGAGATTAGACACAAAGTGGTCCTAAAAATAAACTACTTAATTAACTTGGGGTTCGTTAAACATCCCCTTTACTAACTTTGGGTCACAAAGTAAAAAAAAAATCTTTCTTCATCAATGAAGGTAACTCATTGAAATTTTAGCTAATTACTGCTCAATAAACTACAATGTTTTTTAATTGTTCAATATACATTAATGTAAAAAAGATATTAAACCAACAAACATTATAATCAAATTAACATATTGCCGAGGTATTAAATATTAGACATTCAAGTGCATATTATTAATAAGGGAGGTGCTTGAAAAACGAATATGATTTACTTACGTTCTGGGAATAATACAATTCTTATGATCAAGATTTTTGTACACCCAAGAAGGAATATGCCTTTATACATCATTCATTCAACATATCTAATAGAGTTTGGATATATCTCATTGAATACTAATTTATAGTAAACTTATTATGTCATTCTACTATATAATGTAATTTATATAGAAATGTAAGACTAAACATTGAAAACCAGAAATACTTAGCTTTTTTGTATGATGAAAATCAGACGTAGTTTTTCTATTACTTTGTCAGAAAAAGGTTTTAAGTTTATTATGCAATCCTATAAAATTCATTTGAGCAAATGCAACTGAAAGTTGGCACATTTTAAGGTAATTCGTTGCACGAGTGGTTGAAAAAATTTACCGCATTTTTTTTTAAAGTTATTACACACTTTCATTATAATTAGTCAAATGACTATTCAATTTATTAAAATGTCAATGATGTTTAATAGATTGATTTCCTTTTCTATATGACCTACATTAATGCTAGAGTTTATAACATTGTTTGATACCTCTAAATTGACGATGTCATTATGGAATTATTCTTCTAAGATGTAATAGTCTTGTTCTAAGTAACAGGTCTTGTAAGTCTCATTACTCTGCTGTAGCGACTTCTCGAAAACAAAGCACGATTCTCCTGAAAAATTATCTCTGAAAATCACCTCACAGAGCATCAACATGTGGATGAAAATATTACAACGGTTGCTATTACCGCAAATCGAATCAAAATAATACAGGCATTTTCTCCGTGTCATGAGGTTTGTGTACCAGAACACTCTTCAGTGAATAAGCGAATGATGTGAATTTGTAGTTCGACAAATTCTTTACATGAAAAACTGGCAGTTGGGGTTTAATTGATGTCGCAATAAAGTTAAGCTTGTGTTTCTGCCTATACGGACCAACCTAAAGCATTGACTGTCTGATATCACGTAAAGTTAACTTGATAATCAAAGGGCACCATAATAATATTATTACATAATTATTTTATTTCTGTTTTATATTATTATATATTTCTTTAATATATATTACAGATTTATATACATTAAGATGTCTTTATATCTTTATATACATAAGATTATTAAGTAAGTAAAAGGTAATATGTTGTCATAACATTTTGCAACTGTGAACATATGGTCAAAAATATTTCAGAACTCTAACATTACTCCCAACAAATACTGAACCTGCAAAATTAAATGGTCAAAGAACCACACTAATAGCTTCAATGACCCGCAAGCAGCTCACCCCTGTCTGGCCTGACACGCAGAGGATTGTGGACATTGGGTCCTTATATGGTCAAAGAGCCACACTAATAGCTTCAATGACCCGCAAGCAGCTCAGCACAGCAGCCCACCCCTGTCTGGCCTGACGTTCTTCGTTTGTCTTGGTTGAGGAGCTCAGCATACCTTGCTGATTATTCACAAAATCCCCCCCACCGCCATAATTAATTCATGTATGAAGTGGGTTAATTGCGATCAGCGTTTACAATAACCTCTGTTATCTCCCCTGTAGAACTAACGATATTGATATGCAATTATAAAAAAAGAAATTTTAAAAACATTGTCAAATCAAATATTGTTATTAATTTATCTGGTAAGATTAAACTATTGAATGGCTCGGATAATGAATAGATTTTTTTTAAATTACACTGCTAAGATCGAGTATGACTCATTCAAATAAAAAACTTACTAATCGAATGTTTCAGATTCCGTCGTTTTGACAACACGTTCATCCGGCCTCTGCTGATAAGGGACCACATGGGTGCCGAGCCAAAGATCTTGGAGACCTATTCGAAGTTGGCTATGAAGGACGCCATTGAGTACATGAGAAGGAATGCTTCAGCAGTTGGAAACATTTCTAATACAGAGTCTATGTCTGCTATTTTCAGAAATTATACAAACGCTAATCTAGCTGCCAGGTAAGTCATTATTCAAAATACAGCCTGACTTATATAATAATAATAAACATTGCACTTTTGCTTATCCTAGATAAGACATATGATAACTAAATAATCAAAAAGTGATAACGACAGAAAGTGTTGTCAGTTACAGCCAGCTGGAAAACAATAGCACATGGAATATTGACATGCAGGAGCTGGAATATAATCCATCTAAGAAGGACCTCACGGATGCAAAAATCCATCACCTCCTAGCGGAGGAACTCTGTCAGCCCTACCGCAGGGTAAACTATTACCACAGTAGTTCAATAATTAATAATTTCTGAACAAGGTTTATTGTAGAACATTTTTTCATCAAGATTATCAATTCACTTTAAAATCGTCTCTATAGCTGTGACCGCAAGCATATGCAACCCTTGTCGTTAATCATATTACTGAGAATAAACTGAAAAAACTAATTACCACTTAACAGCCAGTCGTAGTGCGATACCGGCGAAGTTTGTCATGGAGTAACTTGTACTGCGCACAAACATTAGTGGTGCTCTCACTCCAGTACCCTAGAGATCCAGAACGGAAAGATAAAGTCATTATATAAAGACATAGAGTAACAAGATTTTAACTCATTAGTTTTTATGATTTTTTAAGATTTTAATTGTTTCATCGTCTCATTTTTCTCTCTTTACGATCGAAATAATTCCAAAATAAGAAAAAATTGCAAGAAACATGTTAATTGAATTTCTATGATATTTTTGCCACAATAATTATTTATCAAATTTATTTTCAAATACTCTGTCTACAAGAAGTTTTTTTTCGACACCCATACTAGTAGAGTTATAGCATGTTTCCTAGAGACAGCATAAATTTTAGTTACGAGTCCGGCTACATTAAAAGGCAAATTCTACACCAAGATTGTAAACTTTACATACTTAAATCCTTAAAGTTGATCTCTAACGAGTACCTGACATCGAGACTGACTACAACCGGGTTCTTCTACCAAGGTCATCTAGCATGACCTAAGGTCATCTAAAATATTCGAACAGGCTATCTTGAGTGCCAAAGGCAAGCAGACTACTACCAGACATATCTAACCCCTCCTCTAAAATATTGAGAGTTAACAAGTCAACGAATAGGGATTTACACAGAATTTACAGTCAGTTGTATGACTCAGCCGACTGTACTGTGACTGCAGCTAGATGCTTCATTTCACAAAATAGCGCTCTTGTGATACTAAAGTAGTCTGTCTTTTAAATAAAAGTGTTTAATGTACACTTTCTGCTTTTAGATATCATATAATAAAAATGACTATTTCTGCTCTATTTTTAGTCATTTTAAGTAATACAAATTTTAATTTAATGAATTAAATTTTCAGTCGTTTTGAATGTTTACTTGATCGTACTCTTGCACTAAGAGGTTGGTCCATACCTTATATACCTATGCACTATTATCGACACTTGCTGAGACTCACTAAATCAATGATTATACATGAATTGTGACATTAATTCTCATTTCTTTTAATGAACTGTAAGCTTGTCTTCTTAAACAGATGATTTAGTTAACTAATGTTTATTGAATTCAGGGAAAGGTATTTTAAGTAAAATAGTTTTTAATAGATTATTTTTGTTGACTGGTCAAAAGAAAGGTGACTTACAGGCGTTGCTATACTGGGGGATGCCTGGTGGTTTGTTTCAGCACCGGAGGTTGAGTTACTCGCGGCATGCAGTCAATGACAGAGATCTTTCGAATCCTGTCAACTATAGGACGTACGTCAACATCAGAAGAATGGTGGGTGACCAGAGGAGGCATCACCATAAAAGAAGCAAGAGAGTCAAGGTAATGGACTTACAGTACTTCCTCATCATACTCTGCAACAATTCGAAACTTTTTAGATATCCTATATGTTATTACAATTCTCATATAGCCGACTCCATAAAATTAAAACATCTAATTCTGATTCCATAAATATTTGTAGTCGCCACTATTGATTAAGTTCTGGCTTTGAATATCAGATCTCCCTTCTTTGCAGAAAACATATTACAGCAATTTCAAAAAAATCAACCTAATTTACTAAAGAAGTCATTAATAAAGCTGAATGCCAAGTAACAAATGAACTTAGTTAACCGTTATCAGGATGCTAAAGTTGTGAGCAACCCGGAGTGATTGTAAATGTAGATATATGTTTTAATTTGACACATTCAAATGATGACAGTACATATATGCTAGGGATGCAATCATTTTCGTGTGCTATGCATGCATTAAACCAAAACTAGATTGTAGTACACTTTACAGACTTCGGCTACAACTCAGCTGATATTTGGTGAACTCACCCCGGTTTTTGATTCTAAAGTTACATTCCTCAAATAACACTTTGACTCCTACTCTATTCCTATCGATTGTTGTCCTTGAATAACATTTCAACAAAAGCCGCTGCTTTAACAATAAATTTACTGTGACCTCGACTCCGAGACTCCAGTCTTGATATCTACACAGTCATAAAGTGTACAAACTATCTGCATGTATTCTAACTCTAATAAACTATTTATACAAAGGAAAACTGAAAAGTAGGGTAATGATTTCAGGAGAGGCAGAACCATGTGACGTTTCCAGGAGTTCAACAAAATGGTCTAGCCAAGCAATTCACACACGGTATGTAAATACTCGACATTCATCATAGTTATTACCAGTAATCTCAAATGTTGTATGTTTAAATATTTAGTATCTCTCAAGATTACAGTATGATACACTTAATTCTTGTCAAAAAAATAGGATCCCTCTGAATCAGTTTTATACCTGATAAACTTTTTTTTTGTTTTAGTTCCTTAATCTAGTTGTAAAATTCATTAATTGTTTCAAAGTTTCAGGATTAGAAAAATTGAAACTTTTCCTTGAGAAAATGTTTTGTTTGTTTTTTAGAAGACTTAGGTTGAGCTTGATAATAGCGAGACCACTTTGTTGGAGGGATTCATTCGATAAGTTATCGACATGACCATTAGTCCCAGGAGGCTTCACGTCATGCCCAAGTGCTCTAAGCATCCTGGGTTGGGATGCTGTTAATTCACTCGTATATTAAGTTTTCGTGGCATACTACCTGCTTTCGACTAAGATATTTTACTCCAGTGATATATACATAAATGACACACTTATTATCAAACACATATTGTAAATGCTCGCATAACTGATGTTTTTATAATAGATAAGTTGTTGCAATAATCTGAACATTTCCTCTGCAGGAGAACAATGGTTCAAATAAGTGCAAAAATGATGGCGTAGTTTGATGAAATATCGAGTTGCACCGGGTTTTGAATACATACTCCAACAAACTTTTCAAGTAAACTTCACGCTGTATTCAAAAGTGACTCATTCAAATATTAATTAAATTCAAATAGGGAAGGAAAATTGAAATACAAGCCTTGAATACTTGAAAAAATGAAATCAGAACTAAAATGAAAAGCTATTGACATATTGAAGTAGATTAATTATAATCCCAATTAAGAGTGTTCATTATTCGCATTTCTCACAAAGGCCAATCCTTTCCCATTGTTTGAGTCAGAAAGCAGTACCAGTCAATATTTTTTCTCTCTTCCAAACAATTTATCCCTTAGGTATAAGCATTACAAAGACATTATTCAAAAAACAGTTTTAAATATAAGAAAACATATTTCTTTTATAACTGACAATACGATTAATGTACAAAACTAGTTCATGATTGAATAATAATTTGGAAAATTCATTCATTCAATATTAAATGATTAGGCCTATTTTCTTCAAAATCATTCAACACTCTAAAACAAAAAAGAGCATCATTTTCATCAAAAACAAACAAACAAACACACACACACACACACACACATACAAACACACACACACACACACACACACACACACACACACACACACACACACACACACACACACGAACAAACACACAAACACATACACACACACACACACACACACACACACACACACACACAAACAAACACACACACAACACACACACACACACCACACACACACAAAAATACACAAACAAACACACACACACACAACAAACACACACACCAACACACACACACACACACACACACACACACAACAAAGGAGTCTTGTTCGTGCTCGGTAGTGTAAAGATCTGTGAGTCCCTGTTCTTGACCAAGTGCGTACCCTCGTTATTCGCTGACAGTGTTAGTGACTTGTGCGATATTGTTCTCTTGGGTCGTTTTACCAGAGTCTCAGTGTGTGTCAAAGGCTGCCGTCTGTAATTGGGCGTGGGGTTGGTTTTATGGTGGGTATATAATCCTGGCACTACACCCTAGACCGGTTGGCCCGACTACCTGCGCTCAGTCTATTTGAAGTATGGCCGAAAATGATGAGCAGATATTTTTACAGTCTTTAGACAAACTGAGAAATGTTACACGTTGCAGTGGAAACCTACGAAAAGATTTGAGGACAGATATTACTCTGGCTGTTAATAATCTCAATAAAATTTTTAATAAGCTAAGGAAAGAACTGAAAATACTAAAGGAAACAGTAGACCAACAGAAACGGGAAGAAGTAGTAAATACGCCTGAAAGAAACACAGCCCAACAAAAAGAGAGTTTTGCAGAGGTTTTGAAGAAAGGAAAGTTAAGTATACCTAAGGTCAATTCTTATAAAGCCATTATAGAATCTAAAAGTGACGCAATCAGCAGCAGTGATGAGGTCAAGAAGATTATGTGTGACAAAGTAAATCCTAGCAAACTGCAAGTGGGAGTGTCAAAAATGATAGGAATATCTAGAAATAGAGTCTTGATCCAGTCAAACAAAAAAGAAGACATAGTAAAATTATGCAACGAAATAAATGTAGCTTGTGAAGGGAAAGTGACAGCTGAACCGACTAAAAAATTTCTTCCAAGGCTTATAATATATAACATCCCAGAGGAAATAACTCTGCAGAATGCCGCCTCAATAATAAAAGAACAAAACTCAGAGCTATCAATAGAAAATGAAACTATTATACCCAAACACATCATCAAAAATAAAGTCAAAAACCACATCAGACATTTAATTGTGGAAGTATCTCCTATCTGTCATAAAAAATTTCTCGAATCAGGAATCAAAATGATATGGAGTTTATGCAAAGTGAAAAATTATATATCCGCTATAAGATGCTACAACTGCAGTAAATTTAACCATAGCTCAAAGGAATGCAAGAATGAGGTAGTATGTCCCTTTTGCGCAAAAAATCATACGTTCAAAGAATGCCCACGAAACAGTGATGAAATGAAATGTGTAAACTGCACATTTCGAAATAAATTTTTGAAGAAAGAGAATCAAGTGAACACTTGCCATCCGTGCTTCAGTAGAGTCTGTCCCAGCTATCTGTTACTTCTAGAAAGGAAAAACCAAAACATAGACTATGGCCAGGAATAGCTTTCACAATAATAATAACAACAGTTTCAATAACTCTTCGATCAATTGTTCACAAATTAACATGAGGAAGTCTAGGGCAGTTACGTCAAATATTATCGAATACATTTCAAATAACAGTATCGATATACTTCTTGTACAAGAACCATACAACTATTCTAATAATGTCTCTGGTTTTCCAAGTTGTTTCAAGACCTTCTCAGCAGGCGAAGGTAAAAAGAGAGCTGCTATTATAGTAGCAAATAAATACCTAGACGTCATAATGCTTTCAGATAAAAGTGATGAAGACTTTATAATTATCGAACTAACATATAAAAAAAATTTGAAGATATGGTTAGTGAGTGCATACTATGACATTGAGAGAGATATAACCGAGGATATTGCAAAAGTAGAAAATATAATCAAATTTATTGGCAACCAACCATTGCTGCTGGCCATTGATTCTAATGCCCGTTCTACCTTTTGGTTTGATCAGTTGACGAATAACCGAGGGAAGCAGCTGGAATCGTTTATTTTAACAGAGTCACTAATAATTATTAATGATGATGATAAGAGGCCAACATTCATGACTAAAAATTCACAAAGCTTTATAGACTTAACTATAGTGAATTTGTCTATGGCTAAGTTTTGTAAAAACTGGAGAAACTGTGATGAGGAAAGTGGGTCAGACCATCAAATTCTCAACTATATTATACAATTTGACTCTGATAATTCTGAACATGATAATAAGCCATTTACAAAATATAACTTCTATAAAGCAAATTGGGATATATTTGTTAAAAAGCTAACAAAAGAATTTAAGAAGCATTTTAATATAGAAAACTGTTCCTGTTTGAGTAACAATGATGTTGACAAATTATTAGCAACGAGAGCTCTAGAAACAGTAGAACTAAATGATTTTGTAAATAGTTATATGAATGCGGTGAAACAAGCAGCAGACGCAGCTATCCCAATTAAAAAGAAACCTAAAAAGAATAGTAATTCTGTCTGTTGGTGGACCAAGGAGTTAACTGATTTGCGCCGGTATGTTAATTCAAAGAGGAGGAAATATCAGAGAACTTATCACAACCAAGCGCTGAGAGAAACTCGTCGAAGAGAATATTTCGAGTCAAAGAATAAATATATTTCTCTCCTGAATTCTGCTAAGATGGAGTCCTGGAGAGAGTATTGTAATAGTACAACGAAAAAAGATGCCTGGAACATGATCTATAAATCGGCAGCGGGTAAACTGAAAAAACAAACAGTCTTAACTAATTTGGAAAAAATAGATGGAAGCATGACTAGTAATTTAAAAGAAACACTGGAACTATTAATGGACAAGTTTATTCCAGACGATAACATAAATGAGGATAATGCTGAAAACAGACAGTTAAGATTAGATTCACATACACCTATTGAGACACCAGATGACTACCTATTCACAGAACAAGAGCTTGAAAATGCATTGAACTCATTAAACCCTAAAAAGTGCCCAGGAGAGGATGGTATTGGCCCACAAATTCTCAGTAAAGTGCTTTTAAATTTCCCGCAATCATTTTTATCCATATACAATCAATGTCTCTTACGCAGCATATTCCCTACACAATGGAAAATATCTTCTATAATCCCTATAACAAAGCCAGGGAAATTGAATTCCTTTTCAGTGGATAAATTTCGACCCATAAGTTTACTACCAACAAGTGGAAAAATTTTGGAAAGACTTGTGATAGACAGAATCATGCATTATTTAAATTCAAATAAATTACTAAGTGATAGACAATACGGCTTCAGACCACAAAGAAGTACAACTGACGCCATCATGGAAGTGACGTCTTTTATAGAAGATAGTCTCAAAAGAAAGCAGTATGTGCTTTTTATCAGTATGGATGTTAAGGGAGCATTTGACGCGGCTTGGTGGCCTGCAATTCTCACAGCCCTAAAGAAGTTCAAGTGTCCAAAGAACCTCTATAATCTTACTTACAGTTATTTTGAGGATAGATGGGCAATTTTAAAAACAAACATTTATACAGTTTGTAGACCAGTAAAGAGAGGCTGCCCTCAAGGCTCTTGTTCAGCGCCAGGTTACTGGATCATTCAATACGACTCCCTGCTATCCTTGACCTTCCCAGAAAACTCTAAATGTTTAGCTTTTGCAGATGACTTTGTCATTCTGGCTCGAGCTAAAACTATCCCAGAAGTAGAAGCCTTAGGAAACAGTTGCATGCAGATGGTCGAAGAATGGTCATCAAGGTCCAAAGTCACTTTTAGTGAAGTGAAGACAAAAGCAATGCTCATAACAAAGAGAAGAACAAGGTCGGATGTTAGTATATACTTAAATTTAGAGAAAATATCTTTAGTAAATGAAATTAAATATTTAGGAGTCATTTTTGACAGTAAATTTACATGGCTAAAGCATATAGAGTATATCTGTTCCAGAAGCCTCCAGCTAATCAATAAATTATCTCACTCGGCCAAGGTATACTGGGGCATTGGCAGCGATGCTCTACTTACAATATATAAAGGAGCCTTCGTACCGTTTCTAAGCTATGCAGTCCCAGCCTGGTATTCATGTGCCACAAAACAGAATATCATTTTAAAGCTCACAAGAGTACAACGGTTATTCCTCTTAAGAGTGATTAAAGGCTACAGAACAATCTCCCATAAAGCAGCTTGTGTCATAGCAAACATCCAACCCATTATGTTGACATTGAAAGAAAAAACCTGGTTATATCTGTACGAAAAAGACCTCGTACCAGAACCCGTTTTTGCCATTGATCGCCCTATAGAGTGTTCTTTGTGGCGTCATCCTGCACTGCAACACAAAATTAAGGAAGGAGAGTTCCAATTAGCAAATAGTCTCTCTATTTATACTGATGGCAGCAAAAGTGAGAGTTTAGTCGGTTGCGCTTTTATAGTGTATAAAGGAGAAGTAGGAATAGCAGAAGGCAAGTACCGACTGAACCATCGCTGTTCGAACAACCAGGCAGAGCAATTAGCCTTGGTTAAGGCTCTCGAATGGGTTGAACGCAACCATACAGTTCTCCAAGAAGTGAAAGGCATCACAGTTTACACTGACAGCCAAATAAGTCTTCACAGCTTAAAGCAGCGAAAAAACCAAGGAGCACTCATTGTGAAAATAAGAGAATTAGCTCAAAAGCTGGAGTTGGAGAAAAATATAGAGGTTTACTTCAGTTGGGTACGAGCACACGTGGGGCTACAAGGAAATGAGGAAGCTGACTCACTCGCCAAAGCGGCATCACAGGACCTAAATTTGGAAGAGTCTTACACTAAGGTACCTAGATCTTACATCAAAGCGATTCTAAATAAAGAAAGTATGCAATCATGGGAAACTTCCTGGGCTACAACTTCAAAAGGCCAGCACACGAAGAAGTTTTTCCCTAATCTCACTGCAAGAAGAACCTGTAATATACAAGATATGAAATTTTATGTAACACAGGCATTGAGCGGACACGGGAAGAACAGAGCTTACCTGCATCGTTTCAAGGTGTTAACTGATCCATACTGCAGTTGTGAACTTAAGGAAGAACAGAGCTGGGAACACATCATATTGAGGTGCCCCCTTCTTGACCAACAACGATCAACATTAGTGAAAAACTGTATTATCCAAGGAATGTCATGGCCTGTAAGAGATCTCCGTTTACTAGTCAATAACCCCTTATACATCATCTTTGAAAAGTTTTTACGCAATATTGACTTTAATGAACTTTAAAAATAATCCTATAAAACCTAATAATAATTTTATATGTTTATTTATCACATAATTCTGTTTTGTTTTGTATTTTATCTCTTATTCTAAAATTATTAAATATATTATATAGCTGTATTGAGTATATAAGAGAATCTGTATAAGATATACATGTAATATGATAATGGAGCATGTATAAATAAATTCCCTGGTGTTAGGGTGTACTTTCACCAGGAAAACTAAAAAAAAAAAAAAAAAAAAAAAACACACACACACACACACACACACATACAAACAAACAAATATATGAACACATATCATACTCCTAAATTATATAAACCAAGTTACACTTTAGCTGCTTATACCACATATTGTAGTTTTCTGCATTGCATATTTTAAGGTTTTTTTACACTCCTTTTTTACACAGGGTATACAGTTATATAATTAGAGTAATATTTACAAAAAAAACTACCAGATAGTATAAGTTATATGTATTATTTGAATAAAAGCATTAGATGAAGTAATACAGTGAAAAGCATTTTTACGAGATGCTATGAAACTGACTATTAGTATTTATTGTGTTTGAAATTACGTCATAAAAGTCCACCAAAAACACCTATGAGGAAGATTAAATACAAACACTGACCACTTGATGGTTTTTATGCCGTAGAAAATGGTAGCGTGGAAATATGAGTTTAAAAAGAATATCTTTCTTGCATTAAAGTAAATAGCCCAGGTAAGGTGCACAATTTATATGAAATTTAAGTCCATAGTTTTAAAAAGGGATTATTAACTCGATTAACTCAGGTGTAGGCACTAAGCAAAGGAGTAGTAAGTGTTGTGATTAAACATATCAACTCATGACACATCACACTGAAGCTATAATTTTTGTTGCATTGCTTTGTTATTATTTTCAGGTTTTGTGTCCAATGTCAATTAGTCTTCGAAATGTAGCCTACTGTGATGTGTGAATTATGTGTTTCTAGGTTCATGTCATTATTTTGATTGTGTGATTAATACTTTTGCAAGACAGGAGGAGAGTAAAGCACGTGGGTCAATCAATTGATGTAAGTATAATAGTTTTCTTTAATTTTCTGACTAGGCATCCATGCTTCGAAAGGCAGAAAAACCCGAAGAAACAAACAGCACATATATTTATATATATGGTTCAATGTAGAAAAAGAAAGAGAGAAATTAAAAGCACACACAGTCTCTAATTTCGGTTTGATCGTCTTCAGGAGTGATAAGAGAGGCAAACCGAGCGTACTGGTTCAGAAACAGTTGGAGACCCAACCGGAGGGATACGAGTGCGCTTGGTTTTCCTCCCTTACCTCTCCTGAAGACGGTTCAAACAAAAAATTAAAGACTGTATGTGTGTGTTTTTAATTTTCTCTGTATTCCTTTGTTTAGATTGAACTTTATTTGTCCGTTTCGGATCGTTTTTTCATCTAAAATGTATATATATATATATATAGATTTCACATAAACACGTGAAATAACAATCAATGATCAAACCACAATAAGAAATGGGAAAACAAGACTAAGATCTTTCAACCGTAACAAGCGGTCTTTGTCAGAGTCAAAAACCCAACTCAACGTCAACGTCAACGTCAGTTGGGTTTTGACTCTGACGAAGACCGCTTGTTACGGTTGAAAGATCTTAGTCTTGTTTTCCCATTTCTTATTGTGGTTTTATCATTGATTGTTATTTCACGTGTTTATCTGAAATCACTATATATATATATATATATATAATGATATATATAACTGAAAAGTTTCGAAAAGTGGACATAAAGATAAAAGATAATGATTTTATCAAATAAGTTTTTATCATTATTGATATAACTTTCTACATAAACACACTTCAACGTCAACGACATCAACAAATGACTTTTGTTTTTGTTTTTATCGGCGGAATGAGCGGTAACGCCGATAAAATGACACTAGGACGTTCATAGCATTGTCCTAGGTGAAATCTTTTTATACGTGGAGCAGCTTCAAAGTTTTCAAATGAAAAGTAGTTGGAGAGGTATAGTCAGAGTGAAATGGGTTCAAACTATTCGAATCAGCTTCCCCTCGCAGCGGGCTTGGAAATTCAATCACATCTCGAAACTCAGCTTTCAAATCAGAAGTAAACCTGGCGGTCTACAATGAACTGACGCCTTAGTACTCAAGCAAAATATACGCAATATTTAAGGGCACTGCAGCAAGATTCCAATCAAAAGTAACAGGTTATCGGAGTTTTTCAGCCTCACTTCATATATGCACCACACAATTCTCTGTTGGCCTAACATTCTAACCGACTTAACAGTTAATTAAATATACGCTCTATTAAAGTCTTATATAAAATAGTATTTTATTTTTTGCAATTTTTTATATTTTATTACATATTAGTCTCGAGATAAATAAGTACGGTCTTTGCATTCATTCTATATTTCAATTTATAATTTAATCATTTAATATGTTGCTGAAATGTTTCGTTTTTATTGCAAATAAACAAGTAGAATATTTTTTCCATGTTAGAAGCGCGTTGTTTTTGGAAGAAAACTTTATTTAAGTGCACATGATTCCAATAATTTTGACGAATGAGCAAATATGGCGTCAGTAACTGACTGCATCTATACGGTGGTAAGCGACCATGGAAGTCGAGTAGTTTAAGACTGCCATCTGTGTTCAGTACAGATAGAGAATGTCACTGTGAAAACATATCATTAATGAAAAAAAATGTTGCGCCTGGAATATTCACAAACTTATCATAGTCAAGAATATTGGTATTACTGATAGCCCACCTTGCCTCTTGTTCAATATCATAAAAGAGATGACGATTACGTGCTATTCGGTGCTCCCTAGCTACCAACCGCAAAGACAAAGCGGTTGGTCATTCAGAGCTGTCCAGAATTGAAACGGTCGCGCTGAAATTAAAATGTCCTCCTCTTAATGCGACATGTTATGTATTGTAATTTTTAAGATTATTTACTATATTCAAAAACTGATGTCACAAATATTTAATATGTGCCTTAATGAATAGAAACTATATTGAGATTATAAATAAGCAAAAGAATAATTATATGGAAACTATTATTTTTGCTTAGTCAGATGATGAATTAAGTAAGGATCAATTTTAGGTAAGTCTTGTGTATACTGAAAATCAACGCTATCTTGATCATTTAGGTAATTAAGATGTAGTAAAGAATCTGTATTTAAGTCACCCCGTGCTTTCGTCAGTGCTTTTGTTTAGAAGTGGAGACACTACTGAGAGTAGAGATGCGGAAGTAATGTTTGTTTGAAGAAGAGTGTGGGCAATGTTGATAATGTGGTTAGAAGTAGAGACACTACTGAGAGTAGAGGTGCGGAAGTAACGTTTGTTTGAAGAAGAGTGTGGGTAATATTGATAATGTGGTTAGAAGTAGAGACACTACTGAGAGTAGAGGTGCGGAAGTAATGTTTGTTTGAAGAAGAGTGTGGGCAATATTGATAATGTGGTTAGAAGTAGAGACACTACTGAGAGTAGAGGTGCGGAAGTAATGTTTGTTTGAAGAAGAGTTTGGGCAATATTGATAATGTGGTTAGAGTGAACTGGAAGAAATGGTTTGAATAAGGAAGGTTATGAGATGAGAGTGTAAGAACAGGCAAGTGACGCTGAAGAGGTGTTGTGCAGACTACCTGGAGGAGGTGTTGCACGAGGACGAGGAGAGTGGGGAGGCCGGAGGCGGTGAGGATGACGACCCCCGCGATGACTGGGAGGCGGGCATCACGTTCACAGCGCACCCGGCGCCCACAGCCGGTGAGTCCTTCCACACTTGAACACGTCACCAGGTCCCTCAATGTCGTCTCATATTCAACTTTGGTATAACTATGCCTGTCTGTCAGTCATACCTGTCTTTCCAGAGAACTTAGACCCTTTCAGATCATTACACAAGTTATAACTTTTTCTAAAGCAGCATTGTTAGCTCTCTGGAAATGTCGGGTACGATTGACCAGTTAACTGAATTTCTACGTTCTTACATGACTAAAAAGTAGTTAATTTATGAAAATAATTTGTAATTAAAACTATTAACTGATTTTTTTTATAAACATGTAATTAATTATACACATAGGCGAAAGACAGAATTCTATTGAGGAACTATTTTAATCGATAGATGATAGATTATTATTTGTAAAATAGTGCCTAGTTTTGACTAAGACTGTATTAATTGAAAAGAAATGAGGAGATGACAGCAAGGAGACTCGTCGAAAGTCTGCATGTGTGTGGTGCATTGTGAGACAGTCGTGCTATGGGCTTGTGCCTACCTTATATTTCGTTTGAAACACATCTTGAGGGACTGATGACTTACTTATTTATAAATTTGGTTTACTTTCTTATAACTGAAGATATTTTGTGAGTTTTTCTTTTTAAGCTTGCACACGAGTTTGCTGAAGTGTTTTAATATTAACCAAAGTCTTATATGGTATTGTCTTCTTCATTTTAGTTTTATTGGATATTGGTTTTCAAAAATTTTTTTATACTGTGTTTTGTGTTTACCGCTTTTTTTTATTCGATGTTTTAAAAGGGTTTAATAATGCATGGGTTTTTAGGGTATGAATCTGTTGAAAATTATGGGTTGTAATGACTAAGAGGTTGATTACGCAAGATTTACAAATAGTTAAACCTGATTCTTTGTAAACTGTAACATTGAAACAGCTTTGCTTAACAAATAATTTCTTGAACTAGAATCATCGTAGTTTAACAAATTTGGTAAAAAGAAACATGAATATTGTCAGTTGGTTTGTGAAATGTGAACACGTGCGCCATGCTGGTATTACCGAGCCAAACTCAGCCGAAGAATTGAATTGGCTTTCGGGGAGCAGGTGCTTCTAAAACGCGAAATACCCTTGAGAGGTCTCGTCACAAAGGCCCTCATCTCAAAGTTACTTTCTCAATATGCTCGAGGGCCTCAACGAAATGTCGATCATTAGATTCGATATACCAATCATCAATGCAGCTTTATTTTATTGCAAGACTATAATTAATATAGAATTTACCTTCATTAAAACAAATACTGCGCAACTAAACAATTAGTGTGTTTCACTATAAGGATTATTAGTATACAAAATTAATAAATATTGGATTAAATGTTTCCCCATTGGTTCACTCAATGTATTTATTAACAGCAGTATCATTATTGCCGTTTATTCCATGTACTCTTCTCCTGATAACACCTATTTAATTAAAAAAAACCTCTACAGTTTCTAACCACTGCAATGCCATCATCTTTTAGATCAGTGTTTCCCAAAGTAGGCGGTTACCGCCCCCTGGGGGCGGTGATTTGATATCGGGGGGTGGTAATGCAAAAAAGAGCGGGGATTCTATTTCCATAAATTGAAATTGTTCATGCAATATAATTTCTAAATTTAAGTGAAAACACGACATGTAAACTTCTAAGAAACAGTTTCTTAAAATTATTTGTTTTTGATAATTCATTTTTGTGTTAAAAGTATATTCTCACCTAAGTTTCTTTTATTGTGTGTTAATTCTTTTGCAAAAATATGCTATAAAACAATACATCTATTGGATTCTAAATAAATATTCGATTAGTAATTATTTTAATTTAATTATTAAAATGTCACTCATTTGGTTATTTAGTCTAGGAATCTGATTATTATTCAAGGGTGTTGAGTTATAGGCTTATGGACCCAAGGGGGCGGTCACTCGAAAAAGTTTGGGAAACACTGTTTTAGATCAAGGTTTTTTTGGTTACCTTTTCTGGTGATTATGCCAATTTTTTTCATGAATGAGATTCGATGCCTCAAGAATTTTTAAATTCTTTATAATAATAATAATGCATTTCATAGTAGGTATATTGGTTGACCTTTTTGATGTTAAATTACTCTATCTAGAACTATCATAATATTGCAGTTACTTCGAGGGGAGAGGTGACACTGACTCCACTGACTCCTAGGAGTCATAAAGAACCGTCAAAAAAAAAAAATAAAAAAGAAAGACATATGCGGACTGTATCTTTTTTCTTCAGCAAGGATAAGATTATTGGTTGCGCTTGGTTGTACCTAATATGCGTTACCATAGCAACACTTCCGGAGACAGGCGCTCATTGCAATCTTCCTCATTGGCTCTAATATATAAAGAGTCGAATTAAAATGTTTCTAATATTATTTTAAACTGTCGAAAAAGTAATAGTGTATTAAGATCATTAATAATTTTAAAAATGTCGAAAAAGATAGAAATAAATGTAATAATCTCCAAAATATTATTTTTAAATTTTAAAAAAATATTTAGACGTAATTAGTAAACGGACATCCATGTTTAAAAGCTTGGACGACGCCTGTCTCCTCCCCCCCCCCCCCCCCCCCACCAAAGCTGCCAGTCATGTAGTACTATTTAGTATCTAAATAAAAACATGACAAATACATGCTTTAATCTTAAAACTTTAATCTTAAAACTTTAATCTTTATTTTGATTTCAGAATTATTAATTTTATTCTTAAAAAGAACACGATACTATTTAAAATATTATACCATAATTTTTATATAGTTTTATAAAGTTATAATGTTCATAATACAAATTGTAAGAAATGCTGCGAAACGTATAATATCACCACTCCGTTTTAGACAAAGCTCACAGTGAACAGTTAAAAAATTCAAATTACAATGCGAAACATTCAGCTTCAAATTACACTGCTTATGACATTTTATTGCGGTAGGAAATTGATATATTTTTTTTCACCATTCATCGAGGTTTCGTCTAGCTTCAATAATGCAACACCTTTAAGCCTACGTTTCGTCTATAATTGTAGACATCTTCCGGGCTACATCAATACAGAGTTTAGTTACTATAACATGAAACATAATTATATTACATTATTTAATTAATAGACATAATTATGTATATTAATTGTGTAGGTAATTATGTATATTAATTAAATAATATAATATAATTATGTTTCATGTTATAGTAACTAAACTCTGTATTGATGTAGCACTGAAAATGTCTACAAATATAGACGAAACGTCGGCTTTAAATTTCATAAATATTCATAACACAAGAAGAGGGAAGGTTTAAAACCCAAGACTGTCTTTTTTGTTAATCGTTTTCAAAAAGCTTCAACTTCCTGACGTCTCTTTTCAAAACAAGCAGAGGTCATTATTCTTATTTTGAATAGTTTAACTGTATCAATTATTCTTTAAAAGTGGTGATTCAGTCTACTGTTAATCGCCAATATGTATCTTATTATTTTTCTAAACGTCTAATATTCTGGTAGATATATACAAAAGCAAAATCTTTCCTAAAGATCTTTTTGAAAAAAAATAATTTATTCATACTCATAATTTTTTTAATTATAAGTAATAAAATACTTATTTTGACAAAAAATTATACATTTGCAAAATTTAATTTTTAATAACATAGTTTTACTAATTTGTAAGCGATTAAAATAAGTCTGTCTTTGAAGGACTTTTAGAAGTGAAAAAAGAAAAGTTGGTATTTATTTCTGTCTACTTCATAATCGGTAAATTTTGAGCCCATTGCATTCTCATGCACTTTGAAGTATGAAATCGTCCTAGAAACTTTGTAAACAATTACAAAAAAAATAAAGGAGTTAATATCATTTTCTAGAAGAAATGAAAACTTCTAGTCTTCGACTTCAGATACTTTAACTTCGACCAAGTACTGTTGCGCAAACCAAATTAAATAGAAAAAAATCTGGACTTTAAAAGCTTTAAGGAGTTAAAGTTAACTTTAACTTTGATTGTTGTTTGTGGAGGCATTGTGGAGAACACTTGTGCTAGGTCCACAACAATCACATTTGGAGACAATTAGTTTTTTGTTTCAAATTAGAAATAGGGAAAACCATCATACCTCGTAAGATGCTCTTGGAGTCCGTTGGAGCGCTTTCGGACATTGTCCATATTCGATCGCAACTTAATAGATTGTTGCACTTTCAAAAAGACGAGCGTGTGGGCCATTAATGGGCATCAGTCTTGAAAGACGTACCACGTAGTGCACTCATCCAAGTCTAACCACGCCTTATACTGCTTAGTGTCGGCGATCAAAGAGAACCGGCGTATTTAGCATATGGCTAAGACCGTCGCCAACCTCAACTAAGTTTAACTGAACTAACTTTCAGTTTTATTATTGACACCCACACGGAGTCTTTATTTCAAAAAAAAAACTTCTTCTCTTCTTTCAGAGTTGTATGAGTATTAAAGAAAAGTGTCACCTCTTTTGTCATATATCATTCTTCTTGTTGGCTTGGTCCGGTATGCAGCAACAAATGTAGGGATTTTGACCTCGAATGGAGTAAACTGAGAAATAAATCATAAGTTGGACCTTAAAGTAAATCATTGTTTCAGTCAGCCTTTATATAATTATTTAACATTAAATTATATTTCATTGTTATTTAAATACCAACAATCAATTTTGTACCACTTGACACTAAATTAATACTTTATATCATAGACCATTTAGTAGTCTCTGTATCATAGATTATTTTAAAGTCTCAATAAATAGACTTTGATTCAATAATATAAAAAATTGAAGATATTTTGTATAATGAAAGTGTGGTACGTCTCATTGGAGTTAATTGAAGACACAATCAATAGCATCACTGTTTTAGGAGAAGAGTACTTATTTTTGTTTTGTTTTACTTCAGGCTATTAAAAAATCGAGCATTAGGGAATGTAACTCTGAAATGAATGTTAAGTCACTGAAATAATTTGATATTTATTATGGTTAAAAGATTTAGAAAGAGTAAGTTGTAATGTTTTGTGCTGACGCTGAAGCGATGGTTTCTGTGCCACTGCTAAGGAATATTGAGTGGTTGTTGGTGAGATGTGACGCTTACAAGCCACGTGAGGGACAGTGAGCAGACAGGATGTGGGGAGGTTGTGATAGAGGTGGAGGGGTGTTGGTTGCAGGGGAGGGCCGATGTGGCTACAGTTTGTTAAGAAGCCAGGCGGAGGAGGCGAGTCCAGGCGACGATTCGGCCACTAGGAGAGCCAAGTTCAGAATGAGACCTTCCTCCAGGGACTACACTCTTGCAGAGCTCTCCCTTCCTTGGCGACGCAGAGACGGTAATCCACCTGGGCCTCAACACGTATTTCACAACACCAATTGTTTTGCATTCTCTGTTGAAGGCCTTTCTTGGAATAGACTGAGAAAGGCCCTCGGCAACAACACTTTGTTCATTAATTCACGCCCAACTAATATGTGCATAAGTAGATATCAACACCGCCAGTCAAAGTGGCTTGATTAAATTCATTCATATTACATCTACATTAATCTTGAGTAATGGGCTCTTGATGAGTATTCCTTCTTATATCTTCAACGACAATAGCGTTTACACATGCTTTATTGATTTGCAAAACTTTTTATATTAACCTGTTTACGAGTATCACATTATAAAAGTTTAATTACCTTTTACATGTTGTCTAAATTTCACTTCAAGAAGTTAGGTGCAAACATTGATTTATGCTACTAAGGTAAAAGATAATTAAAACTTGACGCACAGGATCTCGGGAAAATCTTGTCTTTGTTCAACTACTTTAAACTTAAAATAACAAATATTAGGTCTATCATTCCCCCCCCCCCCCCTTATCATCTTATTCTTTCATTATTCTTTTTGTAAGTTTTTTCAAAGTTTAAAACATTGAGTGCTTCAGTATTGAGTATCTCGGATTTAAAATTATATTTGAATTTAAATTTTATTTCATAACATTATTCTCTACAACATCAAATTAGAGGTAAAGGGATATGAATAACTTTACATTAAAAAAAAAATGTTCGTTTTTCACTGAAATACGAAATTCTGTTTGAATTTCTAGGCATGTAAATCAGATAACTCAGACATGATATTTACAAATGTAGATATTCATTCGTTGGTATTAAGATTAAGTTGTCAAATGTTGACGAATATTCAATAAACGAAAAATAATGTTTATCACCAATAGAGTTTGAACCAATTTAATTTAAAAGTCAAATTTTGGTAGTTGAACCACGAATCGATTAATTAGCAGCTTCATTCTCCTCAGTGACCACGTGATGACATGGTCAATTCTCGTTACTGTTTCGTTTCCACGATTACAGAAATTTGAAAATCCAGCTTCACATAAGTAAGTTCAAAATCATTCTTTTCTAAGTTTACTCCAAGCCTCTGTTCATGTCAAAAGAGTTAATCTTTAACAGAGGAATATCTGGAATAGAACTCGATTCATGTTGGAAGTCATTAAGATCTCTAGTCAGCGACTCATAAGTAGCCGTCAAATGTATCGCCAAGTGTCTGCATGTCAATCTGGTTTGATGGACTTAGCGACATCGTGTTGGGTTCGGCCTACTCTAACTTAAAGTTTAGTCAGTATCAGCAAACTCGGACACTCTGACACTCAACTACCTTTTTCTTGATTATTCTCATTAATTAAGATCTTCAAGCCCTCCTGTTAATTCTAACGAACACTGTATAATTCTTGTCAGCTTACAGCTCAATTTTGATTTTCCTTAAAATATTATTACATGGTAACAAAACAATCTGTTTAAATATTAAAGGAGGGAATTCACCTACTCGTATTAAAAAAGGACTCTATATCACTAAGCTGAAGTATATATACTAGCATTCGAAAAAACCATGATTATATCATTTAAATAGCAGCATGGGTATTGCATTCATCTCAGATGTTATTTCTTATTTTAAGTTAAACGGATGAACCGTACTAGGAGAGTTAAAGGGAGTTGAGTTATCGCAAAGAGAACTCTAGAAGTAGAAAGTAAGTATTGTGTGAGCAAGACAATACACAGCACATGTTGAACTTAACAAAGGCCAGCAGAAATAGAAGCGATCGATCTTCTAACCTATTCCTCTTTCAGTCCACACCTGGCTTCATTCCACTACCTTATCTATCGTATACATTCCATCAAAGAAGGAACTCCACAACTAGTAATGTTCCACCAGGGGGGGGGGGGGGGGGGACTGGGACCTTGTGAGTTATTAGGTTTAACTGACTATCCTCATTTTAGTTTCGTCAAGTAATTGCTAATAACCACATTTAGTTATCAGTGAAAACAAAGTGAGAAGTTGAACCAGTGGGTTTCATTCTTTGCTCATGTGCATCGATGTCATTGTGTCATCTATTACTACATATGCCTGTTACGCATAATATGCGTAGTTGTATATTTGTAAATAAAGATGATAAAAAAAAAAGTTATCAGTGTGTAATTTAATGAAATTATACACTTTTTAATTTGCATACCGGAAGTACCTGTAAAAGGAATATCAAGAACAAACTTTTATAATTTTTATCATTTTATCAGATATTTTCAAGTTTTCACATTAAGAAAGGTACGCGGCTGTTATGTATATCTATCTAAAACTAAAAAATACTTAAATGATCTAAAAATTCATAAAAAAAATCATAGTAATGATCTTATTCCGTTCAGTGGTTTCTTAAGTCCCGTTAGACCATCAGTTTCACATATATATATATATATATATTTATTTATTTATTTACTCTTCTTTATATAATCTAGGAGGTGTCAGAGCTTATTTTTCTTCATTGTGATTCTTCCTACGACATTTTGTCTCATATACATATCTTAGGTGTTGCTGTTCTGAATACTGGGCCGTGACTGAGTGTCGGCTTGGCGAGTAGCTGGTGGTTGGTCACCTAGTAGCTGCAGTGTGCGTGAAACCCCCGTGTGTTGACGATTAATTAATGGGTTGTGCTTCATGATTTTCATGGCTTCATATATTTGCAGTCTGGCTGGATCATTAATTTTCTTTAAAATGATGGTGTTTTGAACAAGGTCCTGGCGGGTGAGTTTTCTTCCATGTTCCTCGGAGGTGTGTCTAGCGATGGCTCCTGCTTGCAAGTGCATTGTCAGTCGTCGTGAGAGTGTGGTCGATGTCATACCGATATATTTTGAATTGTCTAGGAGCTCACAATCTCCGACAATTCAAAATATATCGGTATGACATCGACCACACTCTCACGACGACTGACAATGCACTTGCAAGCAGGAGCCATCGCTAGACACACCTCCGAGGAACATGGAAGAAAACTCACCCGCCAGGACCTTGTTCAAAACACCATCATTTTAAAGAAAATTAATGATCCAGCCAGACTGCAAATATATGAAGCCATGAAAATCATGAAGCACAACCCATTAATTAATCGTCAACACACGGGGGTTTCACGCACACTGCAGCTACTAGGTGACCAACCACCAGCTACTCGCCAAGCCGACACTCAGTCACGGCCCAGTATTCAGAACAGCAACACCTAAGATATGTATATGAGACAAAATGTCGTAGGAAGAATCACAATGAAGAAAAATAAGCTCTGACACCTCCTAGTTATATATATATATATATATATATATATATAAATCAATGATTAAACCACAATAAGAATGGGAAAAAAGACTAAGATCTTTCAACCGTAACAAGCGGTCTTCGTCAGAGTCAAAAACCCAACTGATATATATAGTATATATATATACAGTTCAATGTACATAAAGAAACATAGAGAAATTAAAAACACACACTTACGGTCTCTAATTTTCGGTTGAATCGTCTTTAGCAGAGATAAGAGAGGGAAACCAAGCGCACTGGTACAGAGACAGTTGGAGACCCAACCGTTGGGTTAAGTTTTCTCACTAACCTATAGTCAATATTTCTATTGTAATTTCTTAATTGTAACTAATTGCGCTTTTATGTATGTTTGATTTTTGAATGATTGTATTATTTCTTATATTTCCTCTGTTTTTGTAGGCCTATAAAAATAAAGACCGAAACGTTGGCAATGAGAGTTTAATTTGGACCTGAAGAACTGACCGAGTCCAGATAAACTATAGTTTTGTATATATATATATATATATATATATATATATATATATACAGAATAAAAAATGTTTATCAGGAATTGGCTGGTTTTTTAAAGGTTGAAATTAAAGTTTGAAGTAGACTTTTTTATAGGCATAAATATCAAATTGCAACAATGAAAAAAATAAGATATTACATTACGGACTTAAAATGAATAAATTTAGGAATGAAATTTTTCACTTAAATTTGCAGGATTAACATGAACCAAGATATATGTATGTAAAATAATTCAAAACGAAGGAAACACACAGAAAGACACAGACATAACTCACACCGATATTTCGATCATCGTCGTCAAATTTTAATTGTATATATATATATGATCAAACCACAATAAGAAATGGGAAAACAAGACTAAGATCTTTCAACCGTAACAAGCGGTCTTCGTCAGAGTCAAAAACCCAACAGTTGGGTTTTTGATTCTGACGAAGACCGCTTGTTACGGTTGAAAGATCTTAGTCTTGTTTTCCCATTTCTTATTGTGGTTTGATCATTGATTGTTGTTTCACGTGTTTATGTGAAATCTTTTTATATATATATATATATCAATGATCAAACCACAATAAGAAATGGGAAAACAAGACTAAGATCTTTCAACCGTAACAAGCGGTCTTCGTCAGAGTCAAAAACCCAACTGAACACTAGATGCAGAAAACATCTGGTGAGGAGTTGAGAAGAGTGGGAGGGAAGAGTGGTATTTTAAAAGGGTGAAAGCACAGGAAAGGACTAATGTCCAGAAAGGGATGTTGGGGAAACAAAGGAGTACAGTAAGAAAAAGTAAAAAACTATCCGCTAGCTGTCAACCCTCTTTGAAGAGGCTATTGCCCTCGTGACGAAAGTATCAAGTTTGAAGAGACCGTTACTAATGTAACTAAATACCACTCTTCCCTCCCACTCTTCTCAACTCCTCACCAGATGTTTTCTGCATCTAGTGTTCAGTTGGGTTTTTGACTCTGACGAAGACCGCTTGTTACGGTTGAAAGATCTTAGTCTTGTTTTCCCGTTTCTTATTGTGGTTTGATCATTGATTGTTGTTTCACGTGTTTATGTGAAATCTTTTTATATATATATAATCTTTAAACAAGCGAACTCTCATCTTCATATACTTCTAGTTACTTCTGGTATTTCTTATATAGTTTTTTTATGTCTGCCTTTACAATGTACAACAATTCAAATTCATCATATTCATTTTTTCCAAAAAAAAATAAACTACTGATAATACAATTTCTGACGTTTTAACATTACGTAATTAACTTTAAGTGTCTTAAATGTTAACTATGGTGTCTATTTAGTCCTGGAAGAATGCAAAACTTGACTGAAACGCCACGAATTATATTATTTGTAATGTTAAGATAGTTTAATTTTTTGAATAAAATATTTATGAAGAATGGTGAATTGCCGTACATTGTGCAACAGGATACTTGATGTAGCAAATATTTACTTCTTATATAGTTTTTTCAATTTTTTTCTTATTAGTTTTTTTCAATAAGAAAAGTTTTCTCATTTCATAATTAAAGCTTTGTAAAGTAGTATATATATATATATATACAAAATAACATTATGGTATTTCAAAGTAATACTTCACTCATAATCAGGAAATGAAGGGCAAGTGTGTTGGAGATTTTTGATATTCATCATATTTAAAGGGTGGTAGGGTGTTGATTGAAGTCCATTTCTATATGCCTGGTAAGCATAGTTGGGGAGAGTAGGACAGGATGTTTGGTCCCTTCTTCTAACTAGCTAATCTGGGTGGACCAACTTGTAAACAATTTTAAAACTCTACTTATATTGGCAAATTGAATACTTATTTCTGGCTTCTTTCCTTGTTTTATTATTGTTTCAATAAACTGTAATCTAAAATTGTTCTTTTTTACTATATTTATATTGTATTAGGAGTCCGGTCGTGCCTGTAGTCGAGTGTAGATATGAAATTTCGTTGTCTGTGCCTTTTGAATACCTTGATTATTCGGCGGTGGTGGTTGCTTGTTCTGGCCCTTGGTCACAACATCTGTCGAGGAGGGTATGGTCCCTAATTGAAGGAAGAAGACAGTTTTAGTGTTTTGCCGGTAAAACTTGAAAGGCAAGTCCCTTTTGTACCTGACCCAGTGAGTACAGTCTAACGAACCATATTACTACCTGCGCTGAGGTTGTAAGGTCTGTCGAGTTTACTTGAACCTATAGTTCAATAACCTTGCCATCTGCTTCTCTTTCCCTACTGCCTTTTACCTACCAGATACTTGATATCTGTATAAAAGACCCGTCATCTACTCTTACCATCTCAGGAACAGCGGTTTAACAAACCACTTTTCAAGATTGACAATTCGAGTCACCTGTAGCAAGTGGTTTTGGTTATTTTTCATAAAAAATAAGAGAAAACCTTTTAATAAGCGTAAACAGGCAATCCTTTCCTCAAATAAGTGTCCTGACACAGCCTCCTACTGCATTCAAGAACACTTAAACCTTTTAGAATCCTGGTTAAAGAGTTGGAGAATACGTATCAATGAACAGAAAAGTGTTCATGTAACATTCACTTTGAGGCAGGATACATATTCTCCTGTTTTTCTTAACGAAATTCCTATCCCTCAAGCTACTGCCACCAAATACTTAGGACTGCACCTTGACAGACGTCTTATTTGGGCTCCCCATACCAAAATGAAAAGAACAGAACTAAACAGACGCTATTCCATTCACTTAGTTGATAATCGTTCAAAATTTACAACTGTCAATAAACTATTACTATACAAATCTATGATTATGCCTATTTGGACTTACAGTATTGAAATATGGGGAGCAACAAAATCTAGCAATGCCCAGAGGATACAAGCTCTTCAGTCAAAACTTAGAAAAATTCTTCATTGTCATTTTTACATACCAAATCAAACAATCTATTCAAACCTCAGGATTTCAACAGTTCATCAAGTGGCAATATCTCGCTACAAAGCCTTCCACAAATTTTTTTAGTAATAATAATCCCTTAGTCCTAAACATCTCAACAAATATTCCAGGAAATCCCCAATGGCGCCTCAAGAGAAAGTGGCCAAGAGATTTATTGGTGTGAATTACTCTGGTGACTTATAAATTTAATCTAAGTTTTATAACTTATTTTCCACGTCAGGAAGTATAATTACTGGATTATTTCTTCCCTCCTGCCTCCATGTGCAAATTTATATACTTCTTTCATCATTGTCACTGGTAATGTTGCATTTACGTTGTTGTGACTATGTAAATATATATATATATAAAAATTCACATAAGGGGTTATTGAGGATTTTGGTCATAAAACATACAACTCCTGATGATCAGCCGACGTTTATGACCAAAATCCTCAATAACCTCTTATGTGAATTTGAAATATCA
The DNA here is from genome assembly GCA_026182355.1 of Hermatobates lingyangjiaoensis. NCBI lineage: Eukaryota > Metazoa > Arthropoda > Insecta > Hemiptera > Hermatobatidae > Hermatobates > Hermatobates lingyangjiaoensis. The sequence goes on along the minus strand of JAPFBL010000063.1, from coordinate 956,144 downwards.
GTGGTCGAGAAACTATATCAATATATATATATATATATATATATATGCATTAGGAATACTTGTTAAACTAAATAATATTTATTAATTGGTTACTCGACAAACACTTTGAACTTATTCTAAAAAATATATACCTACTTTTATATTGTAAACATAACTTATTCTGTAGCACCAAGTGCTGTTGGTGTTCAAAAAGCCCGAGCAGAGAATATTCATAAATGTAAAAGAACAAGAGGGATAATGGTCAAATGAACCAACATTATTTGTAAAGAAAGAAAAGTAGAAGAAACGAAGCCAAAAATAAATATTCAAATTGCCAGTACAAATAGGGCTTTAAACCTGTTTTCAAGTAGGTCCACCCGGATTAGTCAGGTAGAAGAACAGGCCACCCTCCCTGCTTTAATCTCCGGAACTATGCTTATCTGGTTTAATACAGTTTTTACTGCCTCGTCATCAGGTACAAATATGTGTCACTCCCAAGACAAGTGACGAACATTTGTCTTCGGAGAGACTTGCATCTTTCTGTCTGACGACGAGACAGTTGAAATATAATATGAGTATTTGTGATCTCTTTTATGTATTTTATTTCCGTAAATTTATTTTATATATACATATATAAAGTGGACGCCGCTTAATGTCATCACTGATAATGTTATCAATCAGTTAATATTATCGGAATTTATGTTGATACAATATGCAACATACAATATGCATTACAAATATATCGCTTTATTCTGATCACAACACGGTTATTGTAATGAAATATTTTAAAAAACCGGGGGATTTTTTTGTTGAGTTCAGTTCTATCGTAAAGTTGTCGTTCTAAGAATCCCGATTTTATCTCTAGCAAAGCAAGAGACAAGATTTTCTTATTTCAATGCTTCTGTTAAGTTTTCTGCTATTCTAACTGTCGCCCAAATCACTCAGTTTCAGTTATTGTACCAGATTACCAGTTGTGACAACCTATCTGATGCATAGATCAAGGGCTCTCTGACAGTGACTTTTTTTATTTTCATTCATTTTCTTTTCTATTTCCTTCAAGATGAAGAAACGGCAGAGATTTCAACATCAAAGAAAAAGCTAAAATTTTAGGTGGCTATGATAGCTTCCTAGGTTGGGGCAAAGTGAGGTTGCTGCTTAACTGTAAATATCCCAGACGCTTCTATGCAAAATTTGCTAAAGCAACACAAGTCTCGAATGGACATCAAAGGTATCCAACACATGTTCTGCAAAAGAAAGGGACTGGAAAAGATACTGAAGTCGAATTAGCTATAGGTTATTTTTATCACTTTTGGTGTTTACAAAAGTGATTGAATTAAGCATTTTCCACTATATATATATATATATATATATAACAGATTCAATAATATATCGACCGTTTGATAGAATAGGTATGTTCTCTAATCGGTATTCGGTCAATTTTCTAGGATAAAAATCAAACTCTCGTTACCTTTGATGAGTTTGCATATATATATATATATATATATATATATATATATATACAATAAAATAAAAAATTGTATATACTATATATATATATATTATTATTAAAATAAGCAGCAGCTTCTGCATTGCCCAGTTTCTTGTTGACACTCTCTAGTTTTCGTATCACTTTGCGGTGAGACTCTGGTAGCTTCCAATGGAAGCTTCCATTGGAAGCTACCAGAGTCTCACCGCAAAGTGATACGAAAACTAGAGAGTGTCAACAAGAAACTGGGCAATGCAGAAGCTGTTGCTTATTTTAATAACATATGCTTAAGGGAAGACCTGCTGCCTTTGTACACAAATATATATATATATGTATATATATATATATCAAAGATCAAACCACAATAAGATATGGGAAAACAAGACTAAGATCTTTCAACCGTAACAAGCGGTCTTCGTTAGAGTCAAAAACCCAACTGACCCAACAGTTTGACTCTGACGAAGACCGCTTGTTACGGTTGAAAGATCTTAGTCTTGTTTTCCCATTTCTTATTGTGGTTTGATCATTGATTGTTATTTCACGTGTTTATGTGAAATCTGTATATATATATATATATATATATATATATGCAGAAGTTACACATTAAACAGTCCTGACTATAATCAAAGAAATCAGTACTAAGAATAGTAAAGAAAAAGGAAAAAAGTTTAAGCGCTCTCAAATGTTATTTTAGTGGAGTCTGTATTAGGCCTAGGGACAGGTTTTTACGGTAGAATGATCCTGTTCCCAACTGATTTCGGAAAGTAAACAAATAAAGGTGCATCCTCAAATGCATTATGGACAGTTGAGGTTGAACAAGATCATTGAACAGTTTGATACGCTCGATTTTACTAATTTTTTTGGTCATAATATTTGTTGATTTCTGGTCACTCTTAGGACTTGATTAATATACACATAACATTTCAAACCATACCAATTTTCATTTTAGTTTTAATTCATTGTAGGGTAAAAATCTAATGAAATGGTCTCCACATATAAAAATTTTAATGTATAAACAACGCGTTTCGAACACGTAGTGTTCTTCCTCAGGCATTAACTAAAAAATACAATGACACCAGAGAGTTATCTATAGTACAAAGTAAATAAGTACAAAAATTAATACAAAATAAAATTTTGTACTTATTTACTTTGAGCTATAGATAACTCTCTGGTGTCATTGTATTTTTTAGTTAATGCCTGAGGAAGAACACTACGTGTTCGAAACGCGTTGTTTATATCATTAAAATTTTTATATGTGGAGACCATTTCATTAGATTTTTACCCTACAATGAGTAAATAGCACATAATAACTGATTGCACTACATTAGAATTAGTTTTAATTTCCTAAGCTGAACATTTCATTTGAAGGCAGGGAATAAAACCTTACGCTAGATGTATACTCGAACAGTTATCTTCATTTTAACTGAATTTTTCAATTAATATAATGACAATATCAGGGATACAGAAATAAACTAATTAATTTTCAAAGTTTATAGATGTCTCAAAACTGGAGTACGTTATTTAGATTTTCCCATGCAAAATTGATAATAATGACACCATTGTGATGTCAATGCTTCCGAAACTGAAAGTGAAACACCAGGGGTTCCCAATTTTTGAAAACTGGTAATTTATTTTATTAGAATTTAAGAAGGTTCATTAAAGCATGTGTAGCCGCTTTATTGTTTTAGTCTGAACTCTTGTCAATCAGGAGTATTATTGCATCTTGAAAGTTATTTACTATGCTTGAAAAACAATAACGAATCAATTTCATCACATCGTTCCTAGGAGGCAATGCTGTGATATTAACCTTCTCTGTAATCAATATATTTTCTTTAAGATTATGAACAAATATGTGTTTAATTCTGGTATAAGGAAAAACAAACAATGTAGTGCAGTTAAAACTTAATCCTAAAAGATTAAATTAGGTGTTTTTTTTTTTTTTTTGATAAGGAGAAATATAGAGAATTGTACCAGTGTCAGCAAGAAAGTCGCTTTGGAATTACCTTAAGGCTACATAGAATAACAATTATATATTTATTACAATGAACTAATGGGAAACAGTGTATTGAAGCGATTGAACTTTTGTGCTTGTTATGGAGTCAAGAGGAGTCAATGTCTGGATAAACGGCTACACAAATAAGTATGCAGTGTGTAACAATTGACATTATTACTTACGGTTTAATAATTCTAAATTTGTTTACTATCATAAAAAAAAATCAATCAAGGAAAACAATATTTGGCTATGCAATCTGGCCGAGTCGATACCACACCTGGAACAAACGAAGGTCTCAGTGTATGTGTGTCCACTCATAAAGGCCGAATAACTCGGGGTTATTAGTCGTGAAGACGTTTTTGATGAGCGATTCTTTGTTCCTCATATTATCTCCATAATTTTCAATTTTTATAAAAATGCATGGTAAATGAAGCAGTGATGTGTTGTTTTTTTGATTACAATAAACTATTTTGCAGTTTTATTCAATATATTAAAATATGATTAGCTTATACAACTTCAACTAAGCATTGTTCTAATATATTTTCAGTCTTATATAGTTTTAATAATATATAGTATTGTAATATTTTTACAGTCACACTGAATAAAGAAGACGATTGTATTACTCTTATTACTTTTTTTAAGAAAACATCAATCTTTATTCTGGGAAAATTTAGCTGAGAAAGTGGCGGGTTTCTTTTGCCATGCTGTTACGCTATAAACTCAGCGTGTAGTAAAATATATTTTGCTCCCTCTGAAGTATTTAAGACACGTTCTTCGCCTTTTCTTAGCTCCTTAAATATAAAATGGAACTTTCCTCTGAACCTGTCTTAACAATTTCTATATATTTAACTTCTTTGAAAGTAATTCGTAAACCTAATATGACCATAGCATTTTAAAATTAAATCATTAGTTGTGCAATCCGTAATTGTGTGGTATTTACTCATTCTGAGGTAAAATGGATAAACCAACAAAAGTCTCCACACAAATGAAGTTTTATTCAACGCGTTTCGAACACTTTGTGTTCATCATCAGGAAGACACCAAGGATGTGGTACTGACGGGTTGGTACCACATCCTTGGTGCCTTCCTGATGATAAACACAAAGTGTTCGAAACGCGTTGAATAAAACTTCATTTGTGAGGAAACATTTGTTGGTTTATCCATTTTACCTCAGAAATTTTAAAATTAGTTGGCATTTACAGATAAGTCTCCAAATAAAAAATAGTTTTACCAAGTAAACAACACTTTTTAAATTTCGATTTTCAAAACCCTAATAATAAGATGATAGAATATTTGATTTTTATTATGGATAAACTTGAAAAAGTACATTATGCGTTTGAAATTCTTTTGTTTTCTAAATAAAATTTTAATTAAGTGTGGAGACTTTGTGTTTTCAAAATATGGGTAGATTACTACATAGTAACTGACTGAAAACTGAAAAATATTTGACTTATATTTCGAATGAAGTGCTATATGGAGTATTACTAAATTAATTGAAATATAAAACCCACAAAAAATTACTTTATACTTACTTCTTGCCTATATAATAATTGGAAAAGTTAAACTGGAAAACTGTCGGTTTCAACATTATGTTTCTTATAAAACATATAATTTGTCGGATTATTTTGAAAGACATTGACTTCCTCGCTCCACATGAAAATGTTTGTTTTGTTTTGAAGTTGGACAAACATTTTCAGAATGCGTCTTAAATCATTTTTTTATTAGTTTAATTGTTTAAAATGTTTTCTCTTATATATCCGGTTTGATGTAACATATTATTTTTTCTAAAAAAAAAACTAAATATTTAATGTTTATTGTTTTACATAAAACATGATTTACATTTAAAAAAATGTAATTTTTTATGGTTTGAAAATATTGTTACTACTGAGCAATAATGCATTTGATTTTCACGTGTATTTTCTGAAGAATGTTTACTCCATTAAAAATAGAATTCTATTTGAACATTAGAGCAAAATATCAGATTAAAAGAAAAATTAATGAATCGTCATTTATCATTTTATAATATCCACTTTACAGAAAAAGAAATATATTTATTAAGGTAATATTTGGGTTTCGTACATGGGAGATGAGTAAGGGGTTCTCGATATGCGTGTTAACTACAAGACAAAATGACGCCTTATAATAGTACGTTTTGTTGGTCAAAGGGTGTCTTTTGAGGTGCTACCGACACAATGAAGGAATGAAAGGGTAGAGAAAGAGATTGAGGTGTCCTGAAGGGATGGGGTGCACAGCTTACGAGTTGTGACGGCTTGACTGCATGGCTTTCTGCTTTTTTTTTTTCACTCACTTTTTCTTCACTATCTCTTTTGGGTCTAACTGTTGTTGATCTAGTATATTAACCAAAGGTTATGTGTTGGGTTGACAGCGATGCATGCCAAATCGAAACGAGGCAGTCCTTCCTGGTCCTACATCAGACTTCGTAAGTACATCCCTTCAAACAAACAAACATACATGTGTTGCCCTTCCCTGTCAGCGAATCCTTCGTATTCACCAAAAACTTTCAAAAAGTACTCACACACTTTAAATAGAAAAATCCCCGGACACCAGTATGTTATTACACTTTCTAGTGAACTAGAGTAAAACGTCACGTGGTTCTTCCTACAAAAGAGACCCGGATTAGTTTATAGATTCAGCCATGTTTTGAATTTGGCGGTCTTATCTATTTTCTTAAAACTTCTTCTCTAATTACTTCTTCAAGCAAAGAAGGAATTATTGAAAAAACAACGTTCTAAGACAGGTAACTGTAAAATAAACTAAAGTCTCTTCAATTTTATAACTTCTGGTAGAATCTCTTACTATATCACACTTAGAGCAACTTAAAAAATACGGTTGCCTTACTTTTCATTAGTAGTTTTACGAAAACCAGAAGTAACTTTTTTAAAAAAAAATTAAACAAAAACTTATATTTTCAAAATTATTGACTTACTGGAAGGGACACCTCTTTAATGAACTCAAGCTTAAAGCTATTTTCATCTATTAGAAAAAAATCAGAAAGCCCTTGATTCCGACTAGTACCCAGCATGTTGGGCAATTTGTAACATAGTTTTTAATAAGCATTAACTATGTTAGATTGGCGTTTTTGACATTTTTTGATGAAATATTAAATAAGTCCATTTCTCTATATTGAAAGTAGAAGTATGTAATGAATCTGAATGTCGCGATATATTCAGTGAAAGTAATTGATTCCTTCATTAATACTGCTTAGTTTACTCTCATCTTAGTGAGTGTGACGTACTCACACTGAACGCTGCGTCATCTTTTAGAGCAGAGTTATCGCTAGAATATCTAGTATTTAAGTTGAATCCTTAAATCTACATCTGAAATCATTACTTTAATTATATTTCATTTTCAATAATAATTAATTCCGTTCTCAAGTAAAAAAGCTATTTTCAAAATTAAGTTAATTTACCAATTATTTCGGAACCGTTTTTAAAATAATTACGTAACTTGAAGAGCATGTTCTATTTTTCTTGCATGTGCATGGTTAACTGCACGCCATTCACGACAATTTATTTTCAATTATTGTTGAGAGAAGTGTGAAGTGATGATAACTTAGGGAGAAAATGACAATGTGTTTGTCGTGTTTTCAGATGAGACAGACCCCGCGGAATGCTCCACGTCTAAAACTTATAGCAAGGACTCCAATGGTAAGGAGTAGAAGAGATTTTATCTGGCTTATTGCACTTCCATCTCGTAGCACTTTGTCCTTTCTTCCTCCTACAACTTCTTTCAAATTATGCTTCAACCGCTTTCAGCAGTGCCTTCTCATCATAGACTCAATTAACTGTATTCTTTTTTTTATAGATTATTTGTGAGTGTTATCAGACCACAGATGTAAGTTTCATCACACTGCCGTGTGAAAGTTTCTAGTTAAGTAGTCGGCAGCTCTTTTGAAATCGCCAGCCACAATTTAATTTCACTATTCACTATTTTTTCCGCGTGCCTTGAAACTACACTTAAATATAACTAAGACATGATTTTGAGGTATAGCCTTACAGCAGTGTTTCCCAAAGTGGGCGGTAATGCAAAAAAGAGCGGGGATTCTATTTCCATAAATTGAAATTGTTCATGCAATATAATTTCTAAATTTAAGTGAAAACACGACATGTAAACTTCTAGGAAACAGTTTTTTAAAATTATTTGTTTTGATAATTCATTTTTTATGTTAAAAGTATATTCTCACCCAAGTTGTGTATTAATTCTTTTGCATAAATATGCTGTGAAACAATACATCTATTGGATTCTAAATAAATATTCGATTAGTAATTACTTTAATTTAATTATTAAAATGTTACTCATTTGGTTATTTAGTCTAGGAATTTGATTATTATTCAAGGGTGTTGAGTTATAGGTTTATGGACCCAAGGGGGCGGTCAATCGAAAATGTTTGGGAAACACTGCCTTACAGCGTATAAGCCACTACAAGAAATTCAGGAACAGAACAAAGATCTTTCGACTAAACAATCTCCTACTCAGTTACAAAATTAAGCATCATTCAATGAAATCACAAAGTTCATGTCTTGAAAACCCTTCATTGAACGAAAGAATTTAGTCCAGGTTCTTAATTTCTTGCTGTGGTTTATTCGCTGATTTTCATTGGATGTCAAATCTATGTTATTTATCAACATAAAGTAGCAAATTTTTAATAGAACAAAAAATAAAAATATAACTGTGATATTGGAATCAGCCCGGTCAGAGGCTTTACTTTCCTCTTATTTATCATATTTAGATTTCATTTTCACGAACTCATTGTGAAAGTGTTATTGGTGTAATATAAGCTCATTCAACTGAATAAATATATATTTAATTATTTCAACTAAGATATCCTTGTTTATCTGTACAGTGTTGTTTTAATTCAGACCCTCATTGCATATATGAGTTCCAGAATATCCCTTCCTTGATTTCATTAGTCCCATATAGACATCATCAGAAAATCAGTAGAAAGCCTTAGCTATGTTTTTGAAATAAGTTTATTGTAGAGTTTTTTTTTTGAATAAGAGGTGTGTTAAAAAATAGCTGGAATTTTCATTTATCCAGGGATAAAATATTTATTTACTACATGTATGCTACTTCTCATTAGTATTCCTTATTAGATATTTTACAGATATACTAGCGCTTTTTTCATCCCTAAACGCTTTCAAAACTCAATCCCTGAGATAGTTTATAGACCTCTCAGCTCTTAGCGTATCCCCTCAGTGCTTCAAAAGATTAAAAGAACCCTAGAAGGTTGTTATTATTTTTGATAATGTAAAGAAGTGTGTTTGCACCATGTGTGCAAACGTGTCATGACAGGGTTTGTTTTGACAATCGCAAACATGTAATGAAGTCGAATAGGTGTTTTATCACGATTTAAAATTTATCATTAATTTCGTCACAAACAATCCTTTTCAACGAATTTTTCTTTTACGCAAATGGCATCGAACTGACAGTTAGTATCCTTATTGATCGCTTGACCTTTGGAAAGAAGTCGTGGTACTTTAGAGTTAAAACTGATGAATTATAAAGCATAACAATGTGTTTCTATCAAACTGGTTTTGGCCATAGAGGTAACTGATACAATTGAGACGATAGTTTGCTTGTCGTTTTATCCGTATATCCATATTTCACCATCTGCTATGACACACTTCAGAAGTTCTGAGTGGTTGTCCACTTAATTTAGCATTTTTCAGCATATTCTATTTATTGTTATTTTTGTTTGAATAGTATCGGAAATCCACCCATTATTGAATAAGTTTTCATATTTTCAATAACACATGCATTATATAAAGAATGAAAATGATTCACACGACGAGAAGTGTTATCACTTAAATCAGTTGATATACTATATTATACCCAAGTTCTCCGATGGTGATTCGGTGACGGTCTATAAACAATTTCTTCACTTTTCTATGTTTGATCAGTGGTTTATGTGGCTTATAACACCACGGCCGTTGTCACCTACATTTTACAGCTATTTTGAATACGTCAACACCCAAGTAATAGCAAATTACTTTATTCATTCTATTCTTAAAGTAACATTTAACGTAAATTCTCTGGTTCATGTAAACTATTAAAACGTTGGGAATCTTATTAAAAAAATGTTGGCTTTCCGACTCCTAAAATCATTGTAAAACATCCGATCAAAATAGGCATCATTATATTAAATTTGCTTCACAATGAATATATTTTTCAGATTAAAATATAAAAAGGTGAGATTACAGTAAAATACGAAAACATTTGAATAGGCTGCAATACCATTGACTTATAACTAATACAGCATCCGTATCAGAGGTGCTGGAGTGGTGTAGTCATCCTCGATTACAGAGCTAGTCGCAACCATTTACAAACATCAATCGTTCAAGCACAAAGATTCAAGTTCCTTGAATTTAAAGAAATCTTCACTTACATTAGATTTATAGCGCTTATATAGGTAAAAACCGCTTATAATTAGTTGGATTTCACTATCAAAATAGGTTAACGCTATATTGAATTACATTGTATTCATCTTATGTATTTTTAGATATAACAGCACTTAAAAATAGTCTCTGTCAACATTTGGTTTTTACATGGAGTTGTATTTGTATCAATGAATAGGTTGTAAAGCTGGATGCTATCTCTATGTAGAGCCTTAACATTTTTCGTTACTATCACGTCATACCTTAGGCTAGCATATACGAGTACATTTAATGTGGACGGCCAAAGCTTGGTCTGTCTTCAGTTGCTCAAATAGTTGGAATCGAGTTTAAAAATGAAATAGACATTTTTTCAAGAGATAATTTAAAACTTAGGCAGATCTGAATGCCGATGACGATGCTTATTATTACCTTCTATAAAGGAATGTAACAATTAAAGAATCTCTGTGCAATATAAATACGATTACATCATGACTAAAAGAATGTATGCAGTAACCGATTTAAACAACCATTAGTTTAAAATTGATATACTGGTATATCAATAAGTAATATACCTGTATATTTGTGGAATAAGTTGTCATTTATAGAATATAAGTCGGCAATTTGAAATGAACAATTGAATGATTCAATTATTTGGCATAAAAATAATGTTCCAAAAATTAACTCCCCGCTACAGCCTAATCAATATTTTCCTATTAACAGTAAATATCTCCAACATAACATGAACTAATACTTTTACCATAAACAGTCCATAGTGTGATTGTACTTATACATTCTGAGGTAAAATGGATAAACAAACAAAAGTCTCCACACAAATGAAGTTTTTATTCAACGCGTTTCGAACACTTTGTGTTCATCATCAGGAAGGCACAAAGGATGTGGTTGTACACTAGTTGTTTTCACTGGACCAACCCGTCAGCACCACATCCTTGGTGTCTTCTTGATGATGAACACAAAGTGTTCGAAACGCGTTGAATAAAACTTCATTTGTGTGGAGACTTTTGCTTTTTTATCCATTTTACCTCAGAATGAGTAAATACCACACAATTACGGATTGCACAACTAATGATTGTACTTATAGCTGTAATTTATATATAAGGCAGCAAGTCTCAGAAAGGTTACACTTCCTGGTAATTTGTGGTATCATTTTTTATATTTTTGTCTTAATTATATACAAATAATTTAAATGTATGTTAACGATCAAACTTAAGGTATCAAATTTCATGTTAATTTTTGAAGTTAAGTAATTGTTAATATCCGCTTTTGATTGCATCATAAGGTGAGGGGGGGGGGGAATACTGAAGACTCCCCCAGGTGGGATTTCACTGTCATCGAAACTCAAAATGTCAGAGGCGTTTGGCCGACTGCCGCATGACAAATGAAGAGGCCTGGTCAGCTGGACTTGATTACAGAGTGACGGATAGATCAGGGGCGCATCACACTATCTCACTCGGAGCGGGTATTCAAAAGACCCAATGGCCAAACATCGAATACATCCTCTCATAAGATTTGGGGCCAAAAAAAAAAAAAAAAACTTATTAATTGATATAATTTGATGGAAACGCAACGATACTGTAATAAATGGTGCAATATTATTCGAAAAAGAACATTAACAGGATATACTTTAAAAAGTTGATTTTGAACATAATACGGTACAGGTTGTTATTAACAGTTAAGGAATGATGGAAGCTTACATGGTAATGCTCTTCACTCGACCAGTTCGATCACGTCTATCTTATAGAGTGAACCACGGTTTCGTTTTAGATGATAGACAAGGTCCCAAACCAGTCAAATGAGGAAAAGAATTTCCCAGGTAAGATGCTTAATTCTTTTTTTAATATGTTATTATAAAATTATTATTTTTGAAAGTAACATTTTTTTGAATTTTAAATTTTTAAACTATTTTTACCTATTTTTTTTATTACTTATATTGCTAAAAGAGATAAATTGTATCTGGGACTAATTAATCTCTTCTAATTACGTCTAGGACGTGATTCTTCTAGAACAGGAGTGTCAAAGTCAAAATGGACGGAGGGCCACATAAAAAATGTAGCAACAAGCCGAGGGCCGGACTGATCAAATGTTCATTAAATTTTTTTAAAATTACCACATATAGTGTAGTGAACGAAATTGAACCTACTGAAAACCTAACAAATATATTGCAATATGATCGGATAAATGAAGCAATATTTTCCTATAGCTTTTTTCAGTCATTTTTAATTTTTAACAGTACAAAAGACAAATTTCCTTTATATATAAATCCCTATAACATGAACATTAAATGTTTGAAGCGGTATTATTGAAGGCAGCATCAGCATATTTTCTCATTTAGACATACAAGTTTTCCAACTAGCTCCGTGAACATGTTCTTTGACTTCCACCTTGTTTGAAACCACCGGTTCTCAGTGTCCGCCTTCCGTTTTGCCATTTTTGAAGGGTATCTGAAAGTTAACTTTTCCTATTATGCTAATGACTGCTGATAAATTATGAAATGAAGCCACGCTCGCTGCGTCGTCTTTGCATTGTGGGAAATGTAGTATTGGTGCGTGTAAAACTAATGCAGCCTGTGGGTCGGTTTTAATAATATACTAATATCATTCTGCGGGCCATAGAAAACCCTCTCGCGGGCCTTGACTCTGACATATGGGTTCTAGAAGAACAATAAATAGCAAATTTTAATGTCCTTTTGTAATATCACTTTTTAACATATATTGTATTCCCGCCCAGTGGAAAACTAGGATAAGAAATATGTTTGTCGAACTTTTTTTTTTGAAATAATTTAAATTAAGTATACAATTATTTTAGATTATTTTCTGAGTTGCCAGTAAGAAGCCATTAAGAGATCAAGATATGGTTATAGCGGAAACTACTGTGAATGTAACAAGTTTGGGAATCGAGACAGTCCATAATCATAAAGAACTGTAACAATACTGAAGGACCATTCTGAAAAACATTTGACTCAACCAAGATTTAGGAGCCAGGGCAAAAATTCATACGCCGAAGTGAAAAACATGACTTATATGCTCCTCCTGCTGAATATTTTAAGTTCATTTTAATATTTTTGAATGCTGAAAGCATCGATGTAGTAAGGTTTCACGTTATAAAAACTTCGACACATGTAATATTATGGGTCATGAAACCATCATTTCAAGGAAACCGGTTCCGGATTAAAGTAAAAAAAAAAATCCTGAAGTTCCTATTCAAGATACAATTGTATATTATTAATAATTATTAATAGAAATTAATAATTGCTATTAGGTCAGTGGGAAGGTGGATATCAGACGGTTATTACCTGTCGAAGAGCCCAATAGAAATCCAATTAAGAACGAAATCAACTCTGTTTCCGGAGCAAAACCAAATAAATCAATGCTAGGGGCCTACAATGTTAACTGCTTTACGGGGATAATAGCAAGAGAGTGCTTGAAAAACACTCAATCGTTACTCTTCTTGTCACAGAATTCCATAGGAGTAGCTTACAGTCTGAGTATAGATTAGCCAATTAGGAATAATGATAAGTGAGTCAGGAGCTACGAGTATAACAAATATTCCAAGTTTATCGAAGTTATTTAGTGTCTCAAATTAATCAGAATACAGTTCTTAAGGATTTGAGCCATGTTACCTGGTAGATCTTCACTTGACTGGTTTCATAACTCATCTTCTTCTGAAGCAGTCTATTTTAGAAGATAAGATATGCTCTGAAGAAGAGAAAATGTCATTTAGATTTGGTAATCAATTTCTAAAACGACGATATTCATTATAACACTCAATTTTCCTGTAATAATATACGTAGGCATTATAGATAAGGCAGAATTTAATTAACCATGCAAGAGCGAATATTAATGAATTCAAAGTATTATTTATTACATTAAAAGGATTCTAGCCAATGAACTATTTTTTACAGAGTAGTTAATCATATTTAATTCCATTGAAAACTTGAAAATTTATAAAAAAAAAATTAGCTTGTTTGTAACTATGACAAAGTCATTAATCGTTGATGAATATGCACTTTTCAGAATGGATGTATCAATAGAAAAACGAGGTACTGGGCACTTATATTCGATGACAAATCAAAAACGATCAGTATTCATGCCCAATTATACACCAACATGAAGTTTGTTCACTGTTTGATTTCTAGATATAAACCAGGTTATTTGTTTTAATATGACTGTACACACCTAATAGATGTATATATTCCTCTTACAATAACGGCGGATGTACTGCGTCTTAACTATAAATAAGAGAAAGTAATCCTATTATGCAATATTTTAATTAATATTAGATCTGAAAATGTTTTTAAATAATTAGATTTGTTATTGTTCCACCTGTAAAATTCAATTTAAGGTCGTGAATTGTTAATTTTATGTTGAATAGAAGAAATAAATTCTAAGCTATTTAATTTTCACTCCAATTCGATTATTGATTATAGATTCGTTTATGAGTAATAAATTATCTGGACAAGGGGTCAGAGAGAAAACTAAGCGTTTTCAACTAGAAAAGTGTTTCTTTTTTAATTCGAGCTACTGTTTAGTGCGTTATCGCCTTCAAGAAAGTGAACTGGAGGGGTAGGAGGAAACTGAGACGACAGTACTATGTAAGTCAGAAGGAATATTTCTTTCAAGGACCTTTGCCACTTCGATGAAATAATAACTTTCTTCTCTAACTCCACTAATATTTCATGCATTTGAATTCCTAGCACAATAACCATTATTTTTGTTTCTAATAATTCTTTTTTTTTACTATTATAGTAAACATCGTCTTCTATTACGATCATTGTTCCTTTTTGCTTGTTTCAATAGCCACTTTAAAATATAGAATTGGTAAATATTATAATTTCTTACAATATCTCTGAAATTTTCAGACATTTGATTATTTTTTCATCATTAATAGAATCGATACATTATCTACTGAGTTTAAAGAGTCGTTAATGTTAAAACAGAACAGAGAATCAATAGTTGCTTGCTAAAGAGTAGTCGAGCTAAACAAAGTAATTCACTCGTTTGTGCACCAAAGTAATGTTTGCTTGCTGTTACGTACGTACATACACTCTTCTTTATCCGGGCTCCTAAACCTTCTATCATCAAACATTAATGACTAGGTTTAGAAATACACAATTAGATTTAAATTATAATTCAAAGTAAAACATTAAGGAACGCTTTACAAAATTTCAAGTATTCAATTGACTTTTTCAAAAGCAACTAAAGATAATATTTGTTCCCTATTTATTCATTCGATATATATATATGTGTGTAATCATTCAATAAACGGAAAGACGATCCAAACTGGACACAATAAGTTCAAAATCAGAGGAGAGCAACACACAGATTAAAGAAACGTACACACAAACTAAGTGTGTTCAAGTCTGTGTGTTTCTTTAATCCATGTGTTACTCTTCTTCAATTTTGAACTCATATATATATAAATATATATATATATATTATTTGTGTATTTTGGGAGCAGACCTTCAATCAAACATGTTTTATTAAAAATTATGCCAATTTTAACTTTTGTTCTTTTCCGAGTTAATTTTCAAGTTTTCTCACTATGGATTTCCACCTTTCTGGTAAAATGTAAAGTAATTCACCAAAAGATTTATTCTTGACTTCCATTTTATTAACTAACAAGTTTTAACTATAACAAACAAATTAACCTTACATACAAATTATATACGACGTTTCGGTCAGCTCTGACCATTATTAGTGCCTGAAGATGGTCAGAGCTGACCGAAACGTCGTATATAATTTGTATGTAAGGTTAATTTGTTTGTTATAGTTAAAACTTGTTAGTTAATAAAATGGAAGTCAAGAATAAATCTTTTGGTGAATTACTTTACATTTTACCAGAAAGGTGGAAATCCATAGTGAGAAAACTTGAAAAATTAACTCGGAAAAGAACAAAAGTTAAAATTGGCATAATTTTTAATAAAACATATATATATATATATATGATCAAACCACAATAAGAAATGGGAAAACAAGACTAAGATCTTTCAACCGTAACATGAGGTCTTCGTCAGAGTCAAAAACTCAATTGAGTAACAGTAAGTTGGGTTTTTGACTCTGACTATGTTTCTTTCTATGTGTCACAGTTTATTTTAAATATATATATTATATATATATATATATATATTCGTATATTTGGGGAACAGTCCTTCATTTATACATGTGAGATTAAATTTTCTGCCCACTTTTGTCTTAATTAGTTTTTTGGATTTCTTTTCCAAATCTCGAAGTCTTACTTTAATTATTATTTTACTTACTTTAATTACACCTAGTTCCCAAAGAAATTAAAGTAAGACTTCGAGATTTGGAAAAGAAATCCAAAAAACTAATTAAGACAAAAGTGGGCAGAAAATTTAATCTCACTATATATATATATATATATATATATATATATATATATATATATATATATATATAGATCTCTCCGTCTTTCTGTAGGCAGTCTAATTCTCATACTTTGTACAATAATGGCTTATTCTATCTTCATTTTAATACTCTTAAACTATATAGCCTAATATACATTTAATTTAATGAACTAATAATTTGGTATAATATATTCTGTATAGTATATAAAATTCCGTATAATATAGATTAAAATATACGATATAACAATAAGTATCAAGCTGTAATCTAATCGTAATAATGAAAAGGTTATAATATAATATTTATTTACATATGTAATTAACTAGTACTAAAATTAAGATTGACGCAGTAATACATTAATAATCTAATTCACGCGTAGTAGAATATCCTGCAGCTCACCGTTTCTCCATAGGGATCATTATTGTTGGAGGCAATTGGCTTACTGTGGAGATAGAAAGCGTATTCCTCATGCCCTTCTCACCCAGTTTCTGAAGAAATTAAAAATTCTCCAGTCTTACTTATAAGTATAAATGAGCGTTCGTTCACACCTGGAAGCATCTAAGAACAGTTGCAGCGTTAATTTCCTAAAAAAAGGTCAAATATCCATGGAATTGGTTGAATCTTACTGCCGGGGTCAAGGCAGGGCTGCGGCGGTCCCTGAACTACCTTGTATAGTTCGACTCTTGTTCCAAGTGAAAGGACAGAACACTGACTCTACAAACCAGTGGAGCACTTATTGGGCAATACGTCCTTTATATGGACATATATACTTGACCTACGAAGCCATGGTCAAGTATATATACTTGACCCCAGTACAAGATAGGCTTTAAACTATACATATAATAGCTTCAATAGATGTTTCAACCACTTTTATTTTACTAAATATTAAAATGCCTCTCACCTAAAACATGTACTGTTTTCATTGTCACGGACAATTTCTGTTAAAATAGCTGGAAAGTCACAGTATTTGTGTCCACTTGACACCTAAGTATCACCGACTTTTACTAAGTAAATGGAAGAGATATTAAAGCTAGAAGACAGAGAGATTAAACAAAGAAAGGATAAAACCACTGCTCTAAGGCGTTTCACTTAGTCTTATCGAAGAGCAACTGTACAAATAAACAAAAAAATTCAACTGTTTAATACTTTCAGAAGAAGTTTAAAGAAAGACAGTAATGCATTTGTCTTTCTTTTCTGTTGTGGCCAATAACCTCATTACACAAACATGTTTATTCTCTTGAATTGATTCTTTCTTTTGAAAAAGTAATTAAGTATCTGAATAAAATCCTCATATTAGAGTAAAATAGTTAATTCGTAGATTGAAAATATGAATAGAGCGTACAGAAAAAGGAACTGTGGTCGAATACAAAGAGGTTGGATGGAAAGTTTAACGTGGGCGCGATGTTGTTGGTGGCGTTGCAGGGGGCTGCGAGGCGACTAGAGTGACGACGCCCACAGCACTGGAGAAGATGCTTCCTTGGAAGAGAGAGGACGAGGAGGACGGTGGCAATGCTCCCGTCAAGCAGAGTGAGTTTCCCGCTTGGTGTTCCAACAAGGACTACCTGGCCTACTCGTCCCCATCCAATACATTCTTAGGTAAAACTGCCTGCACCACTACTAACACACAATAGCAGTTCCATATATTTTAGACATTTATTATAGCTTTTCTTGAGAAAATTTTGCCAGGTGTTTACTTTAAAGATAGTTTAATTTCAATTTTATAAAGCACTCTCAAATACTGGTTAGAAATAGCTTAGTTGGTGGGTTAAACGTGTAATTGCAAATAAGGTAAGGTTTCAAGTCAATGTTTATTAACAACTGAACCACCAGTATGGTCTATGGATCTATACAACCATCCAGTATTAATTTTTGACTGCAATGGATAGAAGTTACGAAGCTGTTTTCAAAAACTTCACTTCTTAGTTCACGGTCCCCAGTACAAGATAGGCTTTAAACTATACACATACTAGCTTCAATAGATCTTTCAACCACTTTTATTTTACTAAGTATTAAAATGCCTCCCTCCTAAAACATGTACTGTTTTCATTGTCACGGACAATTTCTATTAAAATAGCTGGAAAGTTGCATCCGTGAGGTGTGAAACAAATCTTTTGAACAAGTTAAACAAATGCAGTGACAAGCAGGTAAACAATGGCCCACTTCAATACCACCTTTGCATGCCATTACAAGATATTTAAAGATAAACAAGCAATACTGTGACGATTGCTTCCACTTTCTGTCTTTTGTTTTCTGTTTATAACATTTTCAAAGGATGGCATGAGTTTTAATCGGATCATCGTTAGTTGCTAAAAATATTGTCTTTATTTTGTCAAACGAAATACTTCTGTTTGGAGATATACGTAACCACTCTGTTGAAATATAAGCATTATGCATGATCATTTATGTGTGAATATTAGAATAGCTAAAATCTAAGGGTGGAGTTTATACCGAATAAATAATTAAGCATTTTTGACTGAAGAAGGGGTGACCAATGGTCTTTCATCAAAATTCGTGTGCTATTGCAAGTTTGACTTTGAACAAGTTCAGTTATCACTCATGCTAACTCTATTGAATTTTTTATCGGTTGAAACAATTTTATTCATACTTACTGAAATAAAAAAGGCAATCAGTTATAATTATTTATAAATTGAGTCCATATAATGATGGCGCCAAGAACAGTAATGCATGTAGTAACTTAATCATATATTATCAAAGTTTGAAATTTACTCTATTCATTGAAATTATACGAATTCTAAGCAATAATATCCACTGCTATATATATATAAAATATTAATGTATAATGTAATAAAAGTTATAATACTAACAGGGCACCAGTAAATAATTTTATTTAAAACTCTACCAAATAATAGAGTAGCAAGTATATACATTTATGACGTGAATTTGTGACGTCATGAGTGTTCCCACCCTTTGATTGTTATTAGTGTTAATAACTGTTTTTAGTTTTCATTAGCCTGTTTCTTCCAAGCATGTTTTTATTAAAACATAGTCTTTTTCTAATGTTTTAGTGTTTTTATTGTATTCAGTAGATATGTGTGAATGCTACGTAACTAACAATGCAATTAGAAGCCTAACCGGTGCTCTTCTTTATTGTTTTTTTTTAATGTTCCTGTAAAGTAAGTTGTAGTCGGCGGTGTGATTGGATTTCACATGACTGATTATTGGTGAAGAGCGCTGGTATGGCTGAGCGGTAGTGCACCTAGTGTAGTGACGGGCGCGGGCCAGGGGGGATAATGGAGTCGGCCCGGCGGTCTGTTCTAGGGCTCTTCAAGAAGGAGGGCTCGACGGAGGAGGGTGCTGGCCCTTCGGCACTCGTGCTGCTCGACCAGTGCGACGCTAAAGTTCAGCAGGAGATGAATCGCCAGCGAAGTCAGAAGTTATTCAGCAGAAGGGGGTCCCTCATGGAGTTTGCCACTGACCCAATCCATGAGGACCAAGTTCTTACAGGTATATTTTTAAATCTTATTTGTGCATTAACTTTTACTACTGATAGGACATTCCTTTAGATAAATACATGCACTTATTCTTCAGGACCAGTATGCTTAATTTTTAATGAACTCATTTTAATTGGAATTACTTCCAAACCACCATTACGCATATGACATTGAATGATTGATATTTTTTGGAAAGTTACAGAAGACATGGAGCAAAACATTCCACTTCTTTTCTCAGCCACAATTGATGACCTACGTTATTTATTTTTTTATCATGAATATATAATTGTTTATATTAATTAATAAACTGAATGTTTCACTATTAACTATTCTACTATCAAATATTCTTTAGGCGTATTGTTTTGCCTACAAAGTATCAAGTATCAACCTAAGCGAGTGTTTTCCCTAACCAGAATTAGTATAGTACCATTCCTTTAGATAGCACTTTGAAGAAGAAATCCGTGTCTTCAGCAAATACATTGAAATATATAAACATATATATGATAGGAGACATACTCCTATCTTCAAGAATATATAAGATATTCTCTTTAAGAATTTGTATGCATAGATAACAGGTTTCAGAACTTGTGGTAGTAAATTGCTGCTTGTCTTAAACTAAATTCTGATTAATTAATTTTAATTTGGTTGTTCAAAGTACTAGAATATTCAAATATTATGTTACAAAGCTCAAAACTTTTTATAGTTTTTGATATTATTTTAAAATACATGAATATTGTTATTACCACTGAGGTTAGTATGATTAATATTAGAAATAGAAAAAACCGTCATACCTCGTAAGTTGATATCGGAGACGTTGGAGCGCTTTCGGATCTTGTCCATCTTCGTTCAGATTAGTTGCGAACGAAGATGGACAAGATCCGAAAGCGCTCCAACGTCTCCGATATCAACTTATGAGGTATGACGGTTTTTTCTATTTCTAATATTAATTATTTTAAAACTTTGAAGAAAATTGAAGTTGAATAATTAGTTCGAAATAATATGTGACGTCCCACTGAGGGACACTGGATAGTTAATTGGGAGTTTAATTGTGAGTATGCTTAATTTTGTTGTGAATGGAGTGTTTTGGACGTGATGGATGGATTACTTCTCGATGGCGTTGTTGCAGTGATCGGCGACGGCAAGTGGGTGGGCCTGGGGCGCGGCAGCCGACCAGGCTCCGGGCGCCGGGCTGCCGTCAGACAGCACTCCCTGCCCCTCGGCGCCCACGACTGCCTCCCCGAGCCCAGCACCAGTGGCCTCTCCACCGACTCTCCTCAGCCGCCCCCCTAGCACCGCCGCCGTCCCCGCGTCACACATCTCTGAGCTTCTCGCATCAGGCCCCCATCTCTTCTGTCTTCTACCCAACCTAACTATTAACATTTGCTCAACTCCTTTCTATTTCATTATGGACTTCCTTACAGATAATTATTTTTATATCAATTCAAAAATGTCAACCCTTTCAGACTTCAGCGATTTAAAAAAAAAAACATTCCAAATATTCCACCTTATTAAGGGCCTATTAATTATATTTAATTGAGGTACATACGCTTGCTGTGTAATGTTAAATTACGCATTAGCCCATTTTAAAAAAAAAAAAAATAAAAAATTAAAATAAATTCTAAACATACCATAGTATGATGCTACATTTAAACATGTGTACTTAATGCATAATAAATTTAAACAATAACATCAATTATGATCCTTCATTTTTGTAACTTGCTTAATGCAAAGATTAATGATATTCGAAGTTTGAAATACCTGTTCGCAAAAGGTGAATTAATCCCAGTCACGCATGTAATCCATACCAAACTAAACCAGAAGTGTAGAGCATTTTACTTGGCTGAAAGGGTTTACCACTAGATGTGAACTAATATACTGTACGAATGTCAACTGCTCATTCCGTTGGGTCAGTCAGGCTGGCTGCAGGGCAGCCCATCTTGCTCTCACTGTAAGGACCAGGATTTTTAAAAACGACAATGTTGCAATCGCTGGGATAAGTCAGGTGACATTCGTTTTACAAAGGTTTGCCCACTATAAAGTAAATCCTTTGATACGACTAGTATTCTGGTGTAGCATTCCAGTTTCAAGTTGTATTCTCAGCCCATAGAAATGTCACTTTTTATGCTACAAGCAAACACATTTATAGAGTCCTTTTGTAAATTGACAATAATTTGTAATAGCTCTTTGTACAATACATAACTTGTATAGAAACTTAGTTGAATTTAAAAAGAAAGTCGGTTGATTTGTTTCTGTTGTGTTCAAAGATGAAACTCAAATTTATTTAACATAAATTGCAATTTTAAACTAATTGATATATATATATATATATATATAGAAGCCGGCTCAGCTTTCTGTATACATTTCATTTAAACGTTAATTCTTTCTTCGACACACATCAAAAACAAAACAGCCAAATTAAAAATAAAAATAAACTTCTTTTAGGGTAGACTATTGAATTAAGATGTGGTTGGCCGCTTTCATAGGAAATTTATTATGTTATCTGTAAAGTGATCCATTCCCAAAAAAATAGGATTAATTAGTCAAGAATGCGTGCCTGATGAAACTAGATTAGATATCAACTAAATCGAGAGGGTGCTTTTGTCAGTTAGAAATTTGTTACCTATACATATGAATATATTTATAAGTAGGTAGTTACTGGGAAGCAGAAATACGGGGTTTGAAACTCCTGGAGAGTATTTCAACAACCCAAAAGATTTATGTATATTTTTTAATGTTACTCTGTTAAGAAATGTAATATTATTTATATTTATGTAAAAAAAAAATAAGGATAGATATTTTTTGAATTGGTGATTGTGATGTTGGTTGTTGGATTCTGGTCAGATGACCGGCTCCATGGCTGCAAGGCTAGAGTTATCCAGTCAAGTAGATTTCATCTCATTTGACAATAGACCTCTATTTCTCTGCTGTACATCAAAACTGTTGTTATTCATTTTTTTTGTGATTATTATAGATGATAAACTAGTTTACTTGTTTAAAAAAAAAAAATTATTGTCACAAGTTGTGTAAATGGGAAAAAAATTAGTAAATTAGATTGGTATTCTCTATCTAGAATTCATAAGGTTACCAGTTTAGGGAGTAGAGTTTTGTAGAACCATAGATATATTAACCTAAGAACATTGTTAGTGACTATTTATTTTTGAAGAGTGCCTTAGATGAATAGCTAAAGAGGCGATGTTGAAACAGTGGAATCAGTCCTCAAGAAGGAGTTGTGTTTTTGTTGTTATCATTAACCAGAAAGGAGCAGTCAGGAAGGAACCACTAGCCTGGAAATTCTTAATAATCATTTTGACTGTCTTCATTTCGGTTTACTTATTATAATTCCGATCGCCACTTAATAACCCGACAATACCTCCATTCAAATCAATATTTATTAAGTCCCTCAAACTTAATATGATCTATAAATACAAAGTATTGGTTTATTACGGTTTATAACTATCAGATAAGGATTGTTTTCTGTTTAAATATTATAATATAAAGTCAAAGTCAGTTAAATTACAAAATAATTATGTAAGATATGAATAGATGTGTTCAAATTTAATAATTTTACTTCCACATTATAAAGATTTATAAGAACATTCGTCTCTGAATACTGCACATAATTTTGATTGGGTTTTATACGCCTTGTATTGATTGTGTCCGTATATTACTCTTTCAAATATTCGATGAGGGAAGATTTATAAAACTGTACATAACTTGCCCCTTTATAATAAATAAGTAAAAACTAAAAACCAAGAAAGCAATAAGCAGAAAATTAACTGACTGGCACAGTCAATCGCGAAGCAGTCTATTGGGATAAAAGAAAACAGCTATACAATAACCAGTCCGTTTTTTTATTTTTTAATTAAACAGTATTAAGCTGAAAATATTGTGAGTAAGTTAACCCTTACACAGTAAGGCTACAGTCAACATGTTCTACCTTCATGTAGAATTCTTTGAACTGTGGCTTAACGTGATTTACTTATTTATTCCTTCGTGATGTTATTTTGGTATTTATCATACCAAAATAATACTAAGCTTCAGATGCAACTTTAAGGAAAATTGATAAAGTGTAGGAATAAAGAGGCCACTTGAAGACTTCAGATAACAACTTGAATCTCACACGGTCTATAGAATTTAAACATCCACTTTCTATAGATAAAAAAGCAGCTCAGCTATCATTTCTTCCTCTCTCTTTATTAAGAAACCCCTATCAAACATCCCATTATTTTATTTTGTTTACAAAGTCATTTGTTTTCAGAATATTTGAAAAGTGATTGAACTAATTATTTGTATAATAATATTCGATATATGCAGAAACATTATCTGAATTCAGTGGAATGAATAAAAGTAAATACATATGTTCAAATAAATTGTTATAAAGATAAAGAGAAAGTTGGAACTACTATCAAAAATAAATAGGGATATTTATTTTGCCCACTGAACAGATAAGTTCTTTGCAAGGCTATATTACTTGCACTTTTTAAGAGTTACGATAAACAGAAAACTGGTGTGTTTCTTTGCTCCAGCGTTGCCATCTAAATTAGAAAATATAAATATTTTCCACGAGTTCATAACTTGGATGAATACATTACTGTTAAAATAATATGATGTAGCAAAATGTTTTTGACGCTGATTAAAGTCTAGCATAAATACATGGAATTCAGAGTGACGACAAAGGGTAGCTAAGTAAATTACATTAATTCATTTCGATTTTGACTTAATTTTAGACAAATAGTAAAATATTAAGTCCCTGGGGAGTATTATTATTCAAGAAAAACATAGTTATCCTTCTAATGCCAAAGGTTGTTTCTAGTCTCTTATAGTTTTTTAATTTCAATAGATTATTACTATATAATTCACATTCAATGATTGAAATATTTTAATAAATATCAATCATAGATTTTTAAAATCATTTTGAATGATATTTGAAAACTACTGAGCCAAATTTAAAATAATGTGGTTTTAAATTATTTTTATTATTTAAGGAGGGTAAATCTATTAACAGAAACATTACAAAGTTGAAAGAATATTTAAAGTTTTACTATAATAAATTAAAATATATTTGTCATTTTTTTTTAATAATAAGAAAATAATTTTACTTACTATTTTGGTAGGCCAACTTTGGTTTAGTTAAGAGTACTGCTGAGTTCATCTGAAATATGAATGCCTTCACTGGTAGATGATTATATTTCGACTAGAAAGCAATACCAAATGTTTAGTTAGAAAGATTTATTTTAGATAAATGGATGTTTCTGAATACCAGTGGGGTGTTGAGCCTAACAGCACTGGACTAGTTTGGGTGAATCGGACTTATTCTTCCTTGCAGATGTTCACTATCTCGGTGAGTTAATTCAGAAGAACTAATCTGTGGCTATCAGCTCTTACTTTAAAGTGCTTGCTTGATGAAGGTGTCCTGCAAGCCTTGTCGCTGGCTGCAAACTCATTACCACAGACTTATTATTGTGACAGAAGGTCACTAGTTTCTTTGAAATAAGCCTAAATGACGTGTTGACTTGAGTAAGGACTGTGCGAGTGTTTTTGAGGGACTCCAGAGTCCTCTCTGCCTACGAGTCGTCACCTCTATCTATCGACTTTCAATCATTTTCTTTAATCCTAAAAGACTGCGTCGAAATGAAGTAACCCCGCCACACAAACATGGTACTATCCTCCGTCTTTAAGTCTACATTACTAATATATTAATAGTGCTACTATGATTTATCGTTGATTGCTGTTAGATCATCATGCTGAACATATCTGTTTTTTCTGCAGTTAAGTTGTGTTGACTAAGGCTGTATTCATGCTACATGATTCCATGCTGTCATTAGTTATTACTGTTGTTAAACATATGTTTGAATAAATATAATTTTATAAAAAGCTTTCAAATTTTTTTATTAAATCCTTTTATTCATACAACATTAAAAACACTGCATAATACAGTTCTAGGTGTCTAGAAATCAGTTTTAAATGTGTACATTCAAAACTCTAAATATATTATTATAACATTGAAAATAAATACAATTGCCATGAATGTTTACGGTTGAGGCAAGAAAGTTATTTCACTTTTCATTTCGATTTTTCTTTAAATAATAAACAACAATTAAGCTCTTTTCAAATAAATAAGAGGTATTTATCCTCAATATATTCAGTTTAAATCTACTATTTTCACTATTCTTACAAATCAAACCACATTTTTGTTAAAGAGAAATTACTCTTTTTTTTTAAAAAAAATATGTAATCCTTTAAAATGAACTTAAGCTAACTTCGACTAAAATATTAATTTCATTAATTAATTATATGTTTGTTATTGTGTGTATGGAATTGTACTGTAACCATTTATATTTGTATTTATTTATTGTGTGGGTTATCTCTGTACTATTTGGACTGTACTTTCTTTAACTATACACAAATGAAATAACTAAGGTGAAATTATAAGGTACGAGTATCTTCAGAATAATTATAGATGAAAAGAAAGAACAAAAACTAATGGAAAGAAAAAAATGGAAAATTATATTTTACGAAAGAAAAACTTAGAATTACAGATTGCACAATGTCGAACAGACAAATCACCAAACAGAAACCAACAATTTGACGAAACGGTTAATTAAAAGAATTAGGTAATAGAAAGAAGTATCGTATGTCGTATGTATACAAAAAAAGAAAAAAAATATACTGGTAACCAAGTAAGGAAGGTGATGAGGAGGGTATACAAGCATGGTAAGACCAGATTTACTTGCAAGTAACTTCATACTAACCTCTATTTGCTTCTATATACAATGTGTCAACTTGTAACTGTACTGAAGCTGAACATGAAGGCCTACTAAATGTCTTTAGTAGGGACAAAGAAACTTAAATTCACAACTACAATTTAAACATATAAGTTTTTTTTATAATTGTTGTCCCTCTTCCAAATACATAATTATGGTATTCATACCCAAGTAGTGAGTTAATATTGATGAAAAATTAACATGAGCATGGAATTCTTATTCATTTTAACTAGCTAATACCTATGTGGCATTGTTTGTATACCTTGTATATACATTTTGATGCAACTTGTGAATAATGCAATTAATCATTTTTTTTGCCTGTCAATTTTAATTTTAGCATTTAAAAATTTAAACATTCAATTGATATTTTATCAGAAATAAATTCACCTTTTGGGTAATTTTCTCCAGTTCCTTAAATTTAATTATTAATATACAGAATAAAATTTAATTACTTAATGTTTTGAGAAAAATCTTACTAGTTTGATTGGAATCAGTATTGCTGGGCAGGGAAGGAATGGACAGTTTTAATGATATATAAATCGTCAGGAGAAACAAGGTTTTAGACGGTTAAAGCTTCTCAGCTCCAAAGCTATTTTCTACATGACCTCGTCCACTCAACTATTTTATTAACAATAAATATGTAGAATATACAATTAATCCAAGCAGTTGAACACAGTAAAACTATTTCTCTTGATAATTTTATTTTTTTAAAACTATTACTAAATGTTATGAGATTATTCCTCCTCCAAGAGATACTAATTAATTTCACTTTATACGTTTAATTTTGTTTCCTCCCATTAATTTTACCAATTAAAGTGAATTTTGATTGAATTTTAATCAACCATTATAAATTCCTGAGAGAGACCGGATCATTTGAAGACATTTATAAAGATGTAGCAGTGGAAGATAGATAGGACGTGATGCTTTGATTTGCTATCCTCAGTCCTAGTGACACCATTCAACCTTGTCAAACAAGAGACACTTCTGTTCTCAGAAAACTAAGTCTTCACAATGCACTCGCTCTTCTTTCTACACAATACTATACTTCGCACTTTGGCAATACTGCAAGATCTATACCAAAGATTTAGTACGAGTAGAAATATTAATTAATGGTATTAAGTGTAATTACTATAGACTGAAAAGTAATGCTCATATACCCCAATTTTTAATATTTCATTCATAACTATTCCTTGCGTTATGTATTTATTCATTTTATTGAGGATGATTATAGTACTGCGTCCTAAGATCTATTGTACTTTCCCCTCTTCTGGACTATAGTATCCCAGTTAGCTTCAACACCTCCAAGAAGCTCAGCACTTTTGCTAGGTCCAATTGCGTTATACATTCTTGAACCTTTCTTTATACGGTTTTCATGTTTTTGGAAAGACATGGAATAACAACTAGAATAGAAACAATTATTCATATATTAGACAGTATTCTATTTATAATTTAAATAGTCAAATTGGTTTTTCAGAAATAATATGATGGTATCTATAGAGGTGAACCTTGAGACCGAATTTCTTGGTAAAGACTTTGGGGCAGTGAGGGCAGGAGAACTTTGCCACACAGGCCACTCCTCTGTGAGAGACAAGCAAGTTCTCACTTCTGAAAACGACGCCACATTCGCACTTGTAGGCTAGCTGCATACCTGCAACAGAACAGTCAGTCAGAGTTACTCCACCTTCAGGCTTTCCTCCCCACAACAGCTAGCTCAATCGCACACAGTAACCATCTGATAGCACAGAGGAAAGAAACTCTAGAAAAACACTTCAGACAACTTTTAACCGAAATCAAGGAATGCATTGCGCAATATTGTTAAAATACTTTTATTTAAAAATAAAACAATCTGTACTACCAATATTAGCATAATTATATAAAAACAAAACAAAAGTAAACAAAATATTAAAGTTTTAATTTAATGCAAGAATCCGGAAATCGTTCTTCCCAAATTCTTTTTCCACTAATAAGTTCGACACATCTTGAATAGTCCTGCCAAAACGTAGATCTCCAATAAATTTATTTCTACGCATATTTGTTTAATGTCATTCTTCACATTTTTCAAGGGTTTCTATTTCCCCAGATATATATTCCTCTTTTTTTTATTTTTTGTTTACTTATGAATCTGTGGTACAAGCACCATGCACCATGGTTTACGTAACTTAATTTTACATTTGTATTGCTGAAAATCGTGTTCTAGTGTTTATTAAAGTATACTATTAAAAGTAATGAAACCTTTCCATTACTACGTAGAATAGATTTGTGTTGTAGGTCACCAACTTATACGAAGGTTTCTATCATATTTTAACCATGGAAGAGAAAAACCCTGTTTTTACGTGTGACACCGCATTTTATTTTTAACTTCCTGATTATTTTTTAAACGTTTTACACTCCCCCTGGTGTGCAAATGATGAATCTGTCACTATTTTTGGAATATTGAGATTCACAATCAAGACGTTTCCTTCTGAGTTTAATGTTATTCTAAATTTTCCCATAGTCAAGTTTATTCAGAGTAGAATTAACGAATACGTGACTTGCACATGATCTAACCAACGACTCTACGTTTTCTTTCACGGATGGCGCGTGACAAAAATTTTGGTCGGAGGACGACATGATGTACGGAACTTTGATATCGACAGCCAACACGCTAAACGCTAGTCAACTTCGACCTAAGGTGTTAAATGTAGTTATGTTGTGGTAAAGAACTATATGTACAGTACTGACGATTTACTGGTGATCTTTTAGCTTTCTATGAAACTGTAATTATCTGTTACTGCCAGTAATACTTACATATTTGCCATAGAAGATCCTAAATGACAATAAAGTGTGCCAAACGTATGAAGTTTTTCATGTAAAAATAAATGGAAGAACATAGTTAATTTATCAAAAACAGTAGAAATCTAATGGTTAAATGCAATACTTTACAAGGTTAATCACACATCGCATAAATGCCTTAAATAATGTACATAACAATGCTCAGTATTTATCCCATTTTTATTATCTCACATGATCCCATCCTCCTGCTTCCAAACAAATCAAAAAATCAATATCTTCAATCTTTATAGCAAATCTTAAGAATTTAAGATTACTCACAACGTCATTGGTTACTTCTTACTGACTTAACTATAACAAAAAGAACAGCTAAAATAACTTATACTTTATAACAACGACACATTTAATAAAAAAACACATAACTTAAAAGACTACATAACTCATAAGGCAGGGCACTAGATAAGTGGCATAGAATAAGGAAAAGAACTACTACTTCAATTTCTGTTGGAAAAAGTAAATTTAAAGTTCTAATACTTCTAAGAATGCATCAGTTTAATTATAATTAAAGAATAAAAGGAAGATTAAATTTAATAACATTATGACGAAAATAAATTTAATAAAAATAAATATAATAATGTATATAATATTCTTGGCGCATATATATAACTATGTTTTATGTGTTGCCATGACATAAACAATGTCCCAGATCTATATGCATTATTTCTAATTCATGCTATCTACATATATGAATTCACATTTAAGCTTAACATAATATCTTTTCTATCTATTATGAAACGCATTAAAACTAGCGTGTTATATCCTTTTTAATTACAATACTGCATTTTTTTGCACAAAAAAAGCATTAAATCTATAAAATATAATATATTCTACAAATGACTAATGTAATATATTTACAAACTCACTCGATTTAATTAGTATGGATTAATTAACAGCTAACAATCAAGGCTTGTTGACTGAGGTAAGAATCAGTATCCGGGAAATAAGTACGTAAAGTGCGTAATATATAGAAGGTATTTAAGATTGCCTCCTCATTTAAACTATCTACTTCCACCAGTTCACCCAAAATATCAATAAATAAATCTCGAGTAGCTTACACTAAACTTTTCAATAAAAGTACGTTTTTCCAAACTTGTTGGTAATCCATTTAATTTAATGATTATAATAAATTAAAATTTATAGTTTATCATATTTAATGACTTATTTACTATGGTCATGAGTTAATTAATAAAATATATATAATTATTTTAATTAGATATATAAATATTTAATATTATTATTAAAGTAATTATTAAAAAAACTTTTAACTTGTATTACTTTAATAATTTATTATAATATAGCTGCCACGTAATAAAGGGGGCCACAATTAGAGAATTGATAATTAGTTACAATTAGTCACAATTAGAGACTTAATAAATAACATTGGTAACAATCATTGAAATATTATTTAATTTATTCTTTAGAATGTTTGGGATAAACGATATAATCTGATGCGTTTATTTGTTATGATTAGTTTATCTATATTACCAACTTAATTTAGTTATCATTTGAAATAGTTTATAAAACCATAATAAAACATAGTGAGTGGCTTACACTTAACTTCATTGCAAGTAAACATATATCAAACTCAAAATCTAGACTGTGAATGATTTATTTTAATGTTGCTTCCAAGCATACGTTTCCTATACTCTTATAAAAGTACTATCAACTCACAGATAATGAAATTAATAACTTGATTTATTGTAATCTGACTACTTCTTATAAAATTTCAAGTAATTTTGGCAATTACAGTGAAATTATAAAGATGTTTGCAGCGCAATTTAAGAGTTACTGCTGGTGAGAATTAATAGTACGTCTTTATATGGAATATTAATTTTAAAACACTACCTGATATGGAATTTATAGTTTATAGAATACCAGAAAAACTGGTCAAGTAGTACCCGTTTTGTCATAAATTACGATAAATATCTTTTAATTTTTCCAATATTACCTAATAACAATCAAATTTCTTTTAATAGTGCGACACAGAGGGTAATAACATTTTTCGATTGCCAACAACCCAATCACATACAGATAGACATCAAACAGATCAGGGACCCTCACATGTGTAACTTTGTCAACATCCCAAATTATGTCTTTTCAGGATCTCTATACTTTACAGAAATCTTTTAAAAAAATTGGAGTGGCCTAAACTCAACATTACTATAAGTGAACATAATATCAAACTCTTGACAACCAACTAATTTTTTGTTTTGTTTTAATGTGGTTATACATAAATATTAATCACTAATGTATCATTTGTTGTAATCACATGAAGCTGCAATCATTTTATCAGTTTTAAGAACAATTTGGGGAGCATGCTGCATTATGTCTGAGGCAGTCCCTCAAGCATTAGTCTTTTTTCTAATGAAGGTTAGTTTAGGTTGCAGTGGTAGTCCCACAAAGGAACACACGTAGGCCGATCATTAGCCTTTGTGATACCACATAATCAAGATTGATTCTACAGTGGGAGTCCTAAATTTTGCCTAACTCAATTGTATTTAGAGTAGGGATCTTTAACGAGTACAAGACATCGTACAGGCTCGGGACGGTTTAACGTCCTTCTCCGAGGGCCGACATGCTAAGATTTATTCATCTCCCGCATGAATACATCGAGGGTCAGTTTTCCTAATGAAAGGTCTTATGCGTATGCTTGCGTACGAGTATGATAAACACCACTATATAGAATATCCACAACCCATCCCAAGAATAGGAGGGATAGAACATCTCTCTGAGAACATCCTTTAGTAATCACAACTGCGCACGAGTATGATAAACACCACTATATAGAGTATCCACAACCCATCCCAAGAATAGGAGGGATAGAACATCTCTCTGAGAGCATCCTTTAGTAATCACAACTGCGTACGAGTATGATAAACACCACTATATAGAGTATCCACAACCCATCCCAAGAATAGGAGGGATAGAACATCTCTCTGAGAACATCCTTTAGTAATCACAACTGCGCACGAGTATGATAAACACCACTATATAGAGTATCCACAACCCATCCCAAGAATAGGAGGGATAGAACATCTCTCTGAGAACATCCTTTAGTAATCACAACTGCGTACGAGTATGATAAACACCACTATATAGAGTATCCACAACCCATCCCAAGAATAGGAGGGATAGAACATCTCTCTGAGAGCATCCTTTAGTAATCACAACTGTGTAGATCTAATACATATACTAATTATTCGTTTACAATATTACTTTAAATGTAATAAACTCCTAAATTCAAGAATTAAGAATGAAATCAAGTGATTCCTTTAAGATTTCAAAATGTTTCTATTTTTTCAAAAAAATGTCAGATAATATCTCAAGTTCATCGAATCACCGAAGAAGTAGCTTGAATTTAGTGTCCGGTTTGCAATAAAGAATGAAGGAGTACATTTCCCATACTTCAATATAACCCAAAGACAATGGGGTTCACAATCAAACCTTGATCTATAGCTAACATTCAGTTTTGTTCAAGGGTCCAACATATCCAACATTTTGTTGGGCAAACATCCATCATAACATGGAAAGAATTAAAAAATATATGTTTGATTGCCGTTGATATTTGGACTGAAGACTTTTATTCTTCCTACATATCACATTATTCATTCAATGATATCAAATTCTTTTTTTTATTAAAGCTCTGAATAACAATTTTTTAATTTTTATTAAACCTCCAAACTTACTCGATTCACTTAAAAAATTCGAAGTTAATGTAAACAAATTCGATAAGTACTGCAGGTGCGAAATTTTAAGAATTTTAACGCCTCTTTTTTTTAGTGTAATATTGAAAAAAAATTCTCAACCCAACCTGACATAAAGTGCTCTTTTACGAATAATTTCAATGTAATCAGACAAACGGTATTTTAATATTGAAAAAAAATACCTTTTTTTGAGTAAGATAGATATACAAGATAAGGCCCATTTTTATGTCAAATATGAATTAGATTTATCAAAGATGTGGTCTGCAGGGTGTTTATAAATTTTTGGATACATACCAACCCACAAACACAGACACAGGCATAGTCGAAAAAACATCAAACAAGGACTTTGGACACATTAACATATGTATATGTTATATTTGATATGTTTGATCCGTCAAAAACTCGAGATCAAATTTTTTCATGATAAATATACCTTACTCATAGTAAAATAAAAACAAAACGGTAAGTTTATGTTGAAAAGAAAAAAATCACCCTTTAAATATAATTGCTCGAAAATTATAATATACTATGACTACATCATGTCATAGTTATACTAAGAAATACATTTTGTTATAAACAAAATATAGCTATATATATTCACATTTAAGCATAAATGGTAATGTCTCCGTTTAGCGTCAAAAAAACATTTTCTGAGAACAGGGATCGTACTTTAACGCCCCTTTGGCGAATGTAATTTTGAAAAAAATATTTCAACTAATTCTCCACATAATGTTCTATTTTAAGGCATAGTTTCATTTGGATCAGTCAAACGGTATGGCTTGTATCGCTCTCATAAGCTTTGAGATTGAATTATAAGTCAAAAGTTTTACATTTTATCAAACAAAAAATATTTTCCTTCGTTTTAAAATTCTGAATATATTTTTTATTTAGTCCAGTTGAGGACTCAAAGATAATGCTAAAATTTCAAAACTCTAGAGTTAGCAGTTTAGGAGAAAAAAATGTTTTCTAAAAACAGGTTTTTGGCAAAAAAAGTGACTTTCCCGTCATGCATAATTCTTCTCAAACAATAGGGATCATCTATACTATGGGACCTATTTTTGTGTAAAATATCAACTTGATCCATCAAAGATTCTGGACCGTAGCGTTGCAACAAGCAATGCTAACACACTCACCCTCCCACCCACACACACAGACATCATCGAAAAAACTTTCGACTTTTGGGACCTCGAAACATATAATTCCGTCAAAATCTGGAGAACGAATTTTTTCACGATCACTATACTTTACGTAACGTAACGTTGCAAGAGTAACGTAAAAGAATAAATTTAATATTCATAAATACCGTATTTTTGATATGTATATCTCAATAAATGAAATCAAATAAATACAAGTGACTATAGGTGCAAATTAATAG
Source organism: Hermatobates lingyangjiaoensis (assembly GCA_026182355.1). NCBI lineage: Eukaryota > Metazoa > Arthropoda > Insecta > Hemiptera > Hermatobatidae > Hermatobates > Hermatobates lingyangjiaoensis. Next base: position 921,788 of record JAPFBL010000063.1, on the reverse strand, counting down.
TTGTGCTTTATAGACTGCCTTTGTAATATCCAAAAATAGCAGGCTCTTTTATTATTTAAAATTAAGCCATCAAAATAAATTTGAAGTTTTAAGAGTCATCAAAAGGTCAGAAACAATGGGTGCCAGTTCCCATTCGTCATTAAAGTGAATACAATGGCTTTTTAAAAGATCAATATCTTAAATTTCATTAAACTCCGTCAAATGGTCGAGCCTGCAGCCTGTTTACAAAATTGTTGATACACACTTCAGCACCTTTACATAATCAAACAAGTACCAAACATAAATAAAGAGGCCTCAAACAAGTGCCAACATATTTTTTCCCATGGTCACTACAACTTGGTCATGGTGATTTCTCATCACTTGCCATGCAAGGCAATGTTCAGATGCTTTATGACTATATGACTCTTCAAGTTACTCTTCTGCACTGTCTGATGGTCACAATGTGGGCACTGCAGCTTCCTCCCACACTCGTTCTTCCTGTGGTATTTCAGTCTTGATGCCTGAGAAAATTTACGACCGCACTCACACAGGTGGAAAATTTTCCCTGAAATAAAAAAAAAACAAAATGTTATTAAGAGCAGAGATATTCCAGCATCAATTAACACTTGTTCATTCCGTGTAAACCGTAATTCTTTTTTATTTTAAAAAAATCAATTTTATTTGCCAATTCATTGAAGATTACTTGCAATATTCTCAATTAATATACAGTAAAATAACTAAATACACAAATAAAAAGGTTGATTAATCATTATAATAAAGTAAATTTTTTATAGATATTTTGAATAATGAAGGACTCCTTAAAAACTTTCTTCACTGTTATATGTTATACTCAAACAAATAATATATTTTTATAATCCCCAGTCAAGATATACAGTTATAGAAAAATAAATAATCTTTTTTCTTTTGGAAAATTATAAAATACCTTTCAAAGAAAATAATTTCCTACAAATTAAATTATCGTTGTTACAGATAGCTGGTTGTGTTTTAGGCTTTCTACGTTCACTAGAAAGAAGCCTTACATGATTGTTGGAATATCACTTCCTTCTTCTAAAGGTAGGCTCAATAGAAAATAATACTGCCATAAAGATTTTTTAAAAATATGGTGAAGCATGGACTTGTGTATATACCAGGGGAACTTGCTTGAAGTTCAATATGACAGTAATTTCATGAATTATTAATAATAATAAATCAAGCACTATCGTAATAGACTGACATAATATCTAAAATAATTCTACCATATAGATTTATTACGTTTTTCGTGAACTTTTATTTACAAAATCAAGACATGAGAAATTGACGGCAAAGTTAGGAGTTGAAGCTAAGATAAAAAGATACCCACATTGAAAAAAATATTTCGGGAAAACATTTCATTAACTCGAGAAAATAAAATCAACTTTATTATAAACATCACAAAAAGTATCAGAGTGAAATAACACTAATGATGAGAAATCAACAAAATTAAAAACTATTTCATCATCAAACTTTGTCACTATTGCAAAAATATGAATGTGAAGTCTAGACAATGAACACTAATTGTTAGAAAACATTTACGAAAGTAGCTGAATGAACTTTATTGTTCCCTCAAGTTCAAATGGTTTAGGTGTGGCCAGGGGAGTTCTTTCCAATAGGAGAAATATAATGAAAAAATATCTAATCATTAACTATATTTATATACAATAAACGAATCGTAAATTGAATTTGCATAAAATTTTGTACATACATTTCAGATTGATATATAATTTTCATTATGGCATCACTGCAGTTACTTCCATAATTGATTCTTAAAAATGTAAATTTGACATTCTTACCCAATAACTAAATGTGGAATGTAAAAAAAACCAAATATAATAACATTAATCTTTTTTTGTATTGGTTACATTACTTATTATTTATATAAACTCACTGAATAGTTAAGAGAATGGTTATTTGTGGTTAGACAGTTTAAGATACAACTGAAGAATGTCAACAAGACGGCAGCGTGCGCAATAGAAGGAGAAGGTTTGATTTGGAAGCAGGTTACCTCTGTTAGAGAGCCATTATTACTACAGTTGAGTATGCTACCAAGGGACACCTGCTTTACTTGTCTACGATACAAACTTATCATCATCATAAAAATCACATGAGAAAGCATCATCGTATTTATTTTTTAAAGAATTAACCAATGCAATAAACTTTGCGCATATTTTATTCAACTAGGTGAGGGTCATTACAAGATAACAAAAAGGGTTCTTAAGAAAAGTGTATGTCCATATGTTTCATGATAATGTGACTCTTAAGATGGCTTTTCTGCTCAGTCTGGTGGTCGCAATGAGGACACTGCAGTTTCCTACCGCATTCTCGTCTCTTGTGGTACCTGAAATGGGCTAGCTGGGAGAATTTACGACCACACTCGCACAGATGGAACAACTTGCCTGCAATCCAAATCAAAGTGTTATTTGCAAGCAGAACTTCCAAGAAAGAGGAACACAGACACAAAACAGATACATGCAATGTGCGTTAATCATATAAATAATATATATTAATAATAATAAAACTTTCAAAAGTTTGAAATTGAAAACAAAAGTTATCAAAAATAACCTAATTATTCTTTCAGAATTAGGTTTATAACCTAATAACCGACATTTTAGTTTTAATTAAAACTATTCTCCTCCAAAGTTCAACGTTTGTCCACCATCACCTCAGACCCATGAGTAATCAGTCTCAGAGAGAAGCCTTCAATACTGATGCATCCTCTGTTCACTTGTGTCAATGGTTCGTCAGATGTAAAGTTTGTACATAAGGAGGCTACGTGACCGCCACAGTTGCAATTGACTAAGACTGTGTTATACCTAAATAGTGAGCTATAGAAAATTCCACTTTTATTGTATGACTTATCCACAATTTTCTAGAGGTCTCTAAATTAGGATTAAATAATGATTAAAAACTGCAAAAATTCATTAAGGAAAAAAAACTACTTTAGTGTGAAAAAAATTATAATCTATAAAAGAAATGTAAAGATTTCAGGATTGCATAGTGTTTTGGAGGTGCTTGAGTGCAATGTGACACTTCATGTTGCTTTTCTGCTGGGTCTGGTGGTCACAGTGAGGACACTTGAGCATTCGACCGCACTCCCACCTCACGTGGTAAGTCAGCCTGTTCCTCCTTTTGAACGACATCCCACAGCCCTGGCACACGTGTCGAAGAACTCCTGCAACATGCACACTCGCCTTAGAAGTACAGTCAAATGACTTACTTTTCACAAACCCAACAGAAAAATGCAGTTGTAGTCTTCTCAACATTTCGTCTTCTCCTCTCAGTTCAATTTATAAAGAAATGATTTAGCTGAAACATACCTGACTTAGAGATATCAGTAATTTTTGAACTACCATGTAATAGTTGAAAATATATGCTTAGAAATGAGGTAGGACTCTGAAAGAAAGTTAGACAGTGGTATGTTAAATACCATAGATGCCATATAATGTAGTGTAATTTTAATATATTATAAATATATATTTTAATAAACTTTAATATTAATGAAATTAATAACAATATATCAATATTATACACATGTAGTATAACAAATGAAGAGTGTGAAAATATTGCAGTAAACTCCTTCCAAGTGAAGGAAAAAAAAGGACAGTGATATTTAAGCTTTGAGTAGATTATACAGTAGTGCCTCGAGATACGACTGCTTCGATTATTCGAGATAAGGCCAAAAACTTCGTGAAAATCCTGTTCTAAATACGACGTAAAATCTGAGACGCCGAGAAAGAAACATGGCAAACTCTACAAGACAAAATTAAGCAGCAGACGTGACCTACACTACCGTACGTTTACGTAAGCTAGCGGGAGACACCCGCGTACCAAAATCTTGCACTTGAAAACCACCCACGTACCAAAATCATGCACCTGAAACTCTGTTTTTACATATTAATTCACTATTTACTCAATTCTTTTGTATTTGTATGGTTAAATGCTTGTTTTTTAGTGTACTTTTGTTAGTTTTATAACGTAAAATAGGAAATTATATACGGATTTTGGGCCGTGGAACCAATTAATTTTTTTTCTATTAATTCTTATGGTAATTATATATTCGTGATACGAATTTTTTAAGATACGATGGGGATTCTGGAACCAATTAAATTCGTATCTCGAGGTACTACTGCATTCGGAATCAAACATTTTTGAGGTGTTTGGGATGAAACAATGAAAAGAAAGAACAGGGTGGTTTATTGAGGGTACTGGACGTCGAAGTGGTTGGGGTGCTTGGCGTAGACGTGAAGCTTGAGGCTGAGATGGCGGGCCGCCATGTAGGGGCAGTACTGGCAATGCCACCACTTGCCGCACTCCCGGCGCTCGTGGTAGCGGAGGCGGGACCTCGCCTTGTACGCCTTGCCGCACGAACACGCGAACCTCTCGCCTGCGTCTGCAACACACCGCCTCCGTCAGAGCCAAGCCACTAGCATCAGTCAACAACCCTGTGCAGTCGAACACAACAACCGACTGGTCCACTTCAACATTATAATATACTCAAAATGAAACATCACTTTCCTCTTATTATTAAAAACAGAAAAAAAACAATGTAATTATATCGGCACTCTGTTTATTCATACCAGATAAACTAACAATAATAATAAATTAACACTCATCATTTGTATGTTAAACTACATAAAATCAGTTCTATTATGAACTACTTTAAATTAACTAAATAAATAACAACTGAGCAACTGGCTATAAAGTTGATATCTTTACTGCTTACTGAGCAAAATACATTAATTACGAAGTATTAAACGTAGGTTTTTAAATTTTGATTTAAACTTTTTGATGTCTTCTAAATCAATTTTGACAATATCTGAAAATACTGTTAACGCACTAAACACGGTTAACATCAGTCAACACATTTTAAAGAATATTGGTTGATACGCAATCCTTTGTGTAGCAGGGAATCCTCTTGTTTTGGGAAATATTATAACATGAAAATGTATTTGCTCATACTTTAATCAAAAAGGACACTTTCTTCAGTCTTCCGGTAATTCTATAAAATGAAATTTCAAATTGAGTATTGTGTCAAATGATAACAAAAAAACAAACATGTAATTAAGCATGTAATCTGTGAGCCACCTGATTGTTAACTTAAAATATTTACGTCACTTGTATTCATTTCATTTAATGAAATGATTCATTATACATTCCAAATAAACTACATATTTCTAATCCTATACCTTAGTTATCGTTACTTGTTCTAAATGCTATAACAAACAATACACTTTCGGTGGGATTAGCAAATCGGTGAGCTATATTAAAACAAATTAAATTATCTGTTGATGTGTTTGATAATAAGTTTTAGTAAAGCTGAGTGTATACCACTCCAGATCTCCTAAACGAAAAGAACTAAAGTGCAGCGTAGAATAAAGGTGGTGATAATAGATAAGAAGTAGAGAAAGCAAGTGACAATGACTCATTATTGCAAGACACCCTTAACAAGCTGTACCTTAGCACAATCATGTATCAAATTTCTCCAATTGGCGCTTCAACTGTTAATATTTCTTTAGTTTAATGCAATATTTTGAAATTTGCAAATAAGTAAAAAATAAACAATTGATTTCACTTTATTTATTGAGATAACCTTCTTATTAAGAAATAAAGGGAAAGTAAAACCAACTTCGTAATTTTAGAGTGAAAGAAATATTTGTTTAAAACATTAAAGAGGTGGTATTTAGCGCACTTAAAGAAAATAAAAATAGTCTAAAGATATTATATTTTTGTGCAACAATCCTTTTCGAACATGGAGTTTTTTGTTCAAGTTACATCTAAAACACTAAGAAATGGTAAAACTTAAAAATATACAAAGATGATATAATGATAAATAATTATATTACAACTGTTGAGATAGATCTCAAAGCACGCGTGAGTGGGGTGCCTGTAGAGGGTTTGGGCACACATGTGGGGGTGTATTAGTGTAATTAGGAAGTGTTAATTATACTACTTAACGCCCCAGACTATCCAAACTAAGTCTAAAATTACAACTACATAAATAACTACAATTTAATTGAACTGTAAACTTCGTTTAAAGAGTTTAAGGGCCTTAACCCACAATGATAATACTGTCAGCATCCGTAATATATCCCACACATAAGTATATCAATCCCTCCTTATTCGCATTACAAACACATACCTTCCACTGTTCAGTCCTTTCCACCCCTGAAACCGACAAAAGTAACAGTAAATATGTTGGTTTTAACCCAAAAGTTTATATTTTTCACATCTGATAACAGTTATATGTGACAATTATTATTTTAAGACCCCACGGCTTGGAAATTAGAAGAAAAAATTTTTTTGCGTCACACTGGATGGAGCTACTCCACATACAACTATATATAATTACACCAGTTGGGTATAATTATTGAACCTTCTACAGCACACTATAGCGACAATATTTTTAACCTTTGTTCTATATTTATTCGCTTATCTTTCTTCGCCCTTGGTAAACTCCTATCCATTGCTTCCTGCGTGGTCCGAAGTTTCTCATATTTCTCACTGTCGCTATCTACTCTTGGGCTCCATATGTTAACGCAGAAAACACACTATTCCAAACCATAGTTTTCAGGTATCTTTTAACCCTCAGGGTTTTTTAATTTCCTCTTCATCGCCCTCTACTTCTTCCAGCTAATAACATGCTATACTTAAAAATTACTTCATTGTAAGTGTCATTTTTACTTTTCTGTATTCCAGAAAGTCCATTATGTGCTTGAAAAGCTTCGTCGACCAACGACCAACGAGATTTTCCGTGCATTGATGCACGTTGGGGTCAGGCAGTTCCAAGCCAGAGGCTTTCACCTACTTGTCTGTTTGTTTTACTTTAATTGTTTAGGTCTGTCGGGTAGGTCGGTATGTTAGTTTTCGTCCTGTCCATGGTGAGTATGTTTCGTGGTCGTATGGTCTTTGAGTCTAAAGTCGTCAGTTATCGTTATTTTGGTGATCTGATTATTCGGAGGGGGATTGGTTTCAGGGAATTTGAGGTAAAAGTGTTCTTACTAGCAGGTTAGGGTGTAAGGGAAGTTTTCTGTCTTTATTGATATTACAATCAAACATATATATATATATATATATATATAGAGGCTTTCATTGTTCTTCCTAACTAATCTCTTCCTTTCATTGGCTACTATAGCACAACAGTATTATAACAGAACATTCCGTTGTCAAGCAACTTAGTTTCTCAGAAAATATTATTGAAATGAATTGCACTATAATGATACCACATCTTGTTATGAGTTAAATCTTGCTGTTAAAATATTTTCATATATTATATTAAATAAATGGAGATATCACTAATAACATTTCTAAAAACTGAAAAATTACGAACTTCATTATATCATAATCAGTCAATGATCACTAAATGTAATTAAAATAAAATAAATGCCTAATCTTCATTATTTAAAAGCAAAAAGCTTTAAAAAAGATGATTATTTGTCAATAAAAAGGTTTTTTATTATGAAGTAAAATGCTAAACTCACACGACGCAGAGGACTGGACTGCCACAAGAAACAGCTAGAAAATAACTCGTTGAACCATCAAACGACTTTCATTCACCTTTTATAAACTAGCTCCCCTCGGTTCTGCACCGATGAACCGTCATAGTCATTAACATCACACAAAATACACATAATACAGAATAAAATATGTTGGTACAAAAACGATGGCGTAATACAACAGTTGTATTAGTTTATACGGTGTATTTATATTCCAGTTCGTTTCGTTTCATTATCATAAAATTTGCTCTATTGTTCTAAAATAAATATATAAATGAAATACATATAAAAAAAATTGGCTGCATTTAATATTTTGAATGAAAGCTGTGAATTCTACTTGTATGAATAACATCTTGTGGCAGCTGTTTAAATATATACAATGAATACAAAGCGTAAATAGTGTCTTGAGAGAATTTCTTAGTAATTTCTTTTAGGTGGTATCGTCTGACGACATTGCTTCGCGGCTGACCAGGGTACTTGTACCACACTAATGTATTAGTGTGGAATAGCGCTGAGAAGACAGCTCCAGGACAAACACCAGACACAGCTCACAACTTCATTACATTAATTAAACAAATTTACCAACATTTTAAAAAAATCCTTAAAAAATTAAGACATTCTTACAGATCATATTAACAAGAAAAAATTAAATCTGTAATATATTATAGGTTTGTATCAATATAAACCTAATAATTATAATATTAAAACATATAAATGTCTCTAAATTCAATCAGGTGTTTAGATTTTAAGCGTCCTAATTTTTCACCAGAACTACCATAAAGATTATGTCCCGGTCTTTCTAACTATTCATCAAAATGAGTTTTTATTATTTATCAAATCCTAACTTTAATTATTTATTCAAAGAAATACAGTTTTTGAGTTCTATGTATTAGATGGATCAATTGCGATAAAAGTTTATTAACATTTATTACCAATAAAGAAAAGGCCGTCCAAAAGTTATCTCTATTCCAGAACCTAAACTTTTCAATTTAAAATATGATTTCTTAACTCATCTTTTCATATATCTTTGTGCGTATTAAATGTCATTTGAAGAGCCGAAACCATAACGATTACAATCAAAATATTGTAGACGCATTTTAGAAAAAATGTACCCTGGAGCTTGCAATATTGGTGCCGTATTTGATGGTTTGACTCAGAGCTAAGGGGAACTTACATATAAATCTTTTGGTTTTTACGATCAGCTGTTCACACACACACACACACACACACACACACACACACACACACACACACACACACACACACACACACACACACACACACACACACACACACACACATGAATTCACAAAACCTATTTTACTGATCTTTCATCCAATATTTAGTTTACTCTATATTTTGAATAGCGGGTAAATGAAAGTAGAAATCAACTCGATAAACATGTTGAAAACATTTCTTTTTACAGAAAGTAAACATCTCAAGTTCATTTATTACACTGATATATCGTGGAGTTGCTTAAGGTATGGAGGTAAGGGTGTTTTGGGATTGCAGGTAGAAGGACGAGTGTCGGCAAGCTAGGTGTTTGGAGAGATTTGATTTGGAGGAGGCGACGTATTCGCAGAACTGGCACGAGAACTTCTTCCCACAAAGGTACCGCTGGTGGTACCTGAAGTTGTGTTTCCCATTGAATTGAGATCCACATTCGCATACATACTTTAACCTCATCTCTACGATGCCTGAAACAGCCAACATATTTTGTATTAATTCTAGAAATCTGTAATAATAGATTACGTATACTTGTATAATTGTATTAAATGAGATGTACTTTAAAAGTATGGAAATTATCTCTGAACCCGGCAAAGAGTGCCCATTATCATTTCTGTAAAGGTTCAACTCCTCTAGTACCTTCTTTCTTCATTGTAATCCAGTCATACCCTACGAAACACAAGTAAAATATATGGGTCTCATAGTAGACTCTAGATTGACATTCAGACAATATCTGTTATTCCTAACGTGAAATCTTTATTCCATCCTCAAACCGTGAAATACTCCGCAGGTAGTGAAGGACCTTTTCTATAGGGTGGTCATTCGTTCCACTTTGACATATGGCTGCTCAGTTCGGTTTGGAGTGGGGCCCACGAGCATCCAAATGGTATAGAATAAATGTACCAACCTTATAGAAAGGGCTTCATGGTAAGCCAGAAATGTCGATGTTCAAAATGATCTGAGTTAGTTCACTTCCTACCAGTGAAGATAAAAAACTGCCCAGCTATCCAAATCTCTTTGAACTAATCCAACTCCCAACCTTTCTCAGTCTCAATAGTCTCCTACCTGAGCTAAATATACAATCTGATGACTTCTAAGTTATACAGTACCTCACACAATGCAATGCCGTAAGACCATACGACCACGAATACGACTCCTTCTCCTGACAGACTGACATTCTTAACAATGTTAAGGTCAATGTTACTGATCTTAACAATAAATGCAGAATGAGAATTTAGCAGTAGTGGGCCTCTGGTCCAGAACTGCTAATTACCAAGTGCACCGATGTCCTTCGAAACATTTGTTAGTCTATGATTGATTTTTTCAGTACAAAGATGGGAAAGCGAGTACTATATATCGAGATATTTATTTCCCTATCATCTTAACTAAAAATTATTATTATTATTATTATTGCAATAAACCTATCAATAACAATAATTATTATATTAAACATTATAAATTTCATTAAAACTCATGTATTTTGATTTATTAATTCTTCATGAGGAAAAAGGATCATGATTTTTCATCAAGAAAACTAACAGAATGATTACGTCCCGACTCTTACCAAGTTATTATTTATCAAAATAAAAGAACTTTTTGATTTCTGTGCATCAAATTGATCAATACGGATCAAAGTTAACACTTATTATCTATATTTCACAAATTATACTTTATTATTCGATTATCAACATAATCAGGGCTCTTCAAAAGTTATTCATCTCTATTCGAGTACAGACTCGTGAACTTTTTATTTTAAAAGACTAACTAACTCACCTTTTCATCTCTCCTTATGCATATTAAACGCCTAATTAAAAGCCACAGCCACAACGATTTTAATCAAAATATGGTGGGCGCATTTTAAATAATGCAGAAAACAATTTTTTTTCTTTTAAAGTACTTCGTAAAGACTGCAATATTGTTGTCTTACTTGAACTTCCATCTCAGATCTAACAGGAATTTAAATATAAAACTTTTGGTTTTTGAGATTACTTCTTCTTACACACACACACACACACCCAGAAAGAATCACAAAACCTATTTTACTGACCTTTCATCCAAAAGCGGGTAAATGAAAGTAAAAATCAACCATTTACTCGATAAACATGTTGAAAACATTTCTTTTTACAGAAAGTAAACATCTCAGGTTCATTTATTACACTGATATATCGTGGAGTTGCTTAAGGTATGGATGTAAGGGTGTTTTGGGATTGCAGGTAGAAGGACGAGTGTCGGCAGGCTAGGTGTCTGGTGAGGTTTGATTTGGAGGAGGCGACGTATTCGCAGAACTGACACGAGAACTTCTTCCCACAAAGGTGCCGCTGGTGGTACCTGAAGTTGTGTTTCCCATTGAATTTAGATCCACATTCGCATAAATATTTGAAGCTCATTCCTACAAACCCTGAAACAACCAACACATTTTGAATTAATTCTAGAAATCTTTATGTAGACTTGTATAATTGTATTATACTAGACGTATTTTCAAAGTAAACATCGCTTTTAACTATGAATACTGCAATGGTGTTCTCACCATCCATGTAGCCGCACTGAATATAAATATAAAATTGCTATCCACAGATGCAGACATGGTTTTGTGAATACAAAGATGAGTACCATAGGGTAATGATGGCGGGTACCATCCTATGATGGTAATGACCACCCTATAGACAATTCAAATCGAGAGATTTATGAAGTGCCGGTCGAAAAGATCGCAAGTGATGGAATGATAAGAAAATGGGTTAAAGCATTAAAAAAATGTTCAAATTAATTAATTTGAAGAGAAATGTCGAAATAGAACGTCCGGAATTCTTTTTAGACTAATTCAGAATTTAAAATTTTTGGAATTTGGGAATCAGAATGGAGATTGGTATAATGAGGGAATTCAGATGCTGGTATTCAGATAGTAATGAAAGTGCCTTAATGTTAGTGGTGAATTGATTCTATAATAGAATAACGTATATTCTTTCATTCAAATATAAAGTTATTAAAAGCTTTGCTCCAGTGTCTTAATATCCAAATAGTACATCCTTTGAAAATACATATTTATTATATCTATTCTAAAGACATAGATTCTAAAATCTCTTTTCTCTAACCAGGCGGTTGGATTTTTGAACTATTTTCCTTATTTTTAGAACCAGGTTTTTATAAAAGAAAAATTGTAAAAACATGAATACTAAATACTGAAGGTAAAACACACGGATTCATAAGTCCATCAGAAAGTTGTTTATCCCATCCTCAACTAAGATAATCTTTGTTAACACCATCAGTGCTTACAGAGAAAAGATGTTTTATTCACGATGCAAATATATATAACACTTACGAGTAGGTATTAATGAATTTGAATAAAAACCTGGATTTTATTGACAATTTGAATATCTAGTTAATGGTCAGTCACTAGCCAGTTACTTATGCATTGTATACTGGTAAGCTTGAATGATTTCAATGCAAACATGACATTCAGCAATTTTGTTTGTTGGTACAGGTATGAATGAATGTATTCAATTTCACTTCGGAATCCAATAAAGAAAGGAAAGGACCGCTATGTGTCAAACGGCTTTATCTTTCCTTTACAATTTGAAATCCTTTCTGGTTTTCACATATTTAATTAAAATCCTTTATAGAGAGTACTATTTTAACAGTATTTCTTTCATTTCCTATGAAAAAAAGCAATTTTTTTTTCTTTTTATACCACTCAAATAAACCTAAGAACAAATACAAAATCTAACAGAACAATGAAATTGTTAAAAAAATGCAAGTCTTCAGAGGCATATATGATCGGTGATAAAAAAAGTAACTCTGTACTTTTTGATATTGTAAGACATTTTAATACAACAATAATAAAAAAAATGAAATAAAGAACCATTGTTTTCTAAAACTAATTATATGAATGACGAACATACTGAAGGAAGTAAACCTAATTAATAACTAAAATTAATGATACTTTGTAAAAATCAAACCTACTGTATCGTGCTGACCTCTAGCAATTACGACCTTTCTTCAAGTATGTAAGTGGCCATAGAGTTGTTAATTACATAGATATGTGGTGTGCCTACAACTGTGAGAAAAACGACCACAGCTGTAATGAAAGCACGGTGTAGACCTCACATTTCACAGTAACATTTTTGTTCTAATTGCAATTTCAAGTGATCCTTTCATCGAAATCCTGTTTCACTAAAATTTTATCCAGGGTCATCCTAGTGAAGGTACTCAAAACGAATTACTTTTTCTGTATTCCGTACTGTGTTCCGCGTGTTTTTTCTAGCAGTTTAAATAAGAAGCACTTATTTTGTTTGTTAAGAAGTAATTATAATCTCTCCTGATTTAAAATTACTATATACGTGAATAGTGGTTTAAGACTGGCCCAAGGTGAGCAGGTGACTCCTTAAAGTGAACAAAATCAAGCGGAACATAGTAGAACGGCAAGGAGAGGTGCTGAGATCGTAGAATATGGTGACGTGCACAGAGAGCCGATATTTTAGTTAAGACAAGCCAAGTGGTTGTTTCCCCAACAACAGCGTAGAGGTAAAGACAACTACTTTTTGGGCAGAGAAAGCTGCTTATCCATTCAAGCAGAACGAGGTTGATTCACGCTACCAAGTGTGACTTGATGAGATAAAATACCATTTTCGCGAACCTTGAGCCAAAGTATGCAGAAGAAATGGAAGAAATCATTTTCTTTATTTTATTTTATTTGTTTAATCCATCTGAAAAAGAGGAATACAACAAATTAAAGTCATTACTTATCAAGGGTGAATCTCTATCCACGAATAAAAAAAATACAACAGCTTCTGGGATACGAAGAACTGGGTGAAAGAAGCCCCTCAGCATATGCGTCACCTTGTCCTTGCGGGTACTGCTGTCCCAGATGGACTTCTTAGCACAGTTTGTTACAGCGTGTTTATTACAGTTACTTTTCTTACCATCATCGCCTTACAGGTTAATGCTCCACAAAATGTGTTTGTTAATTTACTAATTGAATCCATGATACAGCGCGTACATGCTTTCGATTGGCCTCCAATTTAACAGCAGCAGCACCGGGCAGGTCACTATGAAATATATCAAACCAGAATGTGTCACTGACAAGGAAACAAAAAACGTCTCAGTAGTAGTCAATAACAAAGGACATCGTCTAAAAGACGCGACATGAAAAGTCACATAACATTATCATCTGTTGACACCTGAAGAATCTTGGAACAAGGTCAAGTGTGTGATACTTTGCGACTACAGGATGGAAAACATGCAGGGCGGTCGATAATCCCATTGTCAAAGCATTGTTCAGTCACCTGTTTGTTATACACCGAAAGACAAAGATACATTTTCTCGTCGACACTTACGATTGTCCAAAACAATGGAGTAAGGAGGACTTAATATAAGAAATATAGTTTGGATATTTTACACGTCAAGTCTTCATGAGCTTTGACGACACCAGTTGAAGAAAAGCCGAACAACGCCTCCTACCTCAGCTAATTAATGAAAAACCTGGGATAGCGAATTTTAGAGCCAATAATTAACTAGGAAAAAAAAAGATAGTTAAAATTAATAAAAACTATTTTAATCAATTTTGAAATTAAAAAAAACTCTTTTATAATATGAAAAAAAAAAAGAAACATATTTGAAATATAAATGGTGAGAAGATGAGGTAGGTCAACAGGGTTCAAAGTGCAGAGTTGGCAGTACGTTGTGCTTGCAGACGATGTGGGCTTTGAGGTTCGGCTTGGTCTTAGACGTGTGCTGGCAGTGAGGACACTTGAACACCTTGTCGTACTGGTGCCTCGAGTTGTACCTCAAGTGACTTCGACTGGAGAACTTGTAGGCAGCCACATCGAAACCTGTGCAACACACCAGTCAGAGAGTAGGCCGTACTCTAACATGCATTACAGAGTCCTTCAAGTATACACAAGTTTTTCATTTAAAGTTATTTACTAGTTTCTTTTACTTATTTTTCTTAGATAAAGGGTTGCATAGATGAACACTGATCTTTAATGCAAAGACAAATGGACATTTTTTAATATACAAACAGTGTCCTGTGGTCAGTTTGTTTTTATTTCACATGTTATAAAGTCCAAATATTTTTAATCAAGTTTTAAATTAATTTTATTACACGTTGAATCACTATTCCACGTAAAAACTGAGTTTACATTCGTAGTAGGAACTGTTGTTATAAGTATTTTAGGTGACAAACTGTTTAAGGGAATTTAAAATATTTATGACGGTAATATTAGTTAAAATAAAGTTTCAATCAATTATGATTTAATTAGGGGGTAAAACTAAAAGTTGTAGGTGTATTATAGTAGCAGTTAAAAATTAAACTTAAAATTCTGTAAATTAAAATTGAATTTTTGTATGTAAATATTTACCTTTTCAAAAACTTGTGAACACTGATCAAATTGGTATTATAACTGAAAACAGAACTTACAATTAAGATGTGCTGTTAGTGGGTTTTTACAATATTGTATCATAAGAAACCAACTTCATGTGAATTTAGACGCCATTTTTTTTTTTTGAAGTACTAACTTCAAAGTATTAATATTTCACACTTGGTATAGAAGTGATATTAACTGAGAAAAAATTCATTCAGTGAAGTTCAGTTTAAAAAAAAAAAATTGATACAAAACTTGCTGAGTAAGAACTCCAGCATGACTGACAAGTGAATGTCAAAATTTAAAGAAACGTAAAATTGACTGCACACAGTGATAAATGATGATACATTGGTAAATCACACCATTGTAAAGTGCAGATTCATATCGCCCGAGAATTCAACTAACTAAATTTACCCTAATCTCAGCGATTAGTCAAGAAAATAAACATATATTAATAAGAATGGCTTCTCTTAAAGGAAATCCATTTGACTGAACTAACCTCCTCACTCTTGAGCATACTGTCTTCTATTTTCCACTAATATATTTATGAAAGGGTCCGTTGCCATCATCTAAAATATACACGTGTTAAAATTAGCACCATTCACGGCTTTCTTCTTCATTACCTCTTATGTATTTGCAATTGGTCATCTTGCGAAACTCACCCCTCCAGCTTTGAATAAACAACCTTAATCCCTCTAATTGACTCTACTTTGCTTATATAAAAGGAAAAAGGAATTGAAAATCATTTTCTCAGCTATCTGAAGATGGCCATCTCTATGAAAGAGTATTTCTTGAATCTAGAGTCTCATTGAATCTATAAATGAAATGTATTAAATCTATATATTTTTTCATCACTAGAGGCCACACAACATCTTAACTGGAGGGCTCTAACACTTAGTGCCTTTTGTACAAAAATTTTCTGAAAGGTTTTATACGAATTGTTTACTATTCAATAAATCCTCATTTCTTTATGTGAAAAGAGTTTAAGGTAAAAACCTTCCTCACATGGAGGGTTTGATCTGGACCTTGAGAACACAGGTATAAATCGAAACCGAGTCCCGATTCTATTCTATAATTACTCTGAAATACATATATATATATATATATATATATATATATATATACTTTTTTTCGTTGGAAATACGATCCAAAACGGACAAATATAGTTCAATACAAACAAAGAAACATAGAGAAATCAGAAGAACACACTTACAGTCTCTAATTTTCGGTTTGAACCGTCTTCAGGAGAGATAAGAGAGGGAAACCAAGCGCACTGGATCAGAGACGGTTGGAGACCCAACTGTCTCCAACCGTCAAGTTGGGTCTCCAACCGTCAAGTTGGGTCTCCAACCGTCTCTGATCCAGTGCGCTTGGTTTCCCTCTCTTATCTCTCCTGAAGACGGTTCAAACCGAAAATTAGAGACTGTAAGTGTGTTCTTCTGATTTCTCTATGTTTCTTTGTTTATATTGAACTATATATATATATATATATATATTGATAAAAGTATCGATCGTGGAATAGAAACAAAACTAAAGTTTATTGGGACTCGGTCAGTTCTTCAGGTTCAAATTAAACTCTCATTTCGGTCTTTATTTAAAACCTTTTTCATAGGCAGAAGTATAAATTTTAAAACAGAAAAACTAAGTATTACATACGAATTATTTTACAAAGAAAAATAGTATGTGGATTTTAACAACAACTGTAGTCTGAATGAACACGTGACACTGAACTTCACATAGTCTGAATGAACTTCACAGTTCAGTGTCACGTGTTCATTCAGACTACAGTTGTTAAAATCTACATTATATTTTTCTTTGTAAAATAATTTGTAATGTAATACTTAGTTTTTCTGTTTCAAAATATATACTTCTGCCTATGTTTTAAATAAAAACCGAAACGCTGGCAATGAGAGTTTAATTTGAACCTGAAGAACTGACCGAGTCCCGATAAACTTCAGTTTTGTATATATATATACATATATGATCAAACCACAATAAGAAATGGGAAAACAAGACTAAGATCTTTCAACCATAACAAGCGGTCTTCGTCAGAGTCAAAAACCCAACTGAGTTTTATACGAATAAATAATAAGCCAGTTGGATTTTTAATTCTGACGAAGGCCGCTTGTTACAGTTGAAAGATCTTAGTCTTGTTTTCCCATTTCTTATTGTGGTTTGATCATTGATTGTTATTTCACGTGTTTATGTGAAATCTTTTTATATATAACAATCATTGTCAACAACCATCATTCTGCTACCGCTCAGTATGCATTCTCTTGTCTTCCTCATGATGTCAGTTAAACTAAAAATTTGAGGCTATAAGTGTTCTTATCAATTTGGTGTGTGCTTCTATAGCTTGTTATTAATTTTGCGGTTAGTTGTGGTCTAAACCTGAGAGTCATAAGTCATTAAGTGGTAGACAATACTTAAGATTCGGAAATAGAATCAGCCCATGACCTCGATATGTTGTTCAGTGGGAGATTGACTGACATGTTGTGCATTCCGATCTTCTGAGAGAACACAAAACAAGGTTTCAATCCTGAAATATGTCAAGCATTGGTTAAAGACCTCCACACTAGTAAAGTGACCCAAAAAAAAAAAATGTATGACCTCAACATAACTCGACATAACTGTCCTAGGCTGAATGCCAGATCAACGACTTAATTAATACCATCTACTTATTACTGCCACAAAGGCCATTCATTTACGTAAAGTATGAGGTTGAACATCACCTGTTATCGTATGCATTTATTATAATCAAGACTGAATGTGAATGACACAAAAAGTCCTTGTCAAAGCCTTTGTGTAGATAGTGCATGCAACTTATCAATTGAATTTGATTCCCTCAACACCACTTGCTAATCATAAACCTGAAATAATGATTTTTATTATTATTAAGTACTTGGGAAGAAAGTATTAGTTAAAAACTCATGTATTATTTTAATTGTTAAAATTGTTATTTGTTCCACAATACAAAAGAAATGTATAAAAACAAGTTTGAAACAGCAATGGAAAGGAGGGACTACGTAGTAGATCTCATGGTTTCAACGTTGTCTAGTTGGACGTACGTGTGCTTGAAGACGATGTGAGATTTGAGGTTGGGCTTGGTCTTGGACGTGTGCTGGCAGTGAGGACACTTGAACACCTTGCCGCACTCGTGCATCGAGTGGTATTTAAAGTGACGCTGACTGGAGAACTTCCTGCCGCAAGCGCATACGTACTTGCCCACTGCAGCGTCGAAACCTGCGCAACACATCCGTCAGAAAAAAGACCACATAGCACCACTCTTTATATACTCTTCATTTACACAAATAACTCGAAACAAAGGTTTCCTTGTACCTTTATTACATTTTGTTCAAAAATGAATAGGTACCTGAATGATGCCAAATTGAGCAGGTTCAAAACTTGGATGCAGCAGTGACAAAACCTCTATGAATGAATGAATGAATACATCTTTATTGAGGACCATATGCCCAAGTTATACAGACTGGGGTAGCCGTACTGAGAGCACTGGGTGCTCCCCACCAGGCTTTTCCCCCTTCGTTCCTTAAAAAAAAAGATCATACTTCCACAGGATCAAAACCTCTATAGTACCCGGGATCTTATAATGGCTCCATCACAAAGCCCTTATTGAGCCCTTCAGTTATTCAAATCATTGTTATAGAACATTGTTACAGATTGTTAGTGTTAATTGTTTAAGTCCTAGTTACTAGTCATTTGGATAGGAACTCAGAATATTTAATGACAGAAATGAACTGAAATATTTTATAAAAAAAAAATATTTATGTAGTAATAAAAATTAAATCTCAGTTTGTTTTATAAAAGTGCCCAAATGGCACTCAATTTCAAAAAGGCAATCTTCATTTTCTGGCCTTTTTAGGAAAAATTTTGAAGCGAAAAAAATTCGTTCCATTAAAAAAAAATACAATTTTTTTGTATATAGCGGCGTTTTGTTTGATTTTTGTTAGGTCAGCTATACATAAAACAATATTTCAAATAATTTAACTTTATTTAACTGATAAAATAATATACAATATATTCATTAATAAGAATTTTTATAAATTAAAATTTAACAAATGTCAACATCAATATGGAAAGAATGTACAATCAATTGAAGTACACTTAAAAGTTTATACATAGTTAAATTAATAAAAGTTGATACCGTTTTCCTTGTTTAAGAGGCGTTAGAGCTGCTCGGCAGGTTTCGACCGCTGTCAATCTTCAGAGTAACTTAAGCAAGGCACTAGCTATGATGCAGTCATACAATTCATATGATTTAAATCAGTTGCTCTTGCAGCAGTGACAACATTTACGAGGCAATTTGACCTCCTTGATTTAACAGAGTAAAACCTCCTGTGTTTACTAACAATATGCATGTGTTGATTGTTTGCAACATTTATTTAAAGTTCAATAGAATTCTGCTCACTGGATATATTGAGCCCCCTTCTCCACTTGAGGGGAAGCATACTAACTGACGCAATGATGCCACGGTAGCCACGCAATCAATATAAAGAGAAAAAGACTAAGTTGCACCTTTGTAACTGTATAGATTTTATCAAGGCCGTTCAATTGGCAGACAGGCGGGGGCGTGTTCCTCCCTCCACCCCCAAAAGACGCCATTATTTCGTTATCAATCGACTACGTCACGTGGACATTGCGGCTCCCAATATCAGCTGGTCATTTATTCTTCTCAGACACCAAAACTAGTCACTTATCATTAGTCGGTTTAAAAAGAAATAAGCACCATATCTAAGGACTAAACTCTAACAGATAACAGAGAGATTTGATTTCTATTGATCCAATGTGACGAATTATTACAATAAAGTACATGTTTTTTATTACAACCCAAAAATAGAATAATTTCTATTTATACAAGTAGTTACTATAATCGGTAACAGAGTCCGAATATAGTAACTTTTAACAGAAGAATTTTAAATTCTTTCCTCAAGAGAACAGTCAGCCAATTTCGTTTGAAGAAGTTATACACACTACAATTTTTCGTATCATATATTTACATTTATGTAGATCATAATCATAAGAAATTGATATTAGCGAAAATATATATAATTTTCACTAGAAAACTTTTTCAACAGGAACTCATTCGAACAGTGGCTGTTTGTATGGATGCATCCATCAAAACGTCCATAATGTGTATGGATGCCACTTAACACATAAAGCTACACTTCCACCCTAAGGACAATTCAGAGACAAAGGCCAGTAGGAAGGGAAGGCCAGTTGGAAAACACAATGTTTGCACATCTGTATATATATTCAATGATCAAACCACAATAAGAAATGGGAATACTATGGTTATACTATGGTCATAGAGTTCGAAAACATTCTTGTTTAACGAAATACCAGAATAAGTTCTTGTTATCACAAGGCTTATGCTCTTCTTATCACAAGGCTTCTGCCCTTGTTATCACAAGGCTTATGCCCTGGTTATCACAAGGCTTATGTCCTTGTTATCACAAGGCTTATGCTCTTCTTATTACAAGACATCACAAGTATGAAGCTTTTCCAAACATACAATTATCTTTATTTGAGTATTCAAAATGTACTGGGCGATATAACAAAATTGTAAATTAACTAAGTTCCTTTCACATTCGTATCACTTCGGTATAGAGTCATAGAACGCTAGAAGTCTAGTGTCCCAATTTCCTAAAGAAAATGATTTGGTAAATTTCATTTTTAGCGGACGATAAGTTGTTTATCTTTACTTTTGACTTTTTTTTTTATTAATTATCAATACACCACAAGCTATGTCTGTTTACAATGTAAAGTATACAATATAAGGTCACTTTGAGTTTTAGTGAACTAGAAATACTGATACCATAAATGCAAGAAATGATATTACAAATAAAAGTTTTAAAACAATAACTTGAATGACCTTAAAAGAAGTTTGAATGACAAAAACAAATTCTGCTCACTGAGCGAGGTTGGAAAATGTGCTTTAAAGGAAGTGTTGGTGAGACAGATATTTGCGTTTTTAATTCATGTCTTATGAAGGAAAAATGTCGAAATTCTGTTCTTTAAAAAAATGGAAACTTCAAAAAAAAAAAAAAAAGAAAAGAAGACATTAATAACAATTAATATTAAACTCTTGTATACCACAAAGGGGATGTATAGATAAAAGAAAGCTATGGAAGTCAGTTATCAAATAAAATACTGCACCATCCATTAATCTTGAATTTAGTCAAATTAAGATAAATCCAAAAATAATATAGAAAATTTGGATTGCCCATAAGGGTTTTCATGAGATTTTGAAGTGATTTCCTTAATATCTTCAAAATTAGAAAGGGATCTGGTGGCCTCCATCGGTGTTGTGCAGTGGCAGGAAGAGATATAGCACCTGCCACTGCACAAGGTGCAAGGGTGCAAGGCGATGCGTGTTCTCAGCTGATTCTATTTGGTGCCTTAGGAAGAGAAAGAGAGATGATTGTATTTGCACAACTAATGTTTCCTCAGAGAGCAAAGATAGAGCCAGTATGACTGCTAACCATTGCCGAATATCAGCATCTCTCACTTCCATAGTCACTGCTTCACACATTGATTTGTCTTGTTTTTTTCATATTTATTACATTACTAGCAGACCCTGCGAACTTCTTAACGCCAACTGTTAGTGAATGTCGTGTTACCTTTAGCTTTTTTAACATCCAAGTCATGTACATTCATACTTTATACAAATTACTAAGCACATTTTACTTAAATAATATTTTGACTAAAATATATGCAAAAGATAAATAAAAAAAATCATATAATAGATTCCATGATGTATTAAACTATTAGAATATTAATGGTGAACTTTATCTAACCTGTTCATTACTTCTCGATGTAAAAAATATTTTGTTATATGTAAATATACAACATTTTTGTTTTCCTATCTGGTACAAGAACAAATAAATTTGATGGTTTTCCAACTCGTGAACACCCAACGTACAGCTGTCCATGTGAGAAGCATGGATTTATCAAATTTAAACCAGATACTTGGAATGATTGTCCCTGTACTTTGTTAATGGTCATTGCAAAGTCTAGTCGTTTGAATTCAAATGGAGTATCCGTGGGTATCATAGAAATGCGTGGTAGTAATACATGATCCCCTTGGTATTTTCCATTTAAAATGGTAGCCTCAATTATGTTATTCATTAATTTTTTTACTGATAGCCTAGGCCCATTGCTTAGTCGTGGTGAGTTTATATTTCGTAGAAGGATGATAGAGGAACCATTTTTCAAAGATAAAATATGCGGTGGCATTCCTGGGAGTTCCAATGAATTTAAAAATTCTACTGGATAATTAACTGATTCATCGTGATTGACAATAGTATCTATGGACTTATATGTTGTTTCTTCACCAGATATTTCATTGTGAATTATGCAGTTTATTGAATTCACATTAATATTTTTGGCTGCCAATATAGCACACTCACTAACCCAGCTATTCTTGAAGGGGTCCGTGTGGACCCCCTGAAGGTCTATGAGACTTTATGGGGGGTCTATGATCATCAAGGGGTCTATTGGGGGTCTATGGATGTCTCTTTAGTAAAAAATAATTTTATAAATAAAAAATAAAAATAACAAAAATAAATGAATAAGTAAATAAATAAAATGAACATAATATTAATAATAATAAATAAAATAATATTTATAGATGAATATTAAGGTATTCGTATTGTAATAAAAATAATAAGTAAATATAAACTAGATTTGGGGAGGAGGTGAGCATGAGTAATGAAAAAGTATGTTTTGATGACTTATAAAATATGTCCAATGTTTTGATATGAGAGTTTAATTCCGAAATTAAAACCCCCCACCATACCACCTACTAGAGTTGGGAATTAGTCGATTGAAATTACGGTAATATTATTTGTTTTATTTATTATTATTAAGGTTTCCATGGACTTTAAAATATAGATATAATTATTGACATTTCAGTTTCCTTCTTCTTTACAATTTCCCCTCATTTTCCTATTACTATGTGTTTTAAAATGAGTCGTCTGTGGTAGCCATTGCACACACACACACACACACACACACACACACACACAATTATATGTGTATATTTATATATTTCCTTAGTTAGGGGGTCTATGAAAAAAATAAAATTCCTACAGGGGGTCTATGGAAGAAAAAGTTTGAGAACCCCTGCACTAACCCATTGATTATTGTTATAATTCTGCGATAGATTTGAAACAACTTTGGCAATAAATTCACCCGTGGATTTTAGAATGTGACAAAAGTTTTCTGGTAATGTAATGCAGTGTGTAGATTCGTTCATTTCCATTTTACCATTCCCAATATCTAACAATTGTTTTGCAAATCGTTCAGAAGATTCACCTACTAATTGAACACGCATATTCGTCTTTAAAGATATTTTCTCCACATACCGCCATATCACTGATGATTTGAGACATTTATTCAATAAATCTGCAGGTGTTGAACGTGGCATAACTGATAGACTTTGTCGAAAATCACCAGCTAACAAAATGAGTGCATCACCAAAAAGCTGCTTTGGTTCTAACATATCATCTAACTCATTAGAACATTTCAAACTTTTTTAAATAAACCTCCAAATAACAATTTTATTTCACTTAAAAACCGTTCAAGTCAATGAAAACAGTGTAAATAAATGCAAACAAATCCGACCAGTAGGGCAGGTGATTCATTAAACCAAAACAAAATTTAAGTTTTTATAATTTGTTCGAGAGCACCTAGAACCACAACTCTGATTAAAAAAAAAATTACATAAACCTTCCCGGGGATATACGTAATAATTTACCAATTTTTCACGGCGATTGGATGTATAGTTTTTGAATCTATCGAGTACAGACAGACAGACATACATTCATTTTTATATACATAGATTGTTAAATAATTATATTTTTCAATACAAGTTTTAATCAAAAAGAGATTCTACCAATACAGAAAAATTTTTTACAGAATAACGTTCAACTGCGCAGTAAACTCTGATTTGAATTACTTCCCGAGTGTCAACAGGACAGCTCAAGGAAGTAATCTTCTAAAAGCATTAACACGGATAGTGAGTTCTATGACTAAGAGCTGTAACTTGATTGTTTAAACTTTTAGTTATAGATGCCAATTATTTGTATAATTCACCAAACGATAGATAATATAATTACTTGATTTTTCAAAAGTAAATTTTTCAGAGCAATAACTTATGGTTGTGCCATTTCAAGAAAAATAAAATTGAAACATCATTAAGGTAATCAAACATCACTCTCGTACATTAGCTGCTTTTGAGGATCTGTTTTTGATGTTTATCCCAAGCGATCTAGTCTCTTAAAAGGTATTGGAAAAACGAGATTAGGCAGGCGAGATTGATGGATCATTAATTTAATAATATAGGCCTCTGGTCATTTAGAACCTTACAAACAATCATACTGACTTAAAATATAGAAAAATAACAGCATATATAAAATTAATATTCAAAGTTAAGCAATTGAAACAAATAACATAAATTAGTAAATAAATAAATTAGTATGAGTAATCAGACAAAGATGTTAATTGATGATACTGTGAAGTTGAATGAGAGACTTAGAAATGGAACTGGTGGGCCCCCGGCTTGTTGGTGGAAGGAGGGAGGACGTGGCGAGTATGCTGCACAGCGATGTGGGACCTCAGGTGATTCTTCTTGGTCGCTTGGTATGGACATATCGGGCAAGGGAATTTCCTTCCACACTCATTTCGTCGATGGTAAGAGAAATTACTTTTGTAGGCGAATTTGCGGCCACAGTCACAGAAAAACTTCTCAATCGACTGATCGAAGTATTTATTCAGATCTGAAACAGTAGGCATTATTAGAAACAAGCTGTCACTTAAAACAATTTAATTATGAAATAAAGCGTAATCGGTAATATGACGTCTCTGACGGTAACGCATATGTTGTTTAAATTATACAGTATACTACAGTTGACATGATATTTAATATGCACGATACCTTCCAATTAACATACTGAATCCTTAGTGATTTTACTAATCCAGTCTTTCGCAATATATTTTCTCTGTAGAATCACAAATATATCAATAGAATCAGACATACAGAACAAAGGACGCATTTGAGAACGTCTGTACTAGTAAGCTTTAGACAAGTCTTGAATAAACTACCTGTTCAATATATATATATATATATATATATATATATATATATATTCGTGTATACTGGCAGCAAGTCTTCTTTTAAACAAGTGTTGTTAAAAAGCACAGCGGCTTCAGCATTAATAATCTTTTTAGAAAGATGTTCTATTTGCCTTATTATTTTCTTATAATTCACTGGTAGTAATCTTCATTAGGTCTCTTGAAGATTGTTTTCCTATTCTTGTCATGGAATTAGGTAGATTAATTTTTGAGCTACCAGTGAATTATAAGAAAATAATAAGGCAAATAGAACATCTTTCTAAAAAGATTATTAATGCTGAAGCCGCTGTGCTTTTTAACAATATATATATATATATATATATACCCTGCATTGTCCTGTTCTTTGTTATAAGGAAATAGTTCCAATTGCTTGATTTTTAAGCGAGTACCGATACGAGTACAGAGTAGTATAAAGCTTAAACTGGTACGTCCTGTTTAGTTTGCCTTTATATCTGAACATTATAACCGTAAATATCAACATTTCATCACCGTATAAGTTTCTATTCATACTGATGAAGACTGACTCTTACTTTAATGCAGTATTTAACTTCTTCTACACCTCAAATATGTCCTTACAACGAAAATGAATCTAGCACAGCAAAATAAATCAGACTCACGATGACAATTTAAAAAAAAAACATATATAGGTTTTTAAATCATTAGTTGTGCAATCCGTAATTGTGTGGTATTTACTCATTCTGAGGTAAAATGGATAAACCAACAAAAGAGTTGTTTTCACTTGACCAACCCGTCAGTACCACTTCCCTGGTGTCTTCCTGATGATGAACACAAAGTGTTCGAAACGCGTTGTATAAAACTTCATTTGTGTGGAGACTTTTGTTGGTTTATCCATTTTACCTCAGAATATATAGGTTTATATATATTGATAGCTATTTAAAAACGGTTAACTAAACAATTTTTTAAAATAAGCATTATTTATTGCACATAGAGTGTTACGATGACCAATAGAGAAGAATCTAAGTAAAAAACTGATACGAATATATATATTGTTCTATATTGTTACTATTTATTTCTACTTCTACTTAGTCGTATTTTCTATATGAATACTCAAAGTACTTGTCACTCTTTTCAATATTTTTTTGAATATATTTTTACTATTCCCTCATAACTTTAGTGCTCTTGGTTTATTGATTACATTGTGGCACCGAAAAATGTTGTGGTCTAATGTAAGTCAGAAATAATTAACAGGCATTAAAACATTTCGAACTTTTCTTTTGTCTGTTGCAATTCTAGAACTTTCTTAAAGGTAATTATGGGTCTCATTAAATGATATTCAAGAAAGAAGGCATAGAAATATACACATACATAACATTAATAATAATAATATATTTTAGTTGTTCCAAGTAAACTGAAAAGGTGAAAATGAATATGAAACAGTTAATAAAGTTGTGGTGATGAGAATTAACAATTAGGAAAAACAATGATTTAGAGTTTGGAAGGGTCAGAAGGAGGAAGAGAAGTTGGTGGGCAGAGGAGTGCCGAAGATGGCCGGGTGTCGAATGCCAATGTGCGTCTTCAGATGGTCCTTGCGGGTCGATCTGTGGTAGCAGTAGGGGCACTTGAAGGTTCGACCACATTCGTGTTTCATGTGAAATTTGAGCATTGAAATATTCTTGAACCTCTTTGAACATCGACAGAAGTAGCGTTCAAAAACTGCACTGTATCCAGCCACTGAAATATTAATATCAGTATTTCAGAATAATTTAACAACTAGGCAGCCAGTCCTAGCCAATGGATATTAAGTTAGATTGTGTGGATACATAGAAGGTCAAGTTAAATGAGTGTGAATATTTTTATTTAATGGCAACTATAGTAACCAATTCTAAATTACTGCTTAAGGATATTAACGTTTCTTTATGACATATCGCTAAATCAAACGTGTTACCAAGGCTTCTCCCAGAACTGGCTTCCAGAAATAGACTTCTACCTGAAATCTACCACCACGTAAAAAGTCTATTTTTAAAAATGAGTGATTTTTAGTGTAATTTGATAATTTCAGAACTAGTAAAACACGCTGATTATCTAAAAACACATTCTTACAACCTTTTCGACCCAGTGAAGGTCTGACTATTTAGGATGAGGTAAATGATGATTCCGACATTGCACGCTTATGGTAGTAAACAACTCACTTGTCACGGTCACATGTTTCAAGAAGTCATAATACCATTCATTTCTGTATAATTCTAAGAAACTTATACTCTAAGAAACCATCTAACAGCAGTCCACTGTTGTTGCAGCGAACCTGCACTTAAGTAAAATTCTCAAAAGTCATTCACATATAGACAATCTCGCATAGGTAAAAATCTTTTACGTTAACTGAATAGTACCTCGCATGAATGAAATGTTACTCCACCATAAAAACTTGTAGCATATAGTAGAAGCACTTTTTGTTCGAGTCTTGTTGATGGATTGAATAAGAAGTTACTGCCAAGGGATGTTTCCATTAGTTCTGTTAAGTAAATGTCAAACTAAACGCAAGCACTGATTCATTGTGTAAACTAAGTTGAAACTGAACACACGCACGCAATGCATAGGGAGAATTAAAAAACTGTCAAAACACACCACCATTCGGGTTACATTTCAATCATTTCTGGAATTATTTCTAAAAAAGAAAGCCTTTCTAGCTTTAGTTTTCATAATCCAAAACTTCAAAAATGATTCACATAAATATATTCAATTCCTTACTTTTAAGATGCTGTAAGTCACAAACTTTCAGAGATATCAATATTTATCAATCTTTTCTAATAATACAGATTAATATAAGAGAGGAGGTATTTATGAAATAATATTTATATTATATACGCAAAGAAAAAACCTTTCTACTCAAAAAGTTATATTTGTAAAATTTATAACAATATGTCATAAAAATTACATTTAGAATATTACTACAAATTGCAAGCGTAATAATTCATAAACTAATTGAAAAAAATACTATAACTGCAAATTTAAAAAAGTGTCCAAGTTTACTAATCTAAAAAACACTTTCGATTTCATTTATAAATTTGTACTATCGTTTTCATAGATTTAAGCTTTATTTAAAGACAATATAAAATTAAATACTCGTACTATTCTGATGCAGGTCAATATGTTTTTAGGAAATAAACTTAGAAAAAATTAAATTTTTCATTAACAGTCAAATTATGATTCAACATTGATTCTAACAAAACTAAGAAAACTCAAACACATTTTATCGTTGAATTTCCGTTTTATTAAATGATTTAGTTTCAATAATAAAATAAATCAGTATCAATTTGCTTGAAAAAGCAACAACTATGCAATAACGAAGAATCAACCAACTAAAGAAAACTAGGAGACAAATGTATCCGATGTTTAACTATAAGATTAATTTTTAGAACGTTTAACATCTGAAATATGGTACAGAATGAGGGTACAAGTAGCTAACGATTCGCCGAAATGTCTGACATTTCACGATAGAATTAAATACATATAAATAACAACAATATACTTTAATATAAGGATTAGTACATAACTAATAGGTGAGTAAATTATAAAATATATATAAAAGGGAAACATATTTAGTTCTTAAAGCATGACTTCAAATGCCAGGAAAGTAATCTAGAAATCACAAAACATTCTTTCTCAAAGGATCCTATGTAAAATGGTCAGAAATACTAAAACCTACTTTTTTTTTGTTTAATTTAAAACAAAATGCATTAAACAAGATAAAATTTTGAATAAATTAAAACCCGTTAGGCAAAATGTAAACTAGGATTTTAGAACAGTTTTTAAACTTGTTCGTGACACAAATCGGACTTCATTTCTGGACTCTGTCTGTCCTGGAAGTCTAACAGGTTAAAAACTAGTCGCTTGGAAAGAGGCCCGTAACTTAAATCATAGTGTGGCAAATAAAATATTTTATTAAACGAAAATTCTTTTATGTTTTATCTCATATGGATATTTTTTACTTCATAGGACAATTTACAAAAAAAAAAAAAGATTCATTAGTTAAAATTTCTTGGGAATATGTATACGTAGAGGGACCAGTATATATTTAACAGTAGTCCCTGAGAGTTAATTGTTATTAAATATATTTATTACTTATAATGCACTATGTTAAAGAGGTATTTTCTTACTTATAGATTGCAATTTTTGCATTATGAATTACTTATATGTGCCTTAAAACAAACTGCTGAAGTTAAGCGTTCAATCATGAGATAATTTATATATTTGCTTTGGTCTTGAATACTGCATCAACAGATTAACATTAATATGAACAGCTCCATTAACTATTTACAACTTTGTTAATTTGTACATGAAAATATCTTATACAGATCCTTGATGCTTAGAGAATGGTTTCTGAAGCGGAGGAATGCTTTCACAGTCCTCAAATTTGATAACAGAGTCACAAAATGGGTAGGAGTTGTACAATTTATTCTCTGATAGTTGCTTGCAAGCTGAAACTGATGGCAGCATGAGATTGGGGACATCTTTTGAAGATCGGTACAGTCCGCAGAGGGAGGAGTGCGTGTTCTTGACATGGAAGAGGAGGGACGAGCGTTGAGTGAAGCCGTTGCCGCAGATGGGGCACAAACATCTCTTGCCACACTCTCGCTTCGAGTGGTAGTTGAAGTGGTGTTTATGAGAGAATTTCCTGCCGCAGTTGCATCGATAGGTTTGTTTCAGGCCGTTATCTGCAACAGATCGACTTAGTTAACGCAATGAACAAGTTTTAACTTCAAAGTATTGTCGGAACTAACATTTTAAAATCAGCATTCATAACGGCCATTTAACATTATACTCTTGAAATTCCGAATAATCGTTTGTTGATTCTCCTTAAGTAAGGTTTAAGCAAAAATTATGAAACTTCGATCAATATCAAATTCAGGATGATGAAACGCAGGTAATACGATGGTCTATTACATTGTGAATGGCTAAAGTATGCAACTGTCAAATGTATATTAATCATATATATTTAGATGAAATCCCAGAAACATTCAGAACACATACGCTTGTAAAAGTATATACCGTGCAGCAATAAATAACCGAAAGAAGACAAAAAGCTAAATAGAGAATGTCTAGTCAGATACATACATTCAGTCAATAATCAATGATCAAACGACAATAACAAATGGGAAAACAAGACTAAGATCTTTCAACTGAAACAAGCGGTCTTAATCAGAGTCAAAAAAACCCTTATTGTGGTTTGATCATTGATTGTTATTTCACGTATTTATGTGAAATCTTTTTATCAGTAAATAATAAATACGCATGTATGCGTGTTATGTCTGTACGCGCTCGTGTTTACCGTAAGAAAAAGAGAAAGGGAGAGTTAAAGAGAACAAAGCACAGCAATGAGTAAAAATGAGACAGTATTTCTTACCTAAAATAATCGATGTTAGCCCTTGGAAAATAACTACCAGCTGAACTAGGGATAAACAAAAAGTTAAATTGGTAGTATTAAGTGATTTTAAAATTTGGTAGACAAAAGTCAGTAACAAACTCAAGTGAATTGGGTTCATATTTTCATATAGGAGCGTTAATTTTGTGAAGGAGAAAAAAAAATCAATTAGGAGAATACAATTTAATAAAAAAGAATGAAATAATACAATTATGTAAGTCGAAGGCACATATGTGAAGCAGACAGTGCATGCTCGGCACTGAACGTGCCCACGTCGCTGCCGTGCTTGTGGATGCAGTGCTTCTTTAGGCTTCCTCGCACGTTCGTTTTGAAAGGGCACAGTTGGCATTCGTAAGTTTTGCCACATTCCCACTTTTTATGATGCATTAGATTGTATTTGCGGGCAGGCCCAGAAAATGTTCTTCTTCCACAACTACAACGCAAAACCTCGTGCTCAGCCAGACCTGCAAACATCCATCAGGTCAGTAACAGTTGCAAAAGAGACACTTAGAGTTTAACTAGAATTGATGCTTAGAGAAGGGCTTACATAAAACATCAATTAAGTCCTACGAGGAGGAAGATAACTACGACTTAGACTCTGCATATAAAAAAAGGAAAAATGAACGAAGTTTGTGTAAGGTCTATGAAGTTAATATGTTCAAGGAGGCCAGGCTTGCTCAGTGGTTACGTGCTCGTCTCTGAACTGATAGAACCTGGGTTCGATCACCACCTGGGTATTCGATTTATTCACGTCTGAGTAAATTTGAGCAAGTCGTCCTTCGGAGAAGGACGTTAAACCGTCGGTCCCGAGCCTGTACGATGTCAGGTACTCGTTATAGGTTAGACATTAATTTTCTCAAAAAATCAAGCATTGTTTTTTCATGAAAAAAAGAGCTTTGTAAAATAAAAAAAATCGTTATTTTTTATTTGACAAAACAAATGTTTATACAAATACATTAATTTGTGCTCGATGTATGCAATATAAATTGCATTCCTTCATGTGAACTCATATAGCCAGGAGAAACCCATAACCCCTGCAGGGAACCTGAGAGAAACACTTTAAGTACAATTGCTAGAAGGTAAGCAAATAGATTCTTTGGCAAATCTGAAATATATTTTTGTAAATCTACAAACTTAAATTTAATAAAATTAGTTCAACAAATTAAGGAAAATCACTAAAATATTTGTAATTTATAAGTTAACAACAACTTAAAGAAGTATTAAGCACATAAAAATTGTATACAACAAAACTGTTTTAAATTAACATTTTAGGACAATAATATATTTTTTTTAAAAATATTGCATTGCAATTACTAAATATTTGTATGGTGAAGTAACTTGATCCCTATAATACTGAAACTAAACTAAAAAAATAACGAAACATTGTTTTTTAATGAATGCTTTCATTAAAAGAATCACTTATTTTCCCATTACAGTTTAATGCTAAATTCCAAAAAAATAAGGATTATATCAATGAAATGATATTCGAACGCGGTGGAGATATATAGTAACTATATTGACGATTTGTAGAACTGAAAAGAATACCACCCTTAGGAAAAACAGCAAATGTAATGGGCGTGGGCTTACATATAAGTTTAACTGAAAATACATAACAGAATACTAGTTATACAAATGGTTTAAGATAAAATGTTAGACTCAAACTATAATAGTTAAAATAAAATTTGATGCAGTGGACTAGAATGGCTTCAGCGGATGTTTTTTTTATGGCTGATATAATCGGACTGGGGGTCAGAAGGGTAGGAACTGTAGTAGTTGCGGACAGAGGGCGACGCTGAGCCACAGGGCTCTGTGGCTGC
This sequence comes from Hermatobates lingyangjiaoensis, assembly GCA_026182355.1. NCBI lineage: Eukaryota > Metazoa > Arthropoda > Insecta > Hemiptera > Hermatobatidae > Hermatobates > Hermatobates lingyangjiaoensis. The sequence continues at coordinate 889,348 of JAPFBL010000063.1, read as the reverse complement.
GACCTGACTAGCCAGGGGCTTTTTCAGTTCTCTCTCCGAGTACTCGCTCCAGCCATACACATGGTTCACGCCAGCCATGTTCAGCCCAGCCTGCTCCACTACAAGGTGGTGCTTCAGCACAATATGATGCTTCAGATTCCCCTTGATGTTTGTAACGTGGCCACAATAGGGGCAAGAATATTTCTTTCCACACTCCCACTTCTTGTGGTGTTTATAGAATCTCCGTACTCTGAAGTTCCTGCCGCAATCACAAACGATCTTCTCATCCAAACCTGCCCACAAACAAATTCTGTTAGCTACAAATTATTCTTCTTCAATGTTAACTGTAATATATCTGCGGATTAAACATGCACGCATCTCAATTCATCTTCCTCCATATAACTATACGTTTAGACTTTCAAAATACTTTCAACCAGAGTACGCAGAAAATTTTGAACTCATTCGTTTTATCTTCTTAGTCTTCAATTCAAAATTTATAAAATTAAGGTAAACAAATCCCACAAGTGATTACAGTGGAAGTTAATAACGCTTCTTTTTAATGTTATATTGATCTTTACAATAATTCAAAAATCATGAATTTTTACCATGCAATATTCAAGTAATACTGTATTATCAGTTATGGCATATTTCGGTATTATACATCAAGATAATACTCTTACTAAATTTCTAGCTTCTAATGTAGCTAGAAGAGCTACAACAAATTCTTAGCTTTTTTGCACGAAATACCTTTCCACCACTAATAGGACCTTTCTTCTAAACAACTATTACATGTCAGTTAAGATATTAAAAATATTTAAGATATGCCACAAAAATTTGGATATATTTTCAATCACACTATGACAGACATCATCCAAATATTATAAAAATAAAAAAAAAAAATGATTTAGGGGTTTGGATTAAATCCAAACTTAATTTTCTCTATGGTTACTATACTTTACTTACAGTGGGCTAAAAAGGTGATAATGTATAGAGATTTGAATGTATAAGTCTGAAACATTTTTAAGAGATTATGAAAAAAACAGAAACACAATAATAAACAAACACACCTACAACTCACTAACGGAATCTTTTTCATTATTCAAGTTAGTCAAAAAAAAAAAAAAAAATTATAGTGTTATTACAATATACTGATTACGATCAGTAGAATTAAAATGCCAAGAATACCTAATTTTTGGTAATAATCATCAATTTCAGACACCCTAACAACCGTCATTGACTGTAAGAGAAAGATGTCTTGCCAACCTTATCTGCGTAAAAGCAAAATTTCGTAAATGAGATAGTATTTCCAAAATTAAAAAAAGATCCCTTCTATTTTACTAAAGTAATCTGTAATTAAAAAGGCAATAACAAGTAAGCAAATACACTCATATACTTGAAAATTGTGAGTTAAAATTCCACACTTAAAAACCACACTAACATGGAGGGTAGTTAAAGTTATAGAATTATAATAATAATAGAATTATAATTATTACTGAATTTTATCCTTCTCCATAAAACTATATGTTTAGACTTTCAAAATACTTTCAACCAGAATACCATAAATTGGATATATGTAGAAATGGCAGTTATATTCTATGGCTAGCACATATATAATTAGCACAAAGTGGTGCGTTTTATGTGTCTGTGTGTGTGAGAGAGAGAAAGATAGAGATTCTATATTTACCTGGTATTATGATACAAATGATATAATCTTTCATATAATTTCAAATTATACAATTCAACTGTGTTAGCTCTTATTCAAAAACTACCCAATAAAAAAATAATTTAAAACATAACATTTTAAATTTATATAAGTAATTGATTTTATAATTCGGAAGACAATGGTTTAAACATTTAAATAATGTATTGTCAGGAGAAACAGTAAATACCCTTCTCATTAATGGCTTTCATTGACTGTCAATTATTGATCAGCCTAAAGATTAAATGTTCTAAACCTCATTAGTTGTGCAATCCGTAATTGTGTGGTATTTACTCATTCTGAGGTAAAATGGATAAACCAACAAAAGAGTTGTTTTCACTTGACCAACCCGTCAGTACCACTTCCCTGGTGTCTTCCTGATGATGAACACAAAGTGTTCGAAACGCGTTGTATAAAACTTCATTTGTGTGGAGACTTTTGTTTGTTTATCCATTTTACCTCAGAATGTTCTAGACCTTGGACAAAAGTGTTTATACCAATCTGAATGCGGTTCAGACACCCTCTTCAGTTTAGTAGGTGAATAGAGTTGTGATTGTTTTGTGCACAAGGGGAAAGAAAAAAAAAACAGTTAGCAGAATATAATTTAATAAAAATGAAATGTTTCATATTATTGGGTTAGACGGAGGCGCAAAGCTCTGATTGAATTAAGCAGTTGAAGTCGAGTGAATATGGATGCAGTGCTTTTTGAGGTTGCCTCGCACGTTGCTTTTATAAGGGCACAGTTGACACTCGTAGATTTTGCCACATTCCCACTTTTTATGGTGCGTTAGATTATATTTGCGACCAGGACCAGAAAACGACCTTCCACAGGCACAATGCCAAACCTCGTTCAACAGACCTGCAAACATCGATCAGGTCAGTACGGCTTACAACTGAGACAACTGGTTCATTAACTGTGCAATCTGTTATAGTGTCGTATTTACTTATGTTAGGAAAAGTATTAAGTCTCCACACAAAAACGTTTATTACAAGAAACTAAACAACGCGTATCGAACACTTAATGTTTTTCTTCATATAGAAAATATATATATATATATATATATATATACATATACATTTAAGAGCTTTGGGATAAATAGGGGTTAATTAATTAAAATGAATACATCTGACACTATTCAGTGATGACGGGAATAATATTGAAATGGCTTAAATTGATCCTTAACTTAAAACTACATACTGAGACATGTCTAATTTATACATAAAAGAGATCCTTAAATACCTGCTCTGCTGGGGTGGATGTTCCGGGGGGTGAGACCAAGCAAGGACTGAGGGTTTCAGGGAGTATTTTTAGGGGTGGGAGGGAGTTGAAAGGAATGCAGCAGGTCATAGCAGGTATATTAGCCTAACTGTACCATGAGAACATGTGACGACTGTCACTCTTATACTTAACACTCTGGCTGTTTTAGCAAGAGCAAAACATATCTTTCTAATTATATAAAAAGTTCCAGAAATGTTATACATCTTGGTATCTGCTCATTAATACGAGTTCATAGGGAGGGGTTCTTTCTGAATGAGTTATTTATTTCAAAAGCCTGCTATTTCCTGATACTTATTATTGATATGCAACATTTTTAAATTGGTATTTGGTTATTAATTAATTAAATTATGGTTATTATTAATTAAAATTATGGTTATTAATTATAAGGTGTTTTGCAAAGTGGGAAATGAAATGGTCACTAGTTTTATTTGCTTCTCTTTTTTTTTTTTCTAGATTCTGAAGAAGAACATCAAGTGTTCGAAAAGCGTTGTTTAGTTTCTTGTAATAAACTTTTTTGTGTGGAGACTTAAAACTTTTCCTAACATGAGACAACTTGCATCTGACCAAAACTGAAGCCTAGCAAACGGCTTTTAAACCTTTGTGGAGTAATCAACATGTCTATCTCACACTTTTTAAAAAGTTCAAAATGCGATCGATACGACTTAGACTAGTCAACTTTACACGAAAACATTCACTAAATGATTAATATGTTTTAGATAAGACTAGTGTTAGTTCTCTATCTTCTGCTTCATAAGAAGGATATTTACATGTCTTCTAATATTAATCAATCAACAGTAAATAAAAAACCGAAATTCTAATACACAAAACAATTTGAAACTATAAATTTATTGGGTTTGTTGTAACACTAAAACTCCTTATTGTTTTCTTTAAATTTTTACTGATTAAAGCCAAGCAACAAAATTAATTTTTTTTTTATTATAAATCAAACTATATGCCAACAGGACAAATTAAAATATCAGAATCATGTAACATTTTTGGAATATACATATCATCGTACTTATATAGCAATTTCAACATAATTAAAGTTATGTGAGAACAATCCTGAAGAAACTGAAAGGCTAAAACACTAAGAGAACCTTTCAATCAGCTCTTAGCTAAAAATAGAACACCCTTAAGAATATAATAACAATTTAGAGAGACAAGGAAGGAGATGTATGAGGAACACTTGGAATCCACGAGAAGATGACTCTAGAGAAGAACTTAAACATGTTGACAGTAGGATTTATGTGTTTAGAGTGCAACAATGAAAACGTTATTCACGAAGGCAGAGAAACTTAAAAAGACGCAAGTTTCTTCAAATAATGGTCTCATTTTTAATAATATATACTTACATGAAGGACTGCTACTAAAATTTACAAACATATATATACTAATTAAATTAAAAGATTCCACGAACTTCCTGCGGGACTCTTCGCTTCCTGATGACGACGACCATCAAAATTAAGAAATGAGTTATTCCTTTGTCTACCTGTGTGCTACCTTCGTTTTCATTCGTTTCCAGTTGAAAGTCTGCTGGACCATTTCATTTATATATATATATATATATATATACTGATAAAAGTATCGACCGTGGAATAGAAACAAAACTAAAGTTTATCGGGACTCGGTCAGTACTTCAAGTTTCTAATAAACTTTAGTTTTGTTTCTATTCCACAGTCTATACTTTATCAATATTTATAGAATTTGGGATAATAAATATGGGTTTCTATGAGGATATAAGAAGAACTGACCGAGTGCCGATAAACTTTAGTTTTGTATATATATATATATATATATATATAAAGATTTCACATGAACACGTGAAATAACAATCAATGAAGCCACAATAAGAAAATGGGAAAACATGACTAAGATCTTTCAACCGTAACAAGCGGTCTTGTTTTCCCATTTTCTTATTGTGGTTTGATCATTGATTGTTATGTCACGTGTTTATGTGAAATCTTTTATATATATATATATAAACCATCAATGATCAAACCACAAGAAGAAATGGGAAAACAAGACCAAATTCTTATTGCGGTTTGATCATTGATTGTTATTTCACGTGTTTATGTGAAATCTTTATATATATATATCTGTTCAAAAATGAAGAAAAGCAACACACAGAGAAAGAGACAGACTTACAAACTCAAATTTTCGGATGATCCGTCTTCAGGAGAAAAGAGAATGGGCTACCAAGCATTCTTAGTTTGTAAGTGTGTCTCTTTCTCTGTGTATTGCTTTTCTTCATTTTTGAACTGATTTGCGTCCAGTTTGGATCGTTCATATATATATATATATATATGATCAAACCACAATAAGAAATGGGAAAACAAGACTAAGATCTTTTTTTTTTTGACTCTGACGAAGACCGCTTGTTACGGTTGAAAGATCTTAGTCTTGTTTTCCCATTTCTTATTGTGGTTTGATCATTGATTGTTGTTTCACGTGTTTATGTGAAATCTTTTTATATATATATATATATATATGAAGTCAAACTATAATATATAAGTTTTTTTTTTTTAAATAGATGAATTTCTTTCTATAGATGGAACTTTAGCAATACTAATTATTTAGATCTAAAATAATAAAGTTTCTACTCTTTCAAAATGCAATACGCTTAGTCCCCTTTGGTGGAATTTTATGGCAACTATTGTCTATCGCGGATAACAAGCCATCAAAGTTCAGAATGCAAGCTCGTACAAACTAGAAAAATAATATGAAAATGCAACACAGATATCAGTAAAATACTCAACATACTCCTGTCTCTGTTATTGAAGAACTAAACAATTAGTTGCCCAAAATGGACTTTCATTCTAAGACAGAGTGTACAATGCTTCACGTGGAGGGCACAGAATAAAAATCTACTTCTAAAACCAAAATTATTGTTTGGATAAGTTGGTAATATTTAGGAATGGTAACATTACATCACTTAAGCGTACTCAACTAACACACGTCGAGTATCATAAGTACTTTATACAAAAGTTAATGTTTGCAAATATCTCATTTATAAGGAGACATTGTTAGCAGAGATTTATCGTAAAGCGCTTGAAGCATTTATAAACTCACAGACTGTACTTCCTCTTACCACCCACAACTTAATCCCAACCTCTTTTGGTTTACAACATTTACTTTCTGAATTTAATTACTCAATTTATGTTAAATATATTCCATAGTATTTCTTTTCTAAACTCAATAACATATCTGACTATATAATACTTGCTTTTTTATTTATTTGCAGATATAGTTACTGACGAAGAGTAAATAAGAGATATGATTCCTTGATCAACAAAGTCAATAAAAGGGATTGCAGGCCAAACTGATACACTCACCTTATCAGGAGTGAAGTTTCTGAATCTGCATTCAACTCCATGAATTTCTGGACTTTCAAATTTCAACAGTATTAGGGAAGATTAAGTCAAGTTAAATTGATTTCTGAAGGCTTATTTCTATTAGGACATACTTATAATGCAATAAGTAAACATTACTTTAAGAAGGAACAATCTCAAAATTAAATATAAACTGGTGATTAACATCAGGAGAAAATAATTTGTATTTAGTTCGTCACGAGATGGTTTTGAGAGTATATGTGGGAGGGCTACAGGGAAAAGATAAGCATAGAGGGAAAGAGATTATTTATTGATGAGGAAGACTCGCGGAAGGGTTTTGGGGGAGCTGGAGGTGCCTGACGATGAGGTGTCTACTGAGGTTCGACCTGATGCTGGTGTAGTAAGGACAGTGCGGGCAGCTCAGGATCCTACCGCACTCATTTCTTGCATGTGTTCGGTAGTTAGATTGGGCATAGCTCCCTCCAAAGCTACGACCACATTTGCAGAACAGCTTAACCCCACTGTTTCCACCTGAAAAACCCTTTGGTTAGACTCATTGCTTACACAGCATCCAATTCCACTTACCCTTCGTATCTTTGAAAACCATCAAAAGATATTAATAAATTAGACACATTAAAATCCTACATCTAGATTTCTGGATTCAGTAGGTAACAACAGAAAGTTAACTACACAAAGTAAATAGCACACAAAAGGTAAACCATTATATACCATTTCCATATTTTAAAAAAGCTAAATGGAAGAAATTTCATAACCATTAAGAAAAAATAGAAATTTACAATAGTCATATTGATTTATTTCACAGAAACTATTCATAATTTTATTTATAAACAAACATACTTTATTACATTTTACTACTTCACCAAGATTTAATAAAACTGCTTTTAGCAAAGTGTTTGAAATATTTTTTTAATAATAAATTAACTGAAGGAAGATACTCTCACTATAGGTACTACTATAATAAAAACAACCCGGAAAAGATACTACAATTTTCAAGTTGTAAGAACGCCTATAAGGAACATAACCTCATTTTAGAAGATCTTCCCTTTATACGAGTATTTCCGTAAATAAGAAAATTACATTTATGAGATCGGTTTCAGTTGTACATCCATTTAAAAGTCCATTTTACTTTAATTAAATAAAAAAAAAAGTCTATGAAGTACATATTCCAATTTTCAAATCTGGTTTATTTTATAATATCAGAGTTTTTAATGAAAGTGTTGGAAGCAGGAAATATAATAAATAAAATAACTAGAAAAGATATGAGAGCTGAGGATACATACATACTCTGTATTACTTATAATCTACGAGGACCAAAGCAGGGTGGATTTATAGATAAAGCGGTTTTAGAGTAAAGTCACAAAAAGGAAGAACATACCCTTTAAAGTATAATAGTGTACCAATGTTACGGGTACGCACTCTGATTGGGGGCTCTCAAAGGTCAGACCCAACTCATTTTCCTTTTCCTTGCCTTTTACTCTTTTAAAAACCCTCCCTCTCAACAGCAAACTCTCAACGACTTTCTTTCAATCCATCCATTAATGTGTGACTCTGACAACTGCTGCTTGATCTAAAGATCCAACTTGTAACTCTCTAAAGTAACAACTTGTTACCCCTCTTTATAACATCTTTTAATTTCTCCAGTTATTGTGAAATCATGTTATTATTGAAGATACCAGTGTATGTAAGACGTCTATCTTCTTTAGAGGATAATGCTTTCTTCAAACAGTTTAAGGTTAACATTCACTTTACACAGCATTCAATTCCACTTACCCTTCGTATCTTTGAAAACCATCAAAAGAGATTAATCAATCAGACACATTAAAATCCTACATCTAGATTTCTGGATTCAGTAGGTAACAACAGAAAGTTAACTACACAAAGCAAATAGCACACAAAAAGTAAATAACACTCATTCATAACATTCTCTACACATCTGTAACTAAATTTAAAATAATGCTATATATACGTGAAAAAATAATAATAAGTAATTAGGATTGTATTAAAGGGAAAACGAATAAATGATCAAAAGTCTTCATAGTGTCTTAAAAAAACCAGTTCTTCAATTTTAATACAGTTTTTTGTCAAAGGGAGACTTGAATAAAGAACAGAAAAAAGAAATAATAAACTAATAAAAAAAAATCTGGAGTGGCCTACAGTCAACTTTATTGTAAGTAAACTTAATATCAAACTTCTTGTTTATATAATGTTCCATTTAGGCATAATATAAATAGGAGTCTTTCATTCCTAGACGTAGCATAGATAGTGATTGAGCCACTTTTCAATAGATATGCTTATTTCTGTATATCACACCACTGATGCTTATAATATCATTAGTAAAACTACAGCAGTAATAACATTTTTGAAAAGCACAAGAGTAGATTTTGTGTTACGAAATAATCTCTTACAGGAGATTATTTTGTTCCAATAGCCAGTGAATTTCTTATATAGTTTATCTGGCCACCTTCTACATTAAAGATTTAAGACAAAGTTTCAAATTTAAAACTTGAAAATATTTCTATTTAGACTGAAAAATGTTAGAAACATGTAAAAAAAAATATCGTTTTAAAATAATTTTTATTTTAAGATGTGGGATAATTACATTTATTACCTTCAAAAAATGTTTTCAAATTTGAATGATGTTTTACATTTTTTGGTCTTTTATAGAATTATTACACTGTATTTAATAAAAATCAGTTTTCTTTTCATTTGTCAAAAGTCATAAAAATTCAATTTACTCTGAGCGAGTCTTATCCTTTTCCTGCGTCCTGTGCTCTGTTATAAGGTTACTGCAAATGTATATCCAGAAAAAAAATATTAGTAATTAGCCAGTTTTAAATACTGAAATCAAATTCAAAATCAGGCTTTTCAGTATAACTTAAAACTTTTATAGCTGGAAGCTTCACATTTTTCACAATAATAATTATGAACTATTCGACTAGAATGGTAAAAAAAAAACTGGTTATATGTTAACAACATGATAGGAAAGAGTCCATTACTTTCACTTCAATATTACCCAAGTTCAATTTTTTTGGCAAGATTTCATGGTTTTTCAATGAGCAGTTTAGCGTCAAAAACATTTTCTGAAAATAGAAAATGTACTGTAACACCCCTTTGGTGAGTGTAATTTTGAAAAAAAAATATCTCAACTCATTCTCCACAGAATGTTCTATTTGTAGGTACAGTTTCATTTTCATCCGTTAAACGGTATGGCTTGTATCGCTCTCACAAGCTTTCAAACTGAATTATAAGTCAAAATGTTTACATTTTATTGAAAAAAAATTTCCTTTTTTAAAAATCTGGGGATATTTTCGTTAATTGCTTTTATAGCCTCAAAGACAATTCAAAATTTTAAGACTCTAGAATTAGTAGTTTAGGAGAAAAAAATGTCGTCTAAAAACAGGTTTTGAGCAAAAAAGTGACTCCTATCATGCATAATTGCTTCAAAACAATAGAGTTCATCTACGCTATTTTTTTAGTGCTCATCTGATGCACATTTTTATGTAAAATATCAGCTTGATCCATCAAAGATTCTGGATTGTAGTGTCTACAAACTTTGGATACATACTCACCCACCCACCCACAGACATCATGGGAAAATTTCATAAAACTTCTGGGACCTCAAAACATGTAATTCCGTCAAAATCTCGAAATCGATTTCTTTTACGATCACTTTACACAGTAAAGAAATAATAACAATAAAAAACTTTATTTACAAGAAAAATAAAAAACATAATAATAGTTTTAATAATAATAAAATGATTTTAATAATATCAATAATTAACTCAAATCAACCAATAATTAATTCACCAATACGTCATATGATCAATAAATCAATCACTCAATAACCGATGAATAATAATAAATATATTTTTTTTGTAGAGAGCTGAGAGATTGACTAAGTCAGCCTTTCGATGCTAATTTCTCGAGGGAGCATTGCATCTCCTATTAATCCTAAATTGCGAGTCCTAAATTTTACCTAACTTATGTGTATTTAGAGTAGAGATCTTTAACGAGTATTTGACATCGTACAGGCTCGGGACCAACGGTTTAACGTCCTCTCCGAGGGACGACATGCTCAGATTTATTCATCTCTCTTGTGAATAAATCGAGGGCCAGAGTGGGTATCGAACCCGGGACCACCAGTTCAGATGCGAGCAAGTAGTCACTGAGCTAACCTATCCCCTACAAATAATAATTACTAAAACATTGTATCTTTTTATAACATACCAACAAAAATAAATAAATAAAAACAAAAGAATTATTGATAGAGGTTGAATGTTTGAGGTAATCTAGCTGCAAGTAAGCACATACGAGTATGTGCCTCTTTAGTTCTTACGGTAACTTGAGTTGCAGTAACAGGGATCTGGGTGAGGAGTTTCTGCCAACAGTAACACTTCATGTTCTTGAAGGCTCAATTTCAAAACATGATTTTTTTATACCCTGTGCTAATTTTTTTTTTTTTGAAGAACCACATACATTTTTTGATCAGGGCTTTGCACCTGCACGGGCAAAGTCAAAATTTTAGTTTTTTTTTTATATATTGATATTACATATATATTAGAAATATATGTGTGTATAAATATATTTAATGTAAAAACTAATTTTTTTCTTTTAAAATAACTAAAAATTTCCAACACAGGTATTTTTAACAATATATTTTTTAATAGTCTTTCTTTCCTCACTTTCAATCGGTGAATTCGAAATCAAAATCGAAAGCCGGGGTCAGAACACAAGTAAAATGAGAATAAATAGGAAAGGAGCAGAGCACATGTGATCACAGCGTTTGTCCTGTAATCACTTACAGACAAATGTAATGTTACATGCTTACTTTAATGTAATGTATTAACATTAAAGCAGACTGAGGTCTGCCATGGTCTTCGTAAAGGAAAGAGCCGAGGGTCGGATTAGGACCTGGCATGGTCAGAATACAATCCCGCAGGTAGCCGGCGTGACGTTTTTAGCGGTAATAAAAATTACCTAATTAGACATGCAACCCAGGCAAAATATTGTTGGAAACCAACTATAATTCACTGAGATGAAATTTCCAATGCAATACAAAAAAAAAAAACTATGACGTATATATTCGTCAAGCGCAGTGGTAGGCAGTTTTTCTTCGACGAATATATACGTCATTAGCAGTGAAAGGGTTAATAAAAAAAGACAGAAAAGCAGCGACAAAAACTAACTTTCATATTTTGGCCTTCGTCGTAATGATGAGAGGAAATAAGTCTTCTGCTGTACTTAATTTAATTTAATTTATTCTGAGAATAAATTTATCTATTTCTGCGACATTACAGTAAGTACACAACACATAAACCACTACATTTTATTTGGGACTCTGACGTGAACGTTACTGGTAGATCTTAGTCCCATTTTTAAATTCATATTTTCTGGTTGACACGCTGATTTAACTTTACATATTTACGTTCCAAACTTTTAGTATAATTAAAATAAAAATAAATGAACCACAAGAATAATAATCAAAATAAGATCATACAACAAAATACTGAGAAATAATCTCGCTCACTTACTTGGACATTGAGTTGCTTGTTTGCCCCTAAAGCAGATACTCTGATTTTTGAGATTTCCTGAGATTCATTTAGATTGTCAAAATAAAGAAATGTGTTTTTATAGGAGTTTGGCAATATTTTTCTGTTATTCAGTAAGCAAGATATACGAAATAAAAAACTTAAAACTCAAGTATGACCTCCGTACTTAAGAGATAAGTGAATCAGAGAATGCGGGTACACAAACAGTTTGTCTAGGAAAAGTACAACACTATGATCAAGAGGCATTTTAATTGAAATTAATGAAATATCTTACAGCGCACCATTTAAACTATAATGTCAGTAGGAAACAAGTTTTTTGTTGATTTTGAGTTAGAGGCGTTGAGGGAGGTTAGTGGTGCTTGACCCGGGTGTGGATTTTGACACTCCGCTGGCACTTGGCTTGGTAAGGGCAGAGGGCGCACAGATAGACTCGTCCGCACTCTGTTTTTTTATGGTACACCAAATCACTCTTCCTCTTGAATTTTCGATTGCACTTGCAAAAGTATCTCTGCAATACGGGATCAAATTCTCCTGCAACAGAAGCCTGTTTGTTATTTAACAGTAAAGATTTCATAAGACACATTAAACCGTAACCCATTTGAAGGGAAATTGATGCAATGTACTGAATGAAAGCATTAAATAGCAATACATTATGCCCAATAATTACTTTTGATTCACAGTTCAAAGATTTTTAAGAAATTTTTTTCAGGAATAATATTAACAAAACTCGACGAACTTAATATAGAATGCTTAATCTTTACCTTTATTTAGTTTCAGTTAAAACTTCGGTATACACCCTACATACACCGTCCATTTCTGATATACTTAATTAAAATCCAAGTGGTAAATTATGTACTCCGAAAAATTACTATTCAACAGAAATACGCTATTCCTCCCAATATTTTCAAAAACATGATACAAAACATATAAATCAAGCACAAAATTGACGTTATTTAATAAGCAACAATGTTTGTATTTGTAATTATTAGCAAGTGTAACACTCTGATTTTCAGAAAAGAGACTTGAAATAAAAAATGGTTTATATACATTTTAGTACGACATTTAATCTTTACAAAAGGGACTTTTACAATGATTAGTTGGATGATAAGGACATTTAATTTACACAATAAAATAATAATGTAATATTTTATAAAAATAAAAATCTCTAAAAGAATTATATTTCAAGTCATAAAGTTGTCACTGTAATAGCATGAAGATACGTACCATTCCACAAGTCTCTAAGGTAATCAATAGCAAATACTAATAAAGAATTACCATACGTTTAAGGTATATTTCTGTGATATAGGTTGAAAACAAAACAGATAATAGTTGAAGCAATAATATGTTTATTTAATTTATTTAGTGTACAAATAAATTGTCAAAATAAAATCAAAAATATTTACAGATAATTGTTGTTTTTTCTGTAATAAGGTTTAAAAAAAAAGGAATTATCATGATGTTATGAGAGGCAGCAAAGTGCTGAAAATAATGTTGGAAGTGATGGCGGAGGTGGTCCGTGTATGGGTCCACAGCTTCCATCCACATTCCCTTCTCTTGAGGCGTACATTCCTCGAGTACTTTTGCTCACACCATCACAACGTCATCTGAAATGCACAGATTTGGTCAGGATGTGGATACATAATAAGAGTCTATTGGGAAGCTTCAAGGAAAGACCTCGTTGGACAGTCGCTACAGGGAGGAGAGGACCAGGTTGTGACGGACGGCCACGTGACTCTTCAAACTGCCTTTAACATTGGTTTTGTGCGAGCAATAAGGACACTGGTACAATCTTCCGCATTCCCATTTTTTGTGATACTTGAAGTCAGTCATCTTTGAGTAACTTCGACCGCACCCACATTTTATTTTCTTATCTGAAAAACACACGAGTAGTCAAAATAACAATCATCCATCGGTATCCCATTTAGTAATTAACAAATTTATCTCTGTAGAAATATTTATGTAGAATTTCAAAGAGGTCTCTACATGCGCCCATCTTGGAATGTAATGTTTTCCAACTGCATCATGAATCCAAACATGGTGTGATTCAAACTTCTTTCCTCTTGCTGAAACATTTAGTATTACTTACAACAAATTTATAACCAATGCCTCCAGTTTAACGCAATAATATATTTTACACATTGGTTATTATAAATAACCAATTATTATCAGAGATAATTCCAGATGACTGTTTTTATTAAATAACGTAAAATATATAGTAAACAATGAAACAGCTGTTTTACCTAACAACTGGATTTTACTCGGGATCCGATTTTGGAAAGATTTAAAGCAACAAAGAAGCCCATATAATGCGTACGGTCCCAAAAGTCCAAAAATCCTATAATGAGTAATCCTATAACAGAAGTTTGATTTCAAGAATAGCAAGTATGATCGAAAACTACATGACTTTTCTGTTTCAAATAAGGGCTTATGAGAAACTATTTGGAAATGATTATGTTTTGAATGAGAGGTAGAAATCGTGAATTCTAGTCGTTTTATTAAGACTGTGTCTCCATATGTTTCTATTAGTGAAATGTTTATTAAAGTTGGGTTTGGGTTTTCTCAACCAGTACAATATTGCTTTACACTTATCAATTATAGCCATAATTATTTGACGCAAACTCATCTGTCCAGTTGTGAACCTGGGCTGCACAACTTTATTACAGAGCCTTATCCAGAAAAAAAAACTGAAATGTCCTATACTCAACTTTACTACAAGTCAACATAACATCGATCTCGTTCATAATGAATAGGGTTTTGATATGTTTTACCATAAGTCTGCCATTGAATCGATCATTCTATAATTTTACCTGTTACTATCGTGTTGAAGTAATATCATGTTTCTGGGTAATGAATTATAAAATAGATATTCAATCTTTTATGAAATTAATGATTCCAAGCCTTTCATTCTGGCGATTCCATTCTATCAGTTTTAACAATCTTGAATCATTGATGTAGAAGAATCTGTAATGTTATTATTATTTTTATCCCTTAAGATCGTTATTTTCTACAAACTTAACATGTTACTGCAAAAGGGATTAGTAGTTGCTTAGTGTAATACTACTCTTTTAATATTGTAAGGTAAGAAATAAAATTTACCTGTCCAAATAACAGGAGAGTCCTCTCTCCAGGTTATACTGGAGAAACCGGTTTTTCGGACGAATGTGCCCTCCAAAGATTTTATCCACAAGTTAAGGAGGAATAGAGGAGTGGTTTAAATACATATTTTAAAGTTATTACCAATTTAATAAATAAATAATAAAAGTCTTACCTTACTGTTGTTACAGTGATAAAATTTTAAACTAAATCATAAGTCAAAAGTTTAACTTTTACCAGAAAAGTGACCTTTAAGATTATTAAAAAATTCTTAATGAACTTAAAAGAAAAATAGTTTTTCTTTTTCAGTTCATGCTATTATTAACTTTAATAATGCTAAAATATCGAGGCACAATAGTTAATAGTTTAGGTGGAATAAGTGGTAAATTTTTTACAAAAAAGTCACTTTCCCATGAAAAATATTGTCCGAAAACAATAGGGCATACCCACACTTACAGGACCAATTATTGTGTAAAATATGGGTTATCCATATTTGATCGATCAAACGGTGTAGTGTGTCTGGATACTTGTGGATATACACTCTCCCACATTGTACACGCAGAAATCAACAGAAAAAAACATCAGAAAAGAATTTTTCTACACAACAAAGTATGTATATTTGTCAAGATCTTATCTTTGAATTTTATTTATGATTACTCTACTTTACTCATAGTAAAGTAACAAACACCTATTATCTTCGACTCAGTTTTGATGAAAAAAAAATGCTGTCAATAAAACCAAATCTAACAATTATAGCAGACTGTTATTATTCTAAGTTCAATTTTCAGTTTTTATAACAAAAACTAGAATTTGTTTTGCTGATTATTAGGTTAGGTTGCAGTGGCAGTTTCACAAGAGAACACACGTAGGCCAAGCATTGGCCCTTTGTGATACCACACAATGAAGATTGATTCTACAGTGGGAGTCCTAAATTTTGCCTAACTGAAATGTATTTAGAGTAGGGATCTTTAACGAGTACCTGACATCGTACAGGCTCGGGACCGACGGTTTTACGTCCTTCTCCGAGGGACGACGTGCTCAGATTTATTCACCTCCCACGTGAATAAATCGAGGGCCAGGTGAGGATTGAACCCCGGTCCTATCAGTTCAGAGGTGAGCACGTAACCACTGAGCTAGCCTGGCCCTTGCAGATTATTAATTTTAGGTTGAAATTTTTCACGAAAATTCGTTATTCTTCAGTAAACCGTTTAGGCTGAAAAAATTATGAAATCATCACTTTCCGGTCATGCAATTTTAACAAAAAAGAAACTTCAACTCATTCCCTTAAAATGTGCTGTTATTGGTATATTTTCATTATCATCCCTCAAACTGTTTCAAAAACAATCGTAATCAACATTTTTTTACATTTTTTGATAAAAAGTACGTTTTTGATTACTTTAAAAATCTGATTTTTTTTTCAGTTATTGCTTGTTAGTTTTATTATAATGCCAAAATTTTAACTCTGTAGAAATAATGGTTAAGGAGAAAAACATTGGTGACTAAAATAATATTTTGAACAATAAATTACTTTACAATCATGCCATATTGGCCAATATACGGAATAAAAAGGGTACATCTACACTATAGGACATATTTTTGTGTAAAATCTGAATATCATGAATCAAACAGAGTGGAATGTAGCGTGCCCATATATCGGCTAATTACGTCTTTGAAGAGAATATGTTATTACACAAATGAGCATATTGCCGCTTAGATGAGTTCTCAAGACAAATATATCCTCTTCAAAAGAAACTGTCCACTTTATTCAAGTTCTTTCATCACTATTTATATATTCACTCTATTCACCCTTTTGTAGATCAGTAATTAAACATACAAATGCGTGTACATATTTTTAAAAATGTCAAATACAATTAGATATTTTATCACAATGAGGTTTAGTATGAAATATTTATTCATCAATAACTACTTTGAATAAGTAGCTAGTACACATAACGGAGAAGGTTTTATAAGCATAAAGTGTTTATACACATTTTTCATATACGTTTTGAAACATATATTTTATAACATGTAATTATATGTACAAATTTTCTGCGCACTGACTTCAAGAAATAGCTATATTAAGGGATGATTGACCCTTAATGTCAACCCTACCATGTTTATTTTGCTGAAACAGGTCAAACGACTGCAACAACAGTAAGTAAGGTAAGACTTGTAATATTTATTTAATAAATTGGTAATAACTTTAAAATAAATATTTAATACTACTCCTCTACTCCTCCTTAACTTTTGTAAAAATCGTTGGAGACCACATGATTTCGAAAAACCGGTTTCTCCAGTATAATCTGAGTTTTTCTTTCAGACTAGCCCAGAACACAGAATGCAATGACCACCTGTGGTAGTATGGTTCTTTCCCACTTACTCGTATTTCAATAGACTGAATGTACGTGAATGTACCAAATGCTGGTAATTTCAAACAGTTATTTCTTCATAAATATTATGCTTCGCGGTGGATATTAAGCATCTATGTTAACAGAGACTTTACATAAGACTTTCTATAGATAAAATTTCTAGTCACATATGATTCTTGAAAATAATGCCAACATTTGAAGACTCAAGAGGTCACAATAATTGCAATAGCCTGTTAGATGTATTCGTTTTAACTATGAAGACACAACCAGCAATAGCTGCAACTCAAGCAAGACCCAGATGAAATCTAAGCAGAATATAGCAAATTACTGAATGAAGTATTAACACAGAGTAGTTCAAGTCGAGTGTCAGCAGCTATTTCAAGAGTGACTGTGCAATATCTATTATCATGACCTGTTAAGGTTGAAAGATCTTATTCTTTTTTCCCTTTTCATTTTGTGATATATATATATATATATACTTTTAACATAAAGAAAAGGAAACAGTAAGTTTAGAAAAGGCTCAACACGATATTTTATATCCGTCGTGTTCAGTAACTTTCTGTGTTGGTTAATGTTTCGTTAAAACTGTAAATAGTCTAATCGACTATCCATTTTTGAAATCATATATACCAAAATGCAAAGAAACAGACAAAAAAATTATCAATAAAAAACCAATTTTTTTTTTATATTTCGACATTTGTCAGGAGAAGAAATATTCTGATTGAGATGGAAATACCTCCTTCTAATGGCAAAGGATGTAAACACATAAAAGTTGTTGGTGTTTTTCCTGTCGACATTTTATTACAATAGAGGCCCTGTTATATTTTAAATGATAAATAAATAATAATATTTTTTAAATAAATGAGTGTGGTACATGGTTATTTCACATGATGCAATGCATTTTTATCTGTACGCGAAACCGTGGGGACTAAGCAGTGAAACGATCGAAGAGAATAACTGAACTAGCGTAAAAAACTGCGATATCACAAGTAGTATAAAAAAAATCCTTTAGGAAAGGTTTTAGGGGCTGCTGAGTGAAAAACAAGTAAGGATGAGTCTTGCTTTATTAAGCAATTGCCATTTAGTCACCAAAATGTTTCTTTATGCCTACTTTTAAAACATAATCATTCAAACTGAATTGCCCATGCAAACACAAATCTCAAAGTACCATATATTCAACATCAACCAACATTCAGATTGCATGGTGATCACTTATCTTTCTAACTGACAATCCCACCTTACACCCTGAGTAAGAAAAGTCACTAAGTAAGATACTTCACGTGAACACTTTTTCTCTTAAGTTCTCAGCGTTTTCATATTCAATAACAATCTATTTTAAATGTTATTTACCTGTCATTAATGGCTTGTTGACCTCATCATATTGGGTTTTTCTATAGTCGAATGTTTATTTCATAAGATAATTTATTGCAAATTAAATCATAATGCATAAGACAAGGTTCGTTCACAAATTAGAATATATCTGAATGATAAAAAAAATAAATAATCTTCTTTAAAAACTGTAAATTTTAAAATCACAGTTTTAATACATATACTGTATATGTATAAGGTATACATAAAGTATTTGGGATACTCATTTTCCACAATATTATGACCAAACTGTACAGTTTCTAGAAACAAAACATTTGTTTTGATGAAGCGCAAATGAGAAGTACATATTGTTTTTTCGTAAAGGAAACATAATACAAGTTAAAAATAACAATGCTTGCGTAATTAAAGTTGATTAATTTGAATATGAATATATGGATGCATGCTATTTGCAGCAAATTATAAAGAATGATATTTCGACGGAAAGCCAGATGGTGTTATGTGTGGATTACATAGGGAAGGACAGCTTGGGAGATGAGGTTAACTGGAAACTGGCCTCGGTTGGGTGTTTTGTACCAATGTGGACTTTGAGGTTCTGCTTGATGTTAGTCCTGTGACTGCAGTAAGGACAGTAGTACAGCTTACCGCACTCCCACTTCTTGTGATAAACATAGCTCGACTTGGCTTTGAAAGTACGCCTGCAAGAGCATACAAACTTGCAGGTTCCAGGATCGTAGAAGGGATCTGAAAAACAACAAGAGCTCATCAGTGACAATATCACTGTACTAGAGATGGGCTGACTGCTAACAGACTGGGAAACGGCTGATGGCGCTTACTCGGGGAGTCGCTGCTGGAGCACCCACATCTAACAACAAAATCAACATTCAACAACTTGTACGAAAATTAAATCAGATATATAACTTTCGATTAACTCGACACCATTCCATTTCTTAATAAAACAGTACTTCTAAATGTTTTAAAAGAGTAATAAAAAAAATGACTTTAGAAATAATTAAGTATTCAGTATTTACTAATTAATATAAATCTGTATTACCTGTCACTTTTAGAAGCTAGGTTATACTGATTTAAAATTTAAAAAAACTCAATGTTAGACAAAATAAAGGGTAAAGAAATGAACATATTGAGAAATTTATTTAAACTAAACAGTTAAATTCAATCCATAATAGTTTTCCATATCTATGGGAATAACATGACAAATTAAACATAAGGAGACTTTATTTAGAAAATATATTAAAAGGAGTCAAATAATATCCCATTATCTTAAATTGCTACATATTATTAACTATTGAAAGGGGAATGTTGTCACGGAAGCGTGACGCGAGGGAACTGAGAATCCTTTATATCTGCAGACATACATTTTTATTTAACTAACACCATGATCATTCATATATATTTTTTCTTGATCACAAATTCAATAAAAAATAGATATTTACTTACAAATAAAGAACAAGCAAGATAAGTATACAGTTAAGAGTGCGTTATTAGAGGATATCAAATATTCATGATAAGATGAAGATGTAAATGTTCAGGAAACGACAATGAATTGTTTGAATGACTATTAAAAGGTTTAAAAATTCTACACGTCAAAACTGTGCAGCACACTCGTGAACATGTTTATAAACAAAGAAAATATTTGACGAATAGATAGGTTCAAAACGCCAAGTCATTATTAAGAGTGGTCTGAAACTACAACTACACATACTTAGCCAATTTAAATGGATGAGCATATGAATTCTTAACATAAGAATGAAAGAAAAGCAGTGGTGACAGGAGTCACTGGTAATTGGAAGGAATATGCCACAATCTAGCGTGCGCCGTCCCTTTGCTTGAGGTGTCCTGAGAAGAGGATGTTGCTTGCGGTATGATAGTCACGACTCCGGGTGGCGCTGCAGGAATCGCCAAAACAACATGCGAAGTTGATGGGTTGTCTGCATATGGGGCTGTCGTCGGTTCGGCGACTGGTTTACTCGATGCCGCAAGTGATCTCCCACTACCCTCCTCTTTGCTGCTACCTGCCCCACTCACTGTTGCTTTTCCATTACCTTGTGAATGTACCTGAATAGCACTAGATGATCCAGCATTTCCCTTCGTCTCTTCCTTATTATCTTTACTTATAATTGGGCGGAATTTCTTCATAACATTATTAATATAAGCATCTTGTATATATTTCAAAGTATTTGATGCACGCTTTCGATTTTTTAATGTTTTCTTTTTTGTCCGTCTAGATTTCTCGTGAGTTAAGTCATTTTTTGTAAGATCAACGCAAACAATATTTCGATTTCTTGCTGGAGCCAATGGTTTAGGAGTCTCACTCGATTTTGTTTCCACTGCGGAAGTCAATGGTGCAATCCTTCTCAATCTCGTTGGCGTACTCATAATGTCACTATTTGAACCAACCCCGTTTGAGCCAGCGCCCGTTGTTGCTACTATAAGAGGCCCAACAATGGAACTACCAACAGAACAAACAATAGTTGGAGAAGGAACATTCATAGCAGAAGTTGTAACAATATTACAAGGACTAGGACCTTTATGAATTACTGATTCAGTGTTTTCAGAAACTCCACTTTTTGAAAACTCTTGATTAACAGTATGTACATTTGGAGATGTAACTGAATGAGAAGTAGAAAACCGTGACTCCTCAACTCTAGACGTCGCAGCTACATTTGCTCTATCTAATTTATTTCTCGCACCTCGTAGGCGACGACTTCTTCTGACACCCTGTCGATAAGGAGGCCTTCTTGTATCAAACTGCCCGCGTTCCGACCTCGAAGACCTGTACCTATCTTGATATCTTTTGGAAGTAAATCTTTCTGAGCGCGACTTTTTCCACTTAGCATCATTACTGCGGCCACCATCCCGATTACCTCCTCCCTTTCGTTCCTCAGATGTCTTGGAACTATTAAAGAAATAGTCCTCATTTTTTGAAGGGGCAACCTTTTGCTCTTGAGCTGAAATTGTAATCCACTTTCCCAATACGCTTTCCAAAAGTGAATTCTTATCCAAATCAGATGATTCAGTCACTTCCAGATTTTTTGAAATAGAATCAACCTTATTTTCAAAATAACTAAGAGTCTCTTCTGTTGAAGTTCCCGCAATGCTCGTAACTTCAACGATTTTCCCGAGAGTCTCGTTCCCCTCCTGAGGTTTGTCTGCATCAGTGACATCGTTAGTACACGAAGGCTCTTGATCTTCCAGTGTAGTTTGCAAGCTGTTGACAGCTACAAATGATTTCCGTTGAGGGCTTTTAGCCAGCTCCGACCCGTGGCCACAGTGATTTTTCACGTGATAACAGAAGTGATTCAACTTGGCGAACACCTTGCCACATTTGCACTTGTAGGTAGAAGTTTCAAGAGCAGCTTCACCTGAAAGAAAAAAGTCTAGTCAGTTTAAGAGTAAATAACATCAAATAAATAATATGAATAGAGTTTATTATTCATTTTAAAAAAATGTAAAATTATGTAAACGTAAAAACGTTTTTGTACATATATATGATAATTGTACAAATGCATATAAATAAAAGTGTAAAATTATGAAAAAAAACAAAAGAACAGACTTTCCACCGTTTTCAGGAAAGAATATTCAGAAAGAAATTCAGAAACAATAATAGAAAGGACAAGGATATACACATATATTACTATAAAATCGGAAAGGCTATCCAAACTCGACACACACGAATTCAAAATCGAAGAGTAACACACAGAGTAAAGAAACACACTTACTAAATCAAATTTTCTCGAGAAGACGGATTTTAGGAAAATTTGCGTTAGTAAGTGTGTTTCTTTATTTTGTGTGTTACTCTTCTTCGATTTCTAACTTATATTAACACCTTAATGACTGAAAAATCAATCCTAAATGGACAAACAAGTTCGTTAAAGAAACTAAATAAGCACACACATTAGGTTTAGACACCATAAGTAAAGTTTTCGGTTTAACCGTCATCAAGAGGAAGAGAAGACAGAGAAGTTGAAAGTTTTACTTGAGCCGGGAGAACCGATCAAGTCCTGATAAATTTCGATTCGATTTTACAAAATTGAATATATTATTAGAATCATTACTATATTTAAATATCAATATATACTCTTCAAAAATAGAAAAACTATCCAAACAGGGCATCATATTTTAAGTTTTACTTAAGTAATGTTTCACTCAACGGGTGTGCTTAAGTTCTCTATCACTTTTTCTAAAAAAATGAAGAGATTTATTCTTTTAATTGCACTCAAACAAGCTGACTGTATTTATTGAGGGTAAAGTCAAGAATCATTAATTATGGAAATAATAATTTATTCTTCTTTATTATATGGTAACAGCAATTTACAAAAAGGTGTAAAAACAATAAATACAAAATACATGAACTGATTAAAAATACTACACATATATCCCTGTATGGTAATCTTAATGAATTAAATATCTTTTCTGGAGAAAAAATAGAGAAATCAACCAGTCATAATGTATTGACACCTTTTGAAGGAGCCTTGCATACACCGATAATGACTTAACTTCAATAAACATATTAATACAAGTGTGATATACTTTAGATTACAAAAGATCACAATGTGTGATTATGAGGCACTACGGTTCCGTTACTTTCATTGAAAATTAACTCAATTATAAAACAAACTACAAGTTAGAATACATAAGAACGCAGTCTGCCAGTATATGTTTGCATAAGGTTCCGATGACAGACATCAACAGTTTATACTTGGTATTTGTATTAATTTAATTTTAAAAGTTTCCTGTAATTGCTGATTCACTTCCTAAGTCCTCGAAATTCGATTATAGCACCAGAAGTTACCTTGTCTCCAAATCAAATCCTGACTACAACACTGGATTCAATAAAAACAAAACATTTGTTCCAAAATGACTCATATATAACAGTCATCAACCTAACTTGCTTTGTATTATTTCAATCATAATGCTTTTTAATTGCGTCAGTATCTGGTAAAAATATTTACATACTGTGATACCTCGGTTCATAACCACAATTTGATAAACAATTCTGAGGTTTCAAACAAATTTCTTGTATTATTTTAAGTAATTACAGAAATACTTTCTAGAATTTCTACGAACTGCATACAAATAATATTGTTGTACGTTTTTAGAAAGAAATAATAGTTTATTTAACCAAAGAATGGAGAAGTAATTAATGACAGACTTGAAAGTCAGTACTGCCAACTACAACTGCTCAGACATATTCTATAAAAGTTAAAGTTGTACTCTCTTGGAGTCACTAAGTGGTTTTCTATGACCAAATGAGTGCAGTAATCTTATGTTTATGTCCCTATATGAAGAATTGATGTTACTGAATCAAATAGGAAATTCATGAAAATTTATGAAACAAGTTGTACGTAAATACTGATTTTAGTAATAGTAATTTCATTAATTACAATTCATTTTTCATGAATTTCATTTAGCATTAAATTGAAATTCATGACCCATTTGATTTAATATTGCTGCTAGATAAAAACAGACTATAGTTTTACAAGCCAAAACAAAATGCAAAAAACATCATCTTTGATGTTTCAAACCACTCATTGCAATTAAATAGTTCCACTATAACACTCACATTAATGACTCAATGTAGCCAATGTGAAGAAGAATGTTCGCGGTACAATTGCAATGAATGAATGAGATCATGAGAGGCTTCGGGTGAACATCTCATCACTTATAATCAAACAGTCCGCGGAATCCCTTCTACTACACCTGCACTTAGCTCTGGTAACAGTTTCATTTAACTTTAGATTCGTTATCTGAAGTAACTATCGGCAACATTTTAATTACAACCGCATTTGCTAATGACCTAAAAATAAACTGAATTTTGAAAATGTGAGGATTTTTAACATTAATGACCATAACTGGAGTCTATAGAAACATGAATTCTGAAAAAAATGCTTAAATTATACCTCGCTAATTAAAATTGACGAACAGAAACATAAACTGACTCTTAACTACAGCGTAAACAGCAAGGGTTGGAATAAGACATTTTTTAATTGGTGGAGTCATAAAAAAAGAAAGATTAACTCCTACTGGACCCCTAAATAGCTTAATTAACATCTTACATATAGTAATATAATTATTGTTATTCCTATACTAGGATATTACTATTACTAAAATCGATATTTACGTACAACTTGTTTCATAATCTTTTTATACCTTAGCTGTTTGTCTGGTCTTTTGTATATGCGTTAAACCAAAGCACTTGAGTTGTGATGGATAAATATTTTGCTATATATTTTTCATGGATAACTCAGTGGTGTAGTTATGTATCATCTCGTTCAGGCTATGAGTGCATGCTCGTTACTTATTACATGAAATCGTCTAGAAACATGAAAGAATCTATTTAAGCATTTGAAATAAAGGAGTCGACTCCGCATTTATCATCCGACTCCGTAACCCTGCTGAATATCATTTACGCTGATATAATTGAATCTGCTAACAAAATAGGCTAATGAGGAAAGAATTATAATGTCAGTAGCACAGACAGCATTGTATTCATTGTTATTAAAGTCATAAATGATAATGTCTTATACATTTTCGTGTATGTTTGAGTAATCTAGTAATGTTGAAACCAAAAAATCAAGCTCAGAATACATAATGTAAACATTAATGAATTTACGTGGAATATTGAAATGAACTCAGTAATTCAAATTGAATTGAACAGTAGAATTCAAATATAAACTTAAAATTTATCAACTCACGTTTAAAGATTGATCTTACATGTTGCTTAATTGCGTTGAGACTACAATTCGTTCACCAGGACTGCAGAACCTTTGAATGATTCAGCTGTTAGACATTCTGTTCTGTACCTAATATTATTTTTTTCCGAAGTAAATAAGAATCATTTATAATTTAATTTTATTGTAAAGGAAGTACACTTGAAAAGATTATTCTCGCTTTCTATGAAAATCAGGCATTCAGAGGGGCTTTAGTCATCCAATAGACACAGAAATATTTTTCGAGTTCATACAGTATTGATAAGTTACGTAATAATAATAAATTAGAAAATTGAATTCATCAATAAGGCAACAACGGTTCTGAACAAACATATATTGGAGTGGATTAACAGAAATTAGGTGATAAAGGTGTACTGGCAGGGTGGTGTAGTCTGTAAAGGGACCTGTGAATGGACTGATGGTTGATCATAGAGGAATTAGGGACACTGATCAGAAAGACAAGCCTCTACTGACCAGCGAAGTGAATCAGCAACAGAGGAACACCAGCCCTGGGAGCTGCCCCAGCGCAAACAATGCCTTACCTATCACAATCATTTAACACTCACAACAAATAAATAATTTATCCCATTTGTATAAATATAATTATGATACATTCTTCAATTTTTATAATAATTGAATTTATTATAGCAACCAACAATATTAGACATATTTAACTAATTGATTGCTATAAATAAAGGAACTCAGACTTCTCGATACACTGAGAACAACATATATATATATATATGTTAATAAGATGAACAATAAAACATAAAGAACATTTTAATAACATTAAATTTAACAAATTTTTATTTTTTTATAATTGTTTTATTTAACAATTAGTTTAAAAAAAATATCCTTAAAAACACGAGTCGACAAATGAGTGGATGTTTGGTTCTATTTGACACAAGGTACGCCTTGAGATCTTAATGACAGAACTACATATAAAGACGGATTGAAATATACGTATTTAACAGGGTTATTTCCAATTTTGTACACATATATTCTAAACAGCCAAATTTAAAACATCACTACTAGCGTTCAAACAGTTCTCATCATTTTGAATGGGCATACGATTTAATCTGATTATTTGAAATATTCAAACAGAAACCTTCCTAAAACTGGATCTGGTTAGATGAAGCCTCTTGGTAGACCTGAAACAACTTGGATTACGCCGTCATTACGAACGAGTTCTGTATTTAGAGGTATAAATCTCTTCCTGGCTGGTAAATAATATATGCTTAATAAATAAAAAAAAATTAACGAACATTTAACATCACATTTAGCAACAAATATCTCAGAATTAAACTAAAACATAATGACTAATATTATGAAAACAGGCAGCATTGTCATGGCACAATCAGGAACTAATAACATTGAGGACACACAAGCAAATCACAGCGTTTAAAATAAACGCTTTAAATTAGTTTTTGTCGTCTGTAATAATTAACGCAAAAACCGAATTTGTAGTAAAGTCTAAATTATGAGAAGAACATTTTTACTCCAGTTCAGTGTGCTCTGCTCCTGAAAAATAAAAACTTCTATTTAAGCCAATCAGCTTGTTTAGTTAGAAAAATCATATTTATAACAAAATAAACAGGAAAAAATGGGTTGAATATGTACTATTATGGGTTGAATATGTACTATTATGGGTTGAATATGTACTATTATGGGTTGAATATGTACTATTATGGGTTGAATATGTACTATTATGGGTTGAATATGTACTATTATGGGTTGAATATGTACTATTATGGGTTGAATATGTACTATTATGGGTTGAATATGTACTATTATGGGTTGAATATGTACTATTATGGGTTGAATATGTACTATTATGGGTTGAATATGTACTATTATGGGTTGAATATGTACTATTATGGGTTGAATATGTACTATTATGGGTTGAATATGTACTATTATGGGTTGAATATGTACTATTATGGGTTGAATATGTACTATTATGGGTTGAATATGTACTATTATGGGTTGAATATGTACTATTATGGGTTGAATATGTACTATTATGGGTTGAATATGTACTATTATGGGTTGAATATGTACTATTATGGGTTGAATATGTACTATTATGGGTTGAATATGTACTATTATGGGTTGAATATGTACTATTATGGGTTGAATATGTACTATTATGGGTTGAATATGTACTATTATGGGTTGAATATGTACTATTATGGGTTGAATATGTACTATTATGGGTTGAATATGTACTATTATGGGTTGAATATGTACTATTATGGGTTGAATATGTACTATTATGGGTTGAATATGTACTATTATGGGTTGAATATGTACTATTATGGGTTGAATATGTACTATTATGGGTTGAATATGTACTATTATGGGTTGAATATGTACTATTATGGGTTGAATATGTACTATTATGGGTTGAATATGTACTATTATGGGTTGAATATGTACTATTATGGGTTGAATATGTACTATTATGGGTTGAATATGTACTATTATGGGTTGAATATGTACTATTATGGGTTGAATATGTACTATTATGGGTTGAATATGTACTATTATGGGTTGAATATGTACTATTATGGGTTGAATATGTACTATTATGGGTTGAATATGTACTATTATGGGTTGAATATGTACTATTATGGGTTGAATATGTACTATTATGGGTTGAATATGTACTATTATGGGTTGAATATGTACTATTATGGGTTGAATATGTACTATTATGGGTTGAATATGTACTATTATGGGTTGAATATGTACTATTATGTTACACTGTTTTATTGGTTCATCGTCAAAAAGTATTTTCTTTTTGAATGAAAAAATTGTTTCATTCAAGAGGCTACTCACTTTTATAAAGAATTATATGGAATTATGGCACAAAAATTTTTATAAATTATAAAATGCAAATTCGGTCTAAAGTGTAACGATTTCGAGTACAAAAAGTATATTTTATGTAAGGTTTTCTTTTGTTTCTTTTGAAATTCCATTAATTTTAGCGGTAGAAGTAATGAAAAAATTAAAATTCTTCCGCTTGAGGCACCAAGACTACCTGGCAAACGACCAGAGACTAGTTGGGCTACACACCCAGGCCTAAGCTGAGAAGGCTCCAATAGGACTGGTGGTACAGAGTTTGATCCGAAACTCTTAAAATAAGTCGGTACAACAGGCCCATTGAGAGGTTAATTCTCCATCCCGCCATTTGAGGTTGGACTCGTAGTGGCCGTTGGTTCTCACCCAAGTTGGGTAGATCTTCGTGTCGCTGTATGAGAAGAAGTAACTTATCGAGTGGTTGCTTGCTTAGCATACCGGGGAACTAGAGACCCCAAACCCCTACCAGTGGGAATGAGCCATGAACTCAACTGAAAGGACTGGACAACTGGTACTTGCTTTATGGACGCTTTGGCTTTTGATGGGATCTAAATGATAAATCTATTTATCATTTTGCAATAAACTAGATTCTCATAAAAAATAAATCTATAGGCACTGGCATTGAAAGTATTACAAAGAAATTGAAGTCCGTCATGTTGGAGGTTTGTACCAGGCAGAAAGACAGGGTAGCTTTATTGCAAAAGCTAATATATAAAGGATACCTTTATTATGATCCATATTTAGAGCACAGAAAATGCTCGGTTAGACCACCGCCACCACCGTATTATAAAAAAATTGATATATATTGATCGAATATTCAAGAGTTCCGCAATACTCGATAGGAATGCTTTTTATCTTGCATTAGATGATCAGCATTTGTAAGTGTTACTCCTTTTTGGAAAACATTCAAGTGAGAATTGATTTTTTTATAATAGTAAAAAAACTCAGACATAATTAATATGAAAGTAAGTGTTTTTCAAATAGTTTGACATTTTCTTTTTTGTGTCATAAAAGTCGAATACGACATTTAAAATAGAAACATATCAGTTCGTATTTGCCACCATCTTTGCGACACCTGCCACAGATTCGCAACCAACTGCGGTTCGTGACCCAGAGGCTGGAAATACTACTTTATTCAGTCCCTGTAGGAAAAGATTGTCTTAGACAATCTTTAAAATCTATTGAGTTGATTCGTGTAGCATCAGTTACTACTACTTATTTCACTACAACAAGTTGAAAGAATACAGTACGTGTAATAAGCAATTTTAACGTTTGTATTTATTTTCTCTTTCCAGAAGTATAGTGTTGTTTTAGTAAGATGAGTGTATACTGAGTGACACCTGGGAGGCCTGTGGGACAGAGACTACCTTTGAGGTGAATGTTTCGCAGGTGGTTACTGAGTGAGTACTTCCTGCTGTAAATCTTGTGACATGCTGGACACGGGTACTCGCGGCCACACTCGTACTTGTAGTGGAACATCAGAGAGGCTCTTGACCTGTACTTCTTTCCACAACAACAACTCAGCTCCACTTTGTCACCTGAAACAAGCGTCTCCATTAGCCTTGTCACCCCGCTGGCCACCGACGTCACCGCATCCCACTCACCTCGACATCCCAAAGCCCTAACTTTCCTTGTCTTCATTTCCAATTTGTTGTGTCGTTTCCCGTCTGTTTATATATTACAAGGCAACAACAGATTGCAAAATTATTTATCTGTATTTAAGGAGCTATTAGGTAAAATATAAAAACTCAGTGAAATAATTTATTTATTGTTCCTTTGCACAGTTCTATAAAAATGTTACACATTATATGCATGTATCAAATTATATAAAAATAGCTATATTTACAGTATGCGAGGAAACAATTATACACAATCAAAACAACTTAGTATCCTACATTTTAACAAATAACACTAAAATAATACGGCACTTGATATATTTATTAAGGAGAAATTAGGCAGTAATGAATTTTAAACTAGCCAAGGAATTTGAAAAAGACGGAAGGAATGTAGTTATTGGCTAAAAGAGGCCATAAAGTAACAGAAAACACAATGGAAAAAGGAATTTATGTAGGCTTGAAAAATAATATCGGGAATGTGACTAAGTGCTACTCAGGTATCCTAAGTACTGCTCAGGTACCTTAAGTGCAGCTCAGGTACCCTAAGTGCTGCTCAGGTACCCTAAGTGCTGCTCAGGTACCCATGAGGAATAGCTCTAAATTTACAGGAGGACGAAGTAACTCTCTGATTCATTTGATTTCAGATATTAGATTAAAACGGTATCCCGTAACAATTTGTGATTACTCTTAACCGCCCATTTAATACCATATAAACAATGGTAAAACTAACTTCATTAAATGAAGATGTTTAATTCATACTTTTTTTGCTTATATATAAGCGATAGAAATAATATCAATAATATTTTTGATTATCGAATTAAACTATTACAAAATAAACATGGTAAGTTCTAAATTTAAAATTTCAGAGAATTTTGTGATTTGTAAAATTGAAAACTACAAGTATGGGCTTTAGAGGGGATGGAGTCACTGCAATTAGAACGATAGGCCTATCAAACAATGACCTTGGGAAACTTTCAGAATTAGTAAATTTTGTTTGAAACCACTAGAACTCACCAAAAGCACTGTTTTTAAAGAAATACAATCCTTATTGTGAATAAAAAAAATCGAGTCGAACATTTGCACTTTATGCGAAGAATTACGCCTCATATTTTAAAGCTAAAAAAAAAAAAAAAAACTTAGTTACTGTACCAATACTGAGTTTGTAACAACTATTGGGACACGATTAAATAATTCTAACGACAACAAGTGTTTATAAATAAAAGAAGAACACAAGGAAAGTAACAGTCAATATTTAATGGAATTCGGAGTTGCTTTTCCCGAGTCAACTTTTACATTTTTAGATTTTCCTTCTATTTCCTTTCCACAATCTATAGTCTTTTATGACAAAATTTCTTATTAAATTATACAATTTTTCCTGTAAATGTACATTTTGTAAAAGACAAGAAAAAACAAAGATGTTTTGGTCTTTTAATTGATATTCAAATTCGCGTGTTCTATCATGACCTTGATACAGGATGAGCTTGCTCAATAGTAATAATTATTATCAGGTAGGAAATTAACCAAAAACACTTGAAAAGGCCAAACTGGCAAGAAGAAAACCTATACTGGAATGAAGTTAAACAGTATGCACTTGATGAACGCATTGCTTGGTCGACACTAGTTAAAGTTTATTGTCTCAGGAAAATATTATTTTTAAAAGCATAAACGTGGCTAATAGAAATTAACACCACTAATACTTCAGGCCAACACATTAGTAATTATTTTAAGAATAGAATGTGTCCCAGAAATTGATAATGAACAGGTGTCGACCCTCCATGGTCAATTGAATGGTCAAACGAAGCGATTAATTTATTGACCAACCAGGTCTGATTCATTTTAACTCACCTCTAGAAAACTGCTAAAAACTGAGGATATTATCAGATGAAGAAAACATTTTGATCATATAACATTATTCTTTTTGATTTCTAAAAGAACAAAAAAAATATATGAAATTACATCCTAAAAAAGTAACGTTGATTATAGTTCAGTTCTATATACATTAATTTTAATTTAGAAGTGTCGAGTAGTTTGGTTTCCTATTTAGCACACTGTCATGATGCCACTGGGCCACTGTGCCACATAACAACCCACTGTGTTATGCTTTCATTGCTGGTGGTTCGCTAACCTCCAAACCAGTGGCTCTCAACGCGGCCCAAAGAACCTTAAAGGAGATGCAAGAGTAAAAAAGATCGCAGAGACCTGAAAGTTAGAATATTGAACACTAATACTAAAACACAATATACTATGTTTTCATTACTTCGACATAACGATCCAATAGTTTAAAATGTTATATAGTTCTTTTTGTGCTCTATTGAAATTTGATCTTTTTTACTTTTAATTTGCATTAAGCAAGTCAAATGTTGATAACGAATATGTTTTGTAGTTTCAACAAGATTTTCGTTTCTCATAAATTATCACCACATAACCTTCCCGGCTCTACATCTACCTGTTTCCTAAGGGTTAGTCAATCCAAAATATATTTAAACGATTTCTGTTTTATTTCGTCATAATTTGATTATAAACCTTTTATCCACAACATTATAATAATTTCTCCTGTTATTTTTGTTTAATTAAATATCTTATTTTGAAACATCTTTCAATTTAACCATTTCTTATAGAAACATTATAACAGTGGGGAAGGTTAGATGGATAATACATGAAAAACGATGATGAAATTGTCTCATTTTATTTTTTTTTCCTATAATAAACATTTCATTTCGTATAGTTAAGCAGTTAGAATTGTCTTAAAGATCATGGAGGGTTCACAGATAATAAGACTGCTCCAGAGGCGGACAAACAGAGAAGTGTTTGGAGACCCGTCCTCTTGACCAATCATGGCACAATCGAAATAGTGAAAAGTACAGAACAGTGTCCACTGATTTGAACCCTTGTCAAGGCATAATATATCAGTCTGGAAAGCACAATGAATACTGAGTAGTTTTCCTCAGTATACCGGCATTTTTCATATATGGATGGGACATTTCCATTAACTAATGATCAGTGGGTGAGATGCACTATAAAGTTAGCAACACAAGACTCTGCTCTCTATAAATTTACCAATGGTGAACGCCTTTCATATAAATATAAGTATGGAGTTTCCACTTACTTGTCCATGTAATAAGAGTAGTTGTACATTATGAGTTAATACATAGGTTTTACTCATAACTGCAGGTTATAAAAAAAGTTTCTAAATATAATTATTATAATTAATACAAAAAAATAAATTGTACTTGGTATATAGTCATTGAACCTAAGATTATATAAGCTGAATAGAAAATATCATTGTTCATATTTCTCTTACGACAGGTTATATTTTTCTCATGTTCTTTGTTTGAATTGGAGGAAGCTTGAATTATAGGGAAGGGCTGGATTTATTGGGTTGTCCGTCCGTACTGTTGCTTAGCCACCACTCTATGTTTAGAGAGTAGGTGAAGGAAGAGGTTCTGCTTATATTTGGCAGCGAAGTGACAGTGGGGACACTTGAAAGATGGGTCTTTGCGGCACTCGTACTTGGTGTGTCTGTTGAGGTTGCTCTTGTACTTGTAACTATTACCACACTCAGAACATGCGTAAAGCTTCCCTGAAACAAAAACAAAGTGTTATGCAACGTGTCACAACGCAATGTGTAGTCAACGCCCACAGGGCTTGTAAACCTGTTTTCAAAGCTCTTTGCAAAAATCACAATTAATCCATAAAAAATATTACAAAAAAGCTAGAGAAAAAAAATTCCATTGATACAAAGAATACAAGGTATATAATAAGAATTACTTATTCTCTTAAGAGTCGTAAGAAGAAATCAGTTGATTGAACTAAATGTTTTAGTTTATACACACACAGCAGATGAGAACAATGACCTTATCAGAAGTAGTCTGGTCTCACTTTCTGTTACTATTAATAAAAAAAAAGTCTCATAAAAGAAATGAAGCCCGGGGCTGTAATAAACCTTTTACAGCAATAAAGAAAATGCAAACTAAAACCAACCTTCAGGACTCAATTCCCTTACAATAAATAAACAAGGATGTTTACGAAATAAAACAAATTCAATATTTGAAGTAAAAAAATTCAATATTTTTTTTATTAATTAAATTTTCCATCATTAAGCAAGTATCGTATTCCTCACCTACATAAAAGAGACCTACTTTGGAGTATAGATTACATATTAGATTAACGCTTTTTGGTAAGCATTAATTTACATGTTATTTAAAAACAAAACTGCATCCTACAATACAGAAAGGTAACTATGACTAATTAATAATTAGCACGGCCTCCAAGGGAGGAAAAATGAGAATATATATTATTACAAATGTCTATGTGATCACAATACTCAATATTACATTCATCAAAAATTATCTACTCGATAACCATTTTCAGTAATCATTTTTAAATTCATGTACTATATAACTTCTTTCCTTCATTATATCCCAATATTTCTTTATTTCAATATTTTATTATATTGAATTTGTGAATACATTAAAAAAAAGAGAAGGAATTCTGTTTATAATACTGAATGTATAGAATAATGTTGTAAACTTATATTATTAACAAGAGATATGATTAAATTGAAATCAGGAAACAAAAACATATTTTGTTTCATTATTATCTTCTTATTATCAAATAAGCAGAGTAAATAAGATCAAATAAACATATTAGAGCATATAGGGAATTAATTTTGCATTAAATGAGTAAATTATATTTCTAGGACAGACTTGTAGAAAAGGAAGTAAATTAAACTTTGAAAGGAGGTTGAGGGGATAAACGGATCTGCTTGGAGGCTTCAGAATGTTCGATGTGCTTGGAATAGAAATGGAGCTGAAGATTCTGACGATGCTTGGCCTTGAAGTCGCAGTCCGGACAGGAGAAGCCGGGCTCCTTCATGCACTCATAGCGAACGTGGCGCATCAGAGTCGACTTATGCGCATACCTCTTTGGACAGTTGAGACAAGCATAGCCCTTCCTTCCTGTAAACACAAGTCACATCAGTTGTAAGCTAGTTTTCCAGTCCGAGTATTTGATTTAATGGGATGATGAAAGAACTGAAGTTGTAAAGTGATATTTATTGATTAGTAATTGCTATAGAAGACATGCGGGATGTCACGGTGAACCATAAGGAGGTGGACTCGGAGGTTGTCTTTTCGTTTGAGCAAGGAAGGACAGTAGGGGCAGGGGAAGGAGGGTTGTTTTCCGCACTCGTAGCGCACGTGCCTGGTCAGGTTCTGCTTCACTTTGTAACTCTTGCCGCACGCCCCGCACTGATATCCTCCCATCCCTGCAGGCATCAATTTCAATATTCAGTGTTGACAACATTTTAAAATAAATGGAAAATAAATATTTAGACAAATGGAAGATATACAAATATAAAACAACTCGAGTTCACAGAAAACAAAGCTTTTTATCAGTGCTCATTACTTTATATCTAGTTAGTTGCCCAAGGGAAAAAATGACAATGTTAAACAAAATAAAGGCCTGTGAAATTGTGTTTGTATCATTTTTAAATGGGAGACAGAAAGAATGCAAACAAGCCTCCTGGGTATATTATCCTACCTAGTGTTTCACATTCGTAAACAGATTCGCTTTACTAGCATCCAACACTTCTAACTCGTAACAGTAATAATTATATTTTACATTTATAAATAAAACTTGTTAGCTTTGGATGTGCCGTTTGAATGTAGCAAATTATTGGTATATTTCAAGTTGACTTAGTGTTGATAATTAGATGGAAGACATGGTTATAAAGATACGACGGAAAGATTATACTATACTATACTGAGAAAGGGGTTCAATAAAACGATGGACTTGAATTATTTGCAAATATTTATATAGAATACAATATAGGAATAAGGCTCATTTCGAGAACATGGCTTCAGGAAAAGTTTGCTGGGGGTGTTTGTAGGTGAAGTGGACAATAAGGTGAGACTTCTGCTTGGTTGCGAAGGGACAAATGGGGCACTTGAAGGAAGGTGGTTTATTACACTCGTAGCGAACATGCCTCTGCAGATTTCCTTTTATCTTGTAGCATCTGCCGCAAGCGGGACACGGATATCCCTCAGCTGGAAAAAATACACACCATGTTATTTCACACGACATATTATTATTAAATGAATAGTTCTTGCTTTAAAGTTAATCATTGTCTAGTTTCCAGAAAAATGTCATTTACATCTAATACTCTTCAAACGACTGTGGGAAATTGATCATTCAGTACTACTAACAGAAGGCAATATATTACCTTAACAAATATGAGGGGAAATGTTGCACTGCACCCAATGAACGTAAGACATTACGTAGCCAACGGCTTAGATCTTAGATTCCTCATCATCAGGAGTTACGTTAACTTCACGGTTACTTTCAGAGTACACAGCACAGCCTGGTCTACACAGGTTTAACCACGATTTGACACATAGTTCATGCTTATGCTTCCATCACATATTCACTAGTTCAAAGCATTCTTATTTATATGAATCTAAATGATATACCAGGATTTATATATTTTAATTTACTTTCACATATATATTTATAGTCTATCTCACAAGAAAGGTGATTAATAGAAAATAAAATATCAGATTTCATTTTTTATTCACATTTCTCCTTATTCAAAAAAGTTTCCTTGAGAAGTAATAAAATGCTGGAAGCGGTAGAAAATGGTTCGAACATTTCCAATACTGAATTGTATTCAAAATCAGAGTAGAAGCATTTGAATTCTGAAATCGTGTCCTAGAAATAGTTACTTAGAAATAGCCAAATGTCACATGAAGCAAAAATGAAGATGGTGGAGGTCTCTTTAAGGATGGGGTGATGTACGAGGTTACTTCTGCGTGCCAGAGGATTATCGGGGTACACACCGAGCTCTTTATTCTGAACAGTCAGGTAAAACCTAGTTAGTTAGTAGTCAGTGTTCACTATTTCACCTTTTGAGGTTAATTCTATTTGAAACAAAAAAAAAGCGATTGACAATCTTTATAGGATTTTTGAATATTTGTGGGCCTTTTCATTCTGATCTCTGCTAGATTGTAAACTATTCATATTTAAGGAATCATTTTCGTCACTTCTTACCATGTACATGCACAGCTCACATGCTTCGACAAGTCTCATATCCACGCAAACATGATTTCAAAAACTACATCAACATTTCTTCCACAGATAACAACCTATCGCATTCCTGGTTTTCTTCTCTCTAACATCATGAAATATTTCTAACAGTCAAAAACATTCAAAAGATTCACTCTTAATTCTTAATGAAATAATACGTATTTAATACAAACTTAAGTTGCAATGCTGCTTATTATGTCTTTATTTGTATGGTTAATGTAATTGTAATTTGTTAAGATGCCAATAATGATAGCGCCTTGCATTTATTAGGACTGAAATTCAAAATACCTACTTCAACTCGTTTTTCACTTCCAAATGACACAAGAAGTTATGATGCACTAAAAAGGCTACCTTTCCTGAGGAGAAGACCTTTATTCCCAGAAGGAGTAAGTTTTCTGGATGGATTACTATGCTACCTGCTGGACTGATATGAAGAAGCAGCTATCAAAGGAAGAGCCTCAGTGAGATAAGGAACTCTGAGTTTAGCCTTGCAGTGCCATAGGTGGAAGAACAACGCTTGGTGGTTACAGGAGGCAGCGAACTGATGAGAAATCGTTTTGTTTGAAGTGAAAGAGACGACAGAGGATGACTGTGATGTGAGTAGCCTTTTGTTTTGGTCTTTAACGACATAGGTGTCTGAAAGTGTTTGACCACTAGCGAAAGGAGTGTCGCAGCCTGATGTGCTGCACGAGGCACTCCTTGCGCTTGGCCTTGTAGTGACAGAGGTGACAGGGAAAGGCTGGGTCCTTGCCGCACTCCAGGCGCACGTGCCTCCGGAAAGACCTGGCGTGCTTGTAGCTCTTGCCGCAGCAGCACTCGTGTCCTCCTGCAACACACAACAGTCACTTACAATCAGCACTCGTGTCCTCCTGCAACACACAACAGTCACTTACAATCAGCACTCGTGTCCTCCTGCAACACACAACAGTCACTTACAATCAGCACTCATGTCCTCCTGCAACACACAACAGTCACTCACAATCAGCACTCATGTCCTCCTGCAACACACAACAGTCACTTACAATCAACACTCGTGTCCTCCTGCAACACACAACAGTCACTTACAATCAGCACTCGAGTCCTCCTACAACACACAACAGTCACTTACAATCAGCACTCGTGTCCTCCTGCAACACACAACAGTCACTTACAATCAGCACTCGTGTCCTCCTGCAACAAACAACAGTCACTTACAATCAGCACTCGAGTCCTCCTACAACACACAACAGTCACTTACAATCAGTACTCATGTCCTCCTGCAACACACAACAGTCACTTACAATCAGCACTCGTGTCCTCCTGCAACACACAACAGTCACTTACAATCAGCACTCGTGTCCTCCTGCAACACACAACAGTCACTTACAATCAGCACTCGTGTCCTCCTGCAACAAACAACAGTCACTTACAATCAGCACTCGAGTCCTCCTACAACACACAACAGTCACTTACAATCAGTACTCATGTCCTCCTGCAACACACAACAGTCACTTACAATCAGCACTCGTGTCCTCCTGCAACACACAACAGTCACTTACAATCAGCACTCGTGTCCTCCTGCAACACACAACAGTCACTTACAATCAGCACTCGTGTCCTCCTGCAACACACAACAGTCACTTACAATCAATCACATTCATATAGGCAATTCATATATCCAAAAAGTTATGCCTGGTCACGAAACTATATACGGTCTCATTTGAACGGCAACCTATGCCAATATCTGAAGTCATCATCAAAGACGATGAAAATTTAAACAACATGTAAAACAATTTTTTAGACTTCGTACTATATTTACGAAGTACATTTCGTACTACATAAAGCTATATTAAATGATCAAACCACAATATGAAAATGGGGAAAACAAGACTAAGACCTTTCAACCGTAACAAGCGGTCTTCGTCAGAGTTAAAAACCCAACTGAAACACTAGATGTAGAGAACATCTGGTGAGGGGTTGAGAAGAGTGGGAGGGAAGAGTTGTATTTTAAACGGGTGAAAGCGCAAGAAAGGACTAATGTCCAGAAAGGGATGTTTGTGGAAACAAAGGAGTACAGTAAGAAAGAGTAAAAAACTATCCGCTAGCTGTCAACCCTCTTAGAAGAGACTATTGCCCTCGTAACGAAAGTATCAAGTTTGAAGAGACTAATGTTTATAGTATTTGATCTATTAAATTTAATTAGAGACGATTCAATAATAATTCTTAACAACATGGATTTTTCATAGGTAATAAATTTAGCTCCTCTCCAATCAATATGATGATTTTCATTGTTTATATGCAAGAATAAGGCACTACTTTTTTCCTGTCCACTTACGCTGTATTGGTGTTCTTTTACACGTGTCTTTAGTAAACGTAAACATTAGTAACGGTCTCTTCAAACTTGATACTTTCGTTACGAGGGTAATATCCTCTTCTAAGAGGGTTGACAGCTAGCGGATAGTTTTTTACTCTTCCTTACTGTACTCCTTTGTTTCCCCAAACATCCCTTTTTGGTCATTAGTCCTTTCTTGCACTTTCACCCTTTTAAAATACTACTCTTCCCTCCCACTCTTCTCAACCCCTCACCAGATGTTTTCTTCATCTAGTGTTTCAGTTGGGTTTTTGACTCTGACGAAGACCGCTTGTTACGGTTCAAAGATCTTAGTCTTGTTTTCCCATTTTCATATTGTGGTTTGATCATTGATTGTTATTTCACGTGTTCACGTGAAATCTTTTTATCGATAAAGCTACATATTGGATGAAAGTTGACATGAAAGTAAATCGGAAATACAACATTGTCGAGCTCCTAAAGAGCAGTCAATAGTATTGGGTAATAAATTAATTGATAATATCATCAGCACAAATCGAGAATAAGATGAGAATGAAGAGATGCATATACTGACACAATTGGTTCGCAATATTAACAACCAGCTCTGCAATAAACCTCTGCTCTCTTTCAACCCAGAGTGGATCACTCAATCTTAAATGTCTTCCAGTTCAACAAAAATGCTTCATCCTAACATTATAATTCAAAAATTTGTCAACTATTTAATATTTATAACTTACTTTCACATTTTATTACTATGGTTTTTCTTTTATTGGCAGTATATATTTCTAAATATAGTTTGTACTTTGTTTTGCTTATATTTAACTTTTTTTAAACGTATATTTTTATTAAAATTTTCAGTCTTTTTTTGTATTTTATTTGAATGACATAACAATAAGGCATGTAATGCTTATGTGCAAAATGTTAATATCTTTTCATCCATATACAAAAAGAATATATATGTAGTTTATCTTTTAATGATTATAC
Source organism: Hermatobates lingyangjiaoensis (assembly GCA_026182355.1). NCBI lineage: Eukaryota > Metazoa > Arthropoda > Insecta > Hemiptera > Hermatobatidae > Hermatobates > Hermatobates lingyangjiaoensis. Next base: position 849,120 of record JAPFBL010000063.1, on the reverse strand, counting down.
AAATTTTGGAAGTAATAAGCGTCCCAAAGTAAATACACAGTTTCTTCAAATAAAAGGATATCAAACACATTTCTGAGAGTTAAAATAGTTTTATAAAGATACGGATGGACAGAATGCTGTCTATGGTTAATAATCCTTATTGCTACTAAAGTACTGTCATACAACTTTTAGGATTAATATAGGCAGACGAATAAAAAGAGACTTCAAGTAAAACAAGTTTTATTTTATAAACAAAATTGAATAATTTAAAAAAAATATAACAATGCTTTAACAAATTTAGCATGTAAAAACCAAGAAAAAACATGAGCTTACTTAAATGGCACACTTTCCAGAATACAAGAAATACAGCGTTATTTAAAATATAAACTAGTAGAATGAAGATTTGGCTCTTTTGACTAAAATGGTAGAGCCATCTTAGGTGGCTCGAATAGTAACATTTCTTTTAGTGGTAAAACAAGAGCAGTCATCTGTTATTTCAAGCAATACCACTCTCATTGCACTAACCTTCGCCTCACACTCTGAGGCAGTATAAAAATATCTATCAGTTTGTACTGGTAAGGCAGATAAAATATTCGTACTTCCTAAATAACTAGTTCAACTTGAAAATCAATGTCAAATGTTAAGAAAATAATCAAGTTTCCACGCATAAATGTTTCATACAAACACTGAGTTACGAAACACACAGTGCCTTTTTCGAGTTACATCAATTATTATTGAAAACAGCAGAATGTAGCAGTTATATTTTGAAAAATGGCTTTTTACATAAACATTTCTATGAAGAAACTTTTAGTATTTTCCCAACATGAGTAAACACCACATAGTAACTGACCGCAAAAGTTTTTAAATAAATTAAAATAGATTTATTATAACCAACTTAACCGTAAATTTCATCTATCCAAATGTTTGAACCAAAACTACTTTAGGGTTTGGAAGTTATATTCATCCTCCTGCAAATCAAATACACCTTTTTCGAAGTAACAGTTCAATTTTTTTCAAATCGACTTTATCCCATTACAAATAACTCATTTTGAGATTTTTCTAAATCGGATATATCTAAATATTTATTTTATTTTGAAAAAAAAATTAAATGTAATTAATCGATGCAAAAAATAAAATATCTTCGCACAAAAACATATCGCATTCAATATTATATAAAATTAATTATTAATCCATCAAACATTTTTAAATAACAAGAATCTGTACACACGTAATTAATGTTTTGTATAATTATAGATAATCATGTTATGATTAATAAAAAAAAAAACAGTACTTCATTGCAAATTAACATATAAAATTACATTTGTGTAATAAAATATTGACCTTTACGATATTTATAAAATATATATCTACATGTAATGAATAATCAAAATTTCTATAAGATTAAATCTGTCATGGAAAACGTAAATTTGATACGCAAAGTGATAAAATGATTTGAAAAGGGATGAATTTTAACAACAGTAATTTCCCCTAATACCGAAAACGGTAACAGATACACTATAAAGGTTAAACAATATTTTGAAACACAACAAACCAATATAATCAGCTACATATCTCATACAACTAGTCATTATCAGACTATGAACTTTTACAATTTACATTTAATTTGTAGCATGAACATGGTGGCTAATATATATTGACAATGGAATTAGTTTGTTAAGTAACTAATGCTGTATCCTTTAACCTTATAATATGGAGATCTTCAAATTTAGTTGTGTTACCATAAATAAAGTTACTAGTAAATGTCTGTTAAAATATTTTTGAAAAAATGAAAACAATTGTATAATGTCCTCTGAAAGAAAAAGAATAACAAAAGAAAATAGCCAAAACAATTTGGCTGTGTTCTTTAAAGTCAAATGAACTTGAAAGTCATATACTTTGAAAAATAAGTCGTATACTTATAAAGATACACTTTAAAGCACCCAGGTGTTTACGCTTGACTTTTCTTCAATAGAACCGTTGTTTTTTTTTAAATAACTAAAAATTATCTATTTTTTAGTGCATCTGATATACTGCAGAGGCTCATTACACAAGCTAAAAACACCATTTAACTAGTATACTCTCTACTACAACCTTTAGTAGAGTTAAAATAAAAACCAGGAATGATTTCACACTTACACAAAAAAAGGATATTTAGAAAAAAGATAACTATCATTGGAAAAACAGTAATGAGGCAAAGAAATGTCAACCACCTAATAAAATGGATATTTTAAATAAATAAAGACATCTACAATGGAAATGAATTAAGGAATCAAGTTCGAGTGGTAAATGAAAAATGGTAACAATTTTTGGAAAACAAATTAAAAAATATTTGTAAATATTTATTAGTTTCCTATATTATTTTTTTCAGTATTTTAAGTACAAGCATCATAATTACATCAATTTTATAAATTCATTTATTTTCGTGCTCAACAGTTGCTTCCTCCTTTTATATTACAACAGCGTCCTTTTCTTAGATTCTTAACACGATGATTCTTACATGCATATTGTTAATACCACTGAGGTTAGTATGATTTATATTAGAAATAGGTAAAACCGTCATACCTCGTAAGATGATCATGGAGTTGGAGCTTTTTCGGACGTTGTCCATTTTCGATCGCAACAAACCTACTGATCCAACCCCCTATATAACAGCTCAGTAGGTTTGTTGCGATCGAAGATGGACAACGTCCGAAAGCGCTCCAACTCCATGATCATCTTACGAGGTATGACGGTTTTACCTATTTCTAATATAAACAATGATTCCTACCTGAGTTCAGTTGACAAGTTTGAGCAGACAAGGGCGACAGCTTCGAGACAAACACGGAAGTAACCCTCCCCAGAGGAAACCACTTCTTAAGGCTTAGGCTTCTGATAAACTTATTATTTAAACCAATTTGATCTCTAACAATTGCCGAAGTTTCTTAATTTTGTTTAATAAGACTTTAAATTATTCAAAACACAGATTGCCAGTCGTAAGTAGTCGCTGCGTGTCCGTCCATCACCGTCTTCAACTCACAAAGTCACGTCGCTTGCTGCCGTATCTGTACAGAGGTGAACTATGCCACATGAAGGCAGTTGCCTCTTAATCCTGAGATGCAACATCAAGCTGAGGAAAAGCTAAGAGAATCCTTGTTATTACAGAACAAGGAAATATCATAACAAAGACCCAATGCTTTTATACTGTTTCATCAACCTCAATGAAATTGTTGGTTTTGTTCCTAAAACCAGCGATTTTATGGTATGTATGGTTTTGATTTCTGAAATGACTATTGCAAATACTTATTGAAATATTATAAAAAAAAGTAATTTTTTTTACTAATTACAAAAATGACTGGGAATCCATTGATAAATCTTAACAGATTTATCAATTTTTACAAGGTTTAGAACCGCTACTCTAATATATAAACTTAGGATTGCTTTTCTAAACCAATAAGAAAAGTGGAGATGTACGAGCAGATAATACACCAATACGATCTAAACGAAGGGAAATATTTTTCTATTTCATTTATAAAAAAATTAAAACTAAACAAACATTAAAAGTTTTATAAAAAGAAAAAATAAATAAAATCTTTAGATTACTACCAGTTCAAATATAAGAATAATATTAGATAAATAATAAAAAAATCTACTCAGTCATATATCAGACTTCTCATATAAACAGGGCACAAGCATATCGACTTAATTGTTGTTAAAATTCACATACTATTTTTCTTTGTAAAATAATTTGTAATGTAATACTCAGTTTTTCTGTTTCAAAAGTTTTACTTCTGCCTATGAAAAAGGTTTTAAATAAAAACCGAAACGTTGGCAATGAGAGTTTAATTTGAACCTGAAGAACTGACCGAGTCCCGATAAACTTCAGTTTTGTTTCTATTTCACGGTCGATACTTTTATCAATATATATATATATATATATATATATATAACGCGGTGTGGTTATTAAATAGCGTCATAAAATTAAATGACGCTGTAAAATATTTTATTTGGAGTCCATGCACATTTACTTATTATCACCTTCAATCTGTTATTAAGACTACTTATTAAGACACACTCTCTTCTGTCGCAACGCTCCTTGCAAATCTTTCATTTTCTGCTTTCTTTTTCACGTTTTGAACGCACTCAAATATTGTTCCATGTAATGTAGATTTCATCTTAGGGAACAGTTAGAGTCGTAACGTTTTCCTGGTTGAACTCACTACGATAGTTCAACGGATGTCGTAAACATCGTGGAGAGTTTTGTTTGTTGTCTGTGTTCTTATATTTATGTTTTTGTGTTTTGTAGTCTAGTCGGATAATTTTATTTTGACATATATATTTATAAAAATTTGAATAATGTATGGACCCCGACTAATATAAATCATGATTATTTATGTTGTTTAATAAAAGGTCCCCTGCATACTCTTGCGGCCATACCCATTGTATATAAAGTATTCAGTAGGTCATTTAAACTAATCACTATAATAGGAGCAGTAGCACTTCAGTTTTTATGCTTTTTTTTGTAGATTTCTAATTTTAGGTTAAATTTTTGACAAAATTTCATCATTCTATAATTAGCAGTTTAGCGTTAAAAAACCATTTTTGTGAAAACATATAATGTACCATAATGCTACTTTTAGTTACTGTAATTTTGAAAAAAAATACCACAGCTCTCCACATAATGCTCTATTCGTATGTATAATTTCATTTTGATCCCTTCAACGGTAGGACTTGTATCTTCCACACATGCTTTCAGATTTAATCATAAGTCAAAAAGTTTACCTTTTATTGAAAAAAAATATTCCCAGTTGCTTTAAAAATCTGAATTTATTGAATTTATTAATAAATTATAGCATGGCTTGGTATAACATTGAGTCCATGATTTTGGATGTTAAGGCTCGGATTAATATCTTTAATGTGTAGGATTTCCAAGATGGCTAATCGATCCTTGTCATTGTTGTATTGACGTACTACGGTTCCTTCGACTAACATGCCTCTTGTGAGCTTGATACCATGGGCTTCCTCGGTATGTTTCTTGGGGCTCCTGTTGAGAGATGCATTGTCAAGCGTCTTGAGAGCTTCGTTGCAGTCATCCCAATATACCTAGAATTCAGGGTTGCACAGTCCCCTGTTGAACATGAGTACTGGTATATTAGGTGACTGCGTTGAAGCTCTGGGGTGTCGACTTTTGGTTTATTAGAAATCACAAGGTCACTGGTCTTCTTATTTTTATAATATATTCTGAGCTGTAGTCTATCAGTTTCGTTAGTGGGCTTGTCTTTTATTAATTTGAGAAGGGCTCTTTCGTCTTGTTTATATTCGCTATGCATGTATGCTCGATAGTAGAGTGTAAGGGACTCACCAGAGGCTGGAGGCTCTACTTTACTGTTGTACCATTTATCTAAAAATGACTTTATTGCTTTCGAGACTTCAGCGTTGGAGTATCCGTTCTTTATCAGTACCTGTGTTGACTTTTCTATTTCTTGATGTACTAGGGTCCAATCACTGCAGTGGGTGAATGCCCTTTTTATGTATGCGTTTGTCGTGGATTTCCTGTATTTTTCTGGGCATTTGCTCCTTCCATTCAAGCATAGTCCGGGGTTCGATGGCTTTCTATAAACACTAGTGTTAAAATGCTGGGGGTTTTGTTGGATGAGGACATCTAAGAACGGCAGCTGTCCTTCTACACTACTTTCTTTTGTTAAGTTAAGCCCTGAGACTTCTTCCAATAGTGAGTGCAGCTGTACAATCTCCGCTTCACCATCCGCCAAAACGAAGATATCATCTATGTATCTAGCGTAGATAGCTGGCTTTTTTATCTTCTGGAATACTGCTCTCTTTACACATCCCATATAGAAGTTAGCAAACAAGACCCCTAGTGGAGAGCCCATAGCAACTCCATCAACTTGTTTATACATTTCACCCTGTGGTGATACAAAAGTGCAGAGGTATACCTAACTATGTATATCTAACACTATATAATAACTAACTAAATATTCTTTTCAATGAAACAACGACTCGTTTCGGTCTCGTAGACCATCAACGACATGATGGTAAATGGTAGTTAAATAAATAAATCAATACATTAACAAAATAGTCATTCAGGTATAGTTATTGCAATGTAAAACTGCATACTGACTGTCACCATTGATGAACGATAAAATAGTGTACAACAGAATAGAAATTATACCGTAATCATAGGAAACCCGATGTAAAAGGTAAACTGTCCGAATTAATTAGTACAAGGAACTGTCTTTCACAATATATGGCACTCTCTATAATTTTTAAATAATAGTAATTAAATGCAATTAGAAACTTTATAATTATAAATAGGGTACACGAAAACGAATTTAAATTAGCTTGAGGAACTAATAAGTATTATGACACTAATCCGTGACTAATGCAGGCATTAATACAGGCAGCTGCTGCAATGTTGAGAAGCAGCACTCGACCTAGGCCATTACACCATGCTAAATGCATTGCAAGTTGGAAAGAACAAGATTTCGGAGTGGAGTCGGGGAAATTGGAATGTTTGCATCAAGATGTATTGAATTATGACTCAAGGCAGCAAAACTATTTGTGATGAAGCATTTTTAATGGAATAATAAATGATTAACTGTGCAATCTGTTATAGTGTGGTATTTACTCATGTTAGGAAAAGTATTAAATCTCCACACAAAAAAGTTTATTACACTCCAGCAGAGCAGTTGTAACCTGATGAAGAACATCAAGTGTTCGAAATGCGTTGTTTAGTTTCTTGTAATAAACTTTTTTGTGTGGAGTCCCAATAAACTTTAGTATTTGTATATATATGTATATAATTTCGGCGTCTTGCCGTCTTCAGGAGAGAAGAAGAAAATAAAAAGAAAATAAAAAGGAGAAGGAATGAAGGAACGGAGACTGGAATGAATGCGTCCACTGGACGATATAAACAACGATACAATGACACGCAGTGCAGCCACCTTACCAACGTGGACAAGTTTATGCTGTGAGTAAAAACTAAATGCATTGTGTTTATATATATATATATATACAAAACTATAGTTTATCGGGACTCGGTCAGTTCTTCAGGTTCAAATTAAACTCTCATTGCCAACGTTTCGGTTTTTATTTAAAACCTTTTTCATAGGTAGAAGTAAAAATTTTGAAACAGAAAAACTAAGTATTACATAATAAATTATTTTAAAAAGAAAAATAATATGTCGATTTTAACAACAACTGTAGTCTGAATTTTATTTTATATAATTTGGGAAAATAACTATGGGTTTCTATGAGGATATAAGAAGAACATATGGATGTGATGTGAGTGAATGTTTAGAAAAGTGGCGTAGTTGCATAGTTAAGTTAGCCAGACAATTAAGTCGAAGAATTTTCTTATTAAAATGCCGTAGTGACAGTTTATTCCCAAAAACATTCAGACTACAGTTGTTGTTAAAATCCATAGACTATTTTTCTTTGTAAAATAATTTGTAATGTAATACTTAGTTTTTCTGTTTCAAAAATGTATACTTCTGCCGATCAAAAAGGTTTTAAATAAAAACCGAAACGTTGGCAATGAGAGTTTAATTTGAACCTGAAGAACTGACCGAGTCCCGATAAACTATAGTTTTGTTTCTATTCCACGGTCTAGTCTAATATATACATATATATTAGTGAAGGTTGGTAGCAATACTTGTTGCAAACATGTTTCTAAAAATTTTATGCCAATTTCATGCTTTTTCCTTTTTAGAGAGTTTCTCTAATGCCTTACAGGCTCTTCAGATGTAACCTGAAGGAGAACATCAAGTGTTCGAAACGTGTTTTTTAGTTTCTTGTAATAAACTTTTTTGTGTGGAGACTTAATACTTTTCATAACAGGAATAATAAGTTATTATTATCATCAGCAGTAAAGGTATTTACTAAAACTGAAACCAGAGTTAGAAAGAATGTCAACTCTAAAAAATTGTCTAGAAGTTACTCGTACCACCTCCGAAATGATGAAAGAACCATCCAATACAGTAATTACCTTTGAAACATGGACTTCTGAAATAGAATTCACAATATATAGCACCCTTAATAGTTACTTCAAGTTATATTGAATTAGTAGACAGGGAAACGTAAGACATTTTATCTTGAATTTCATTCAACAAAAAAAAATCTTTCTGAAATAAAAAGGAAGTTGAAAAAATAATCTAGAAATTAAAAGTGAATTTAAGTTGACTTGGAGATCCGAACAGATATTAACAATGGACAAATCACCTGATGCAAGATACATTTGTTAAACGAAGTTATCACCTTTGACACAAAGTGCGAAAATATATCTCAAATAATGAAAATAAACTTACTAAGGCTTGATATAGACAAAAGAAACATAGGAACTCAATAGATTATGGCGCTGCCTTAATTTGGAGAGAACAAGAGGCACCTGCAGATATAACTAAAGCTGCATTTTTTATTTTTAATTAAATTATATAAAAATAGTTTGGTTTGATAATAAACACTCCTGATTTTTTTAAATTAAGGAAGAACTGATGTCCTTAGAACAAAAGTTATAAATGCACCAAAGAGTCATTACGTGTTTTTGAAGAAACGCAAATGCTAAATATTAAGCGGTTTTGACATTTCTTTGTAATTTAATAAATTTCGACGAGGACTTAATAGGTGCAGAAATAGTCTAAAAAAATACAATGTATCACTGCAATAATTATCTTATTTTGGTTTATTAAAAAAAATTTTTTTTTTACATCATTATTGTTTTAAGCAAATTTAATTAATACTGATTTCAGTCTTTGAAATGTAAGTTTACAGAACTTCTTCAGTGTCCACGAATGATTGATTAAAAAACTGAGGCATAATACTGACACTTTGAAATCTAAAAGTTCTTAAATTTAAATTATTAAATCCCATAAACAAAAAGAAAATGGATAAATATTTGAAAAGAAGTTTTTCAAGCCAAGTCCAGCGAGAATCGTCTCTAGTTTGAAGCTTAAAACTTGAGGCTCAAAAAATATTCGCAAAAATATTCCTACTCATAGGATGAGTAGAAATATTGTGTACCCAATGTTTTCAAAATTTGTCACTAAGAGATATTAATGCTATAACTATTGGGCGTGGTTAACCCTTGGTGCCGTGGTTAACTACATATGGTTAAAACAGGTGCCGAATCATAAATGAGCCACACTTTCACCTCTGAAGGTGGCATAAAGCTTATGATTGAGGAAATTGACAAAAATTAATCTGTGATAAATACACATTAACTTTAGAGTGATGACATTATAATGGATGATTATTTTCCGAAATGATACTCAGAAAGAAAAGCAATGGCTTTTATGGCAACAGTTAGGACAGCATAAGTTTTGCTATTACCAGGAGATCCAGCTTAAGGTGGGATGATGCTGTAGTCAGCATCAGGCCTTACGCTGGGACTATTGTTAAGACCATTGCGTAGAATCTTTAATAGTGAGGTTATAACACTGCCCCGTGATTCTCTAATATCCAGAATACTAAAAATGAAATGTAATGAATACCATTCCAGAAAAATTTCATCCTGAAAATAATTTTCAAAAAAAAATTGCTGCAATAATACAGTTTAAAAAATTTTATGATGATACAGTTTAAAACTGTATGATCAAGAGGTTTTATCATTAAAATGTTATTCTTTATATTTTTACGGGATATGAAAGCGGCTGATGTTGATCTCTACTGCCGGTTCTGCTAATAATATGACAAGCTCTGCGGAGCGAATATGTTTCACAATGTTGTGAGGTAAGCTGCGAGGCATAACAACACACCGTCCTCAAGCCACATCCCGGGATTGCTACGTGACAATCACATTAGATCTTCTTGACAGAAAATGCTTAAAGCAGGTTATACTCAACAATCAGCATTAAAAAAATTTTGGGATTCTGTAAATGAAATGCGTCAAGTAAACATAAATTATTGAAATTAGACGATTTCTAAATAATTAATTTTATTTCGATTGTACGTAAATGTTTAAGACAAAGTCAAAAAAGAACCTTTCACGTGAAGTCACTTTCATTTCCAAATTAGTCATCCATTGAAACCGACTATTCCTTATTTATTAAGGAATATTAAGTGTGAATAGAGTTGGAAATAAATGTCACTTATTTAATATTTGAACTAAAAATATATCTCCCGATAATTTTATATAATTTTTTACTACAACTAAGTTTCAAGAAAATTTAAACATCACTTACTTAGTAAAATGAAAAACTTTGAATAAATATGGCTTTTTGGTTTTAATATTTTCAATGAAAAAACGTTATTTAAAAAAAAACCTTTAAATTTTTCCTAAAAATTCAACCCCATGACTTACAATCAATATGGTTTGAGGACCATTCAAAGCATTTCGGATCATTATGCTTGGACGCTTATTACGTGACGCTATCACAAGTACTAGGATCAGTCAGAGTCACTTATACAGTTAGGATTGAAATACATGTTTTAACTGGTATCATTCTTTAACAATACAGTTCTAAATGATTGTTGAACTAAATGTATATGCAATGAGATATGAACGGAAAAAGTACTGCATAAAATTCATAAATATAACTTAAATTAAAAAGTGGTAACATGAAGCACTCGAACTTCTGAATTGCTAATAAATGTACATGTATTATTCGTTTAATAGGAATAATATCTTAATATAAATTTCTTAAAGTTATTTTACCCAAATTTTTTGAAGTGAGAATAAATTTCATTTATTGTCATTGTCATAACCAAAACTGATGTACTATTAATTAAAAGGCCATGCAACAATTAATGATAGGTATTTTGCTTTGGTGGGGGAGTGTTTGCTCAGGAGGTGACGGGCTGGCTCTGGATGAAGGAATGAATGTGGCGGAGATGAGTGACCAGGGAGGACTTGTGTTTGGCACGGTAGGGACAGAAGAGGCAGCAAAAAGTCGGTTCTTTGCCACATTCGAGGGCCTGGTGCCTCTTCAGACTGGAGATGTATTTGTAGAATCGTCCACAGTAGCACTCGTACTTCTTAGACTCTGAAAGAAAAACAATCATCAGTTACTGCCTGTCGCAGCCACCGTTACTCACGCTCCTCACACACACGTCCCCAATCATCAGTTACTGCCTGTCGCAGCCACCGTTACTCACGCTCCTCACACACACGTCCCCAATCATCAGTTACTGCCTGTCGCAGCCAACGTTACTCACGCTCCTCACACACACGTCCCCAATCATCAGTTACTGCCTGTCGCAGCCACCGTTACTCACGCTCCTCACACACACGTCCCCAATCAACAGTTACTGCCTGTCGCAGCCAACGTTACACACGCTCCCAATCATCAGTTACTGCCTGTCGCAGCCAACGTTACTCACGCTCCTCACACACACGTCCCCAATCATCAGTTACTGCCTGTCGCAGCCACCGTTACTCACGCTCCTCACACACACGTCCCCAATCATCAGTTACTGCCTGTCGCAGCCACCGTTACTCACGCTCCTCACACACACGTCCCCAATCATCAGTTACTGCCTGTCGCAGCCACCGTTACTCACGCTCCTCACACACACGTCCCCAATCATCAGTTACTGCCTGTCGCAGCCACCGTTACTCACGCTCCTCACACACACGTCCCCAATCATCAGTTACTGCCTGTCGCAGCCACCGTTACTCACGCTCCTCACACACACGTCCCCAATCATCAGTTACTGCCTGTCGCAGCCACCGTTACTCACGCTCCTCACACACACGTCCCCAATCATCAGTTACTGCCTGTCGCAGCCACCGTTACTCACGCTCCTCACACACACGTCCCCAATCATCAGTTACTGCCTGTCGCAGCCAACGTTACTCACGCTCCTCACACACACGTCCCCAATCATCAGTTACTGCCTGTCGCAGCCACCGTTACTCACGCTCCTCACACACACGTCCCCGCCCACCAATCTTTCTTTCACCACACTGCCATTAAATATTTTGACACTATCTTCCTGGAACAAGCTGTGTATTTTCAAATCTCCCATCTTAGCTTCAAAAAAAATTTAAACAATGTTATCTTATTTTTTCCTTAAATAATTGATTCTGACAAGATCCCTATACCAAATCAACCACTTACCAAAATAATCCAAGACAATGCTCCAAGAGTTATATACATGAATTGACTCCTTAAGCAGCCTACACAACTGAATATAAAGAATAAAAAGAATAAATAACAAAATTATTTAAATTTTCTTTGTACTGTTTAGGTTGAAGAAAAAGTAGTATGTCCTTACACTATTTTTTCTACTTAATGCTATTATAAATACTAGTTATTTAAATTACATTAACAGAAAACAACTTTTCTTAAGAAATATAGCATAATAACCAACTTATATGCTTGAGAAAAGTAAAAACAGAAATGATTTTGGTTTAAATTTAAACTTTACTGATGTAAACTTTAAATGTAACCTTTAGGTTTTACTGATGAAAGTCGATTACGAACGGAGTTTTCACTGCAGAGAGCCCAAAAGTAAAGAATCACATTTTAAAGAGGAACAGTTGCAGATCACATGGGTACCTGAAATTACCACTTATGTAGAAATATTAAAAAAAATAACACTTGAAATTGCTTTATAACATTGATAAGCAAAGGAATGAAAAAAATAGGCGACTGAAAAGACATTTATTGAAAAAAAAAAGATTTTACAAAACACGATTACACTAAAAATGATATGAAGAATAAGTCGATTTTGAGAGGTTCCGACATGTGCCTAGCGGGAATGTATTCTGAAGACGTGTAGATTAAGAGAGTTTTTATACTTGGTCCGGTACTGGCAATAGGGACACTTGAATCGGGGTTCCTTGCCACACTCGAGCATCTGGTGGCGACGAAGAGTGGTTTTGTGTTGGTAGGTGCGACCACAAGTGAGACACTTGTTCTCAGGCTCTCCTGCTAACAAATACGCAAAGTGTAAGCAGGGAAGTGGAACTTGCTTCTCTGAAAATAAACTAAAGCATGCCATACAAGCAAAGGACTGTTTTCTGCCCGCCTTTAGAGTTGAACACAAAGCGGCTAGGTCATACCACTGAATCAACCATAGTGATAGACGACATACAAATTTGAAATTGCTACCGTATGGTTAATACTAGGGTATCTATGCTCCTAAAATACCTTAAGCGCGAAATTATACCTTCCCAGTCAGTTTACCAATAACTAAAAACCGCTACTAGGAAAAAAATGACCCTAAATAGCACAATATATTCAAAATACTCTTACAATTTATACAGTTTATTCGCAATATGACAATTTGTTTATAATTTTTTGTACAAAAGTAGTATTAATTGAGTTGCCACTGCAAGTGGAGTAATTGTGGAAAAGACAAAAGGAGCCTGAGACACCTGCTTACGAAGGGCTGGATCTAGTGGTTGATTTTGACATTGCTGTGAAGATTGATGAAATGGTTTCTGAGGGAGCCCTTGTGCTTGGCCTTGTAAGGACACAGAGTACAGGAGAAGGAAGGCAGTTTACCGCATTCCAGGTTCTGGTGTCGGCGCAAGTTCTGCAAGTACTTGTACGAACGACCGCAAGAGCACATGTGCTGCTTCATTACACCTTCAAAACAACAACAAAAATATTAATATCTCAACTGACTAGCAAATAAACTGAAGACTTACAAGGCAAACAAAACAATGCACTGAAAGTAATGACGTTACGAATTGGAAAGACCGCTAGGCCACTGGTGTTTCAGCCTCGACTAAAACAAACAAACATCATCTTTTAGCATTATCATATGAGGTTTCTTAACTAAAATTCTTCAAGTAATACCTTTCCAGATCTACTGAAAGAAGACTAAAAATCTAGAAGAAATACAGCCAAATTGCTAATGTACATCCTTAAAAAGTACATTCTCCAACGGAAATGACAAATCAGTTCAATTTCATATTAATCCAGAAAATAGAATGCTTATATATATATACACTTAAAATAAACTGTGACACATAGACAAACATAGAAACATAACAAAGACTCACTTTTAATATATATATATATTGAAAGAACAATAAAACATACAAATCTGAAGCCAAAATACTGAACTATAGTTTATTATCAGTTACTAACGCTAAATAAACTAAAATCAGAATATGGCATATGATACAGCACAGACATGGCCTGACTTCGAGCAGTCCTTTATTAACTGACAGACATTGAACTTAGAAATCATATTCACTCAACAACAGTCTTGTACGCTTGATCAAGTGCTCGATCACCAGTGTTGGACATTTTTTTGTTGAAAGTGCTTAAATCACTGTTAAAACGAAATGCTAGAATGCATTATCAGAAATTAAATTATAATTTATAATTGAAACAACGCTGGTACTTTTTTCAGTTGGCTATATATCCAATAAGAAAGAGGAGAACTTTGATGTTTATCTCAAGTGTGTTGAGGATTGGTTAATATTCTTCAACTCATGAAATCACACACATGGGCATATGAGAACATGCATCAGGAAACTAAAACGATTCATATGACACATAATTTATTTCAATAAATAAATATATTTTTTTTTTATAAATCACACTTTCATAAATTTCTAAAATAATATATTAAAACTGACTAGATATACAAAATGTTTACATGTTATAAGATTAAATTTTAATTTATTACTTAATAGAAAAATAAACACCACTACTCTATTAGTTATTTTTATTATAAATAGTTTGGTTATTGACTAGCCTTAGATAAAGCAATACTAGACTTTATATGTTTTGCACTGGCTTTAACAATTCTTCATACTCCTGAAACATAGAATAAAATTAAATTAAACATGATTATTAAAAGCATGATGATACAAAACAACATGAGAGCTGATAAGGCGTATTGATTGTGTACTAAACAAATTTCTCCTTTTTGTTTCGTTTCAAGCGTTTGCGAGAATACTTCTTTGGTTAAAAAATACGAGATATGTTTGAAAAAAACTGTAACTCCGTTTAATAAAGACATTCTAGAAAACTGTATTTCAAACTGAAATCAGTATCAAGAGGGATAAGTTCAAAGAAAAACGTCTCAGCCTCGGATCACGCGAATTATGAAATCTCTAAAACCCTTGCACTAAAAGTATTATTTTCACGTTTTGTGATTAAAGAGACAACATGTTTCATTGAATTACAACTGAAACAACGTAGATTAATCAAATTTGTATGGAACTCAATATATCCCTGAGATTATTAAAAAGACTATTCATGATTAACGAGCTTCATTGTTCTCATGAATATTAAAGGGACAAACAACGGATTCTTTCTGATCTTTATCACTATTAACTCATTGTAGCTAATTAAAAACAATCCAAAAGTTTACATATAGCGCGTACCTACAAGTGCGCTGAATTCGGATCCCAGGAAATATATTAATAGGTTAGCTTTAAATTTTCAATTGTTTAGGACTATACACAAAATGAAAACTGTATTTCTTTTTATTACACAAAACTATACGAATACGACAAATTGGAATATAGGTTTCAAATACATTCCGTTAAATCTGGACGAGTTTTAACCCAAACTAATATCGAAATTAACTTATGTGTAAACAATCCCTACAGTTTCTGGCTCAAGGATTAACTAACACATAAAGTAAATATCATAAAAGTAAAAAGGTTTTTCCAACCATTCAACTATTTTATAAATGTTGTGTTATAAAGTATATTTTCTGTTTCACTACCACAGTTAACACATACTTGGTTAGTCTAGATCGAGTCAAGGCAGGAGAAAATGTCACTGCCGGGCAGGAGGAAATCATACCTAAGCGCTAGTAATAACACCGGAATGATGAAAGGAGTCATCTCACACTGACTTGCCTATCCCGAGCAGACAGACACAGAAAATGTCACTGCCGGGCAGGAGGAAATCATACCTAAGCGCTAGTAATAACACCAGAATGATGAAACGAGTCATCTCACACTGACTTGCCTATCCCAAGCAGACACACACAGAAAATGTCACTGTCGGGCAGGAGGAAATCATACCTAAGCGCTAGTAATAACACCAGAATGATGAAACGAGTCATCTCACACTGACTTGCCTATCCCAAGCAGACAGACACAGAAAATGTCACTGCCGGGCAGGAGGAAATCATACCTAAGCCCTAGTAATAACACCGGAATGATGAAACGAGTCATCTCACACTGACTTGCCTATCCCAAGCAGACAGACACAGAAAATGTCACTGCCGGGCAGGAGGAAATCATACCTAAGCCCTAGTAATAACACCGGAATGATGAAACGAGTCATCTCACACTGACTTGCCTATCCCAAGCAGACAGACACAGAAAATGTCACTGCCGGGCAGGAGGAAATCATACCTAAGCCCTAGTAATAACACCGGAATGATGAAACGAGTCATCTCACACTGACTTGCCTATCCCAAGCAGACAGACACAGAAAATGTCACTGCCGGGCAGGAGGAAATCATACCTAAGCCCTAGTAATAACACCGGAATGATGAAACGAGTCATCTCACACTGACTTGCCTATCCCAAGCAGACAGACACAGAAAATGTCACTGCCGGGCAGGAGGAAATCATACCTAAGCCCTAGTAATAACACCGGAATGATGAAACGAGTCATCTCACACTGACTTGCCTATCCCAAGCAGACAGACACAGAAAATGTCACTGCCGGGCAGGAGGAAATCATACCTAAGCCCTAGTAATAACACCGGAATGATGAAACGAGTCATCTCACACTGACTTGCCTATCCCAAGCAGACAGACACAGAAAATGTCACTGCCGGGCAGGAGGAAATCATACCTAAGCCCTAGTAATAACACCGGAATGATGAAACGAGTCATCTCACACTGACTTGCCTATCCCGAGCAGACAGACACAGAAAATGTCACTGTCGGGCAGGAGGAAATCATACCTAAGCGCTAGTAATAACTCCGGAATGATGAAACGAGTCATCTCACACTGACTTGCCTATCCCGAGCAGACAGACACAGAAAATGTCACTGCCGGGCAGGAGGAAATCATACCTAAGCCCTAGTAATAACACCGGAATGATGAAACGAGTCACCTCACACTGACTTGCCTATCCCGAGCAGACAGACACAGAAAATGTCACTGCCGGGCAGGAGGAAATCATACCTAAGCCCTAGTAATGACACCGGAATGATGAAACGAGTCACCTCACACTGACTTGCCTATCCCAAGCAGACAGACACAGAAAATGTCACTGCCGGGCAGGAGGAAATCATACCTAAGCCCTAGTAATGACACCGGAATGATGAAACGAGTCATCTCACACTGACTTGCCTATCCCGAGCAGACAGACACAGAAAATGTCACTGCCGGGCAGGAGGAAATCATACCTAAGCCCTAGTAATAACACCGGAATGATGAAACGAGTCACCTCACACTGACTTGCCTATCCCGAGCAGACAGACACAGAAAATGTCTGTCATAGATCAGTATCTCTTGAACAGGAAAAAACTTAAGTAGATTCAAGATGTCAAGTTTACAAATTAAGAGTTAAAAAACAACTCTTTTATAAAAAAAGTAAAATCTAATATTAAAATTTTCTGGAAAAGTACTAATACAGAAAATAATAAATAAATGAATGCTATGACGGAAAATATTTTGTTTGGTATCTTTAGTAGCAAACCTTAGAGAACAAGCTTCTTTATAATTTACATATTATTCAGCTAATAAAATAAAACTAAACAACACTAACCAAACATCCTTAATAAGTTAAAATATTGTTTAAATAAACTATATTCTTCTTAAACAAATTGATATTACTCAAAATCTTTTTGAAAAATAAAAAATAATTTTTTTATTAAATTGTAAAACTTCGTATCATTCGAATGAACGGAAACTTTTAATAAAATTGTATAGTTTAATTTTAAATAGTTTAATTCTTTAACCCTTTAACGGTAATGTTTGCATTCTACCGTTAAGACATTAAAGTTTTGTTGTTTTAATTAAAATGTAATATTACTAGAAATATGAACTACCTTGCCTCGTAAATTGTCTTTCTTGTTGGTTGCAGTGTTCTCTAGAAGATAAATTCAGTTCGAAACCTTTCGAAAAGAACAACATAAATGCTAAGATAGTTTATTTTTTTTTTATAAATATTACTAAACCTCTGTAATATAAACAAATAATACTTCGCTATTTAAAAATACAGTGAAAACAGTTGTCTCAGTTAGGTAGTCGAGATTTAAATTAATGTGGTCAGAACTTGGTGAATGGTAACTTAATTTACAAGGGGTTAAGTTAAAGCCAGTAATAAGGCTTTTAATGTTGTGAAAAGTTGTTTATTTGTATAGACAACTTGAATAGTCAACAATAAGTATTGCTAACCATTTTGTGTAGTTTTCGCATGTGTTTGTAGATATTGCCAGACCAATGACTCTTGTACGGACAAGCAGAGCAGCAGAAACGAGGCTCTCGGCCGCATTCGTACTTGACGTGAGTTGAGTAGGTCCTTTGGTTCTTGAAGACTTTGCCACAATAACAGTGAAACGTCACCCTTCCTCCACCTGGGCATCCAACACACGCACCACACCACTACCTTATTAGATCACATGCACCTTTACATTAATTTAAAAACACAGATTTACTGTAATCTTGCCAAAAACATTCAGCAGCATGCATGTGCAAATACTTACTGTTGTGTACTCCTCCGCACTCCAATAATAATAAATGCTATATCACTGCACAAAGCCCACGAGTAACAATAATTTAGTTACTACTAGTTATAGCATTGATTAAACCTATTTTATGGAAAAACACAGCCCTAATTTCCTAATGAGGAAATTAGAGCAAGGTAAAAAATTCTAGCTCCAGGTCTTGTGCCAAGATTTTGTACGATACACTTCAATTCCAACACAAGTAAAATTATGTTTTCTCTTTACAAAAAAAAATTATAGTTTCTATATGGTAGGCAGTTAATGGTTATATAATTAATTAACAGATGGTCTGAAGGGTATCTTAACGGAGCCTAATATCCAGGAAGCAGTTCGGGCGTCCTACGTAAAGAAACTCTGCTCTCCTACCAAAGAACCAATGCAATGGGTTAGTTTTCTAATGGGATATAAAAAACTAATCTATTTAGGGCGTCAAATTACTACCTCATAATATTCTATAAAAGTAGTTACTAAACAATTCATGAAAGTATAATTAATAAAAAAATAAGCAACATTCTTTTAAAACCTTATTTAAGAATTCCTTCTCTGGAAGGCAAATCCTTATCTAATAAATTTCTGTTTGGCCATCAAAAGGTGTTTAAGTGCTGAAAATTATGGCAGATTAACTGCTAATAAGAAATAAAGGAATAAAAATAAATTATGGCAGCGATAAATTATTTTAGTCTAAATAGCTTATAAAATAAAAAAAAGAAGAAAACATTTTACCCCGTAAATTTTTAATCTCACTGACGCGTTTCGGAACTTCTCTAGTACAGTGAAAAATGGGCAAGAGCCGAAAACGATCTAGAGAAAGGAAAATTTAAAAGGTTAAGATGTTTAATTGTTACTAAAACTTCCGTGGTTCTAATAAGAATAGTGAAAAACCTAGGCTATTTAATAATCTGTAAAATATACACAGAAATGAAGGAATACGGTTCAGTATAAGGAAATCAAAAGGAAAGTTTAAGCAAATCGTCAAAAAAGATTTTGTCATGAAATTAATCAGCCACTTCATTTATGAACCGTAACAGTCTTGGTTTAGACTGTAGTAACGAAGGTAACTATACTGTAGTAACACTGTAGTAACCATACTTATATACAAGGAAACTGCAACTGTGTTGCGTAGAACTTTGTATTAGCGTGACTTAGCTTTCCCAGAACCACTTGTCTTCTGCTTTCATACCATGCACTTTAACCATCACCGAAAAATTAAATGTTGAACTTTCTCAGTAACGTCGTAGCAATGAGATGTTCATTACATTATGAGAAAAAGAGTACATCTATTCTTACTTCCACGAAAACCTGATACTTGGCATTTTTGATCTCAACAATAGTTGGGATATTTAGTATAATAAGTATCAGTATTAAAAAGTGCTATGCATACTCCCAATAACGGTCACAATATACATACTACAAGAAATATACAACAAAGTTATAAACATATTCAATCTGTATAACTGACATTGCACAAAGTAGTTAACAGGGATGCGTGAACAAAAACCACCACCTCAAAATTTATTGAATAACAACAAACTTTAATAGTAAACGGGGACTGAATGATCAGTTGACAGTGGCACTGTGTCTGTTGAAAACATGCAGTTCGAGGTTTGCTTTGCGATGACTTCGCTTGGGGCAGAAAGGACACTTAAATCTCGGTTCTTTACCGCACTCCCAGCGTACGTGCGTGTAGTAGTTGCGGCGTTGCTTGAAGCTCCGCCCGCAAGATCGACACGTCACCTTGACACCTGAAACCACCAGACAGTCAGATTCCACTGCATCCATCTCGCTGGCAGTCAGTAATGATTCCGTTATAACTAGAGTCTCACAAGTTTTTAACATAAAGCGTACAGTAAAGGAAAACGTTAGATTATCCTCCACTTTTATACTCCATGTACGAGTATGCTAGATTTTAGTTAATTAAAAATATTATACAAATCATCGAAATAAATATGAATTACTTCATTTTATGTGGGTGTTGTCCCCATTTTACCAATTAAAGTATTTTTCTGCAATAGTACTTTTACTTTTCTCTTTTTATAATTCCTAAAATCTACAGAACTACTGATTTTAATTACTTCATGGCCCAATGTTTTATGCAATTCACTTTTTGGTTTGTAACAGGTGATGAATAATAACTAGAATTTTCCAGCAATAGAAGATTTTCTACACCGATTGAAAGTTTCTTAAGGTAATGGCTTGTTTTGGAAGCATATTAATATGTTAATTATGTTCAAGACTTGGTAGTTAATAATAGCCCTTTAAAATATAGAAATGGAACCAATTATGAAGCGCTTTACAACCAGTGGATTTGAAATTTAAAATAAAAGTCGCAATATGGCATATTAATAGTGTTAACAGACTTTCAAGCGAATGCATTGATAATGCAAAAGAAGAGTTGCCATACTCTATTACAAGAGGCCATAATGACTCCATGCATATTCTAAAAGACCCTTATTTATAAGCGCAAAATATAATTTGGAGAAGAAGATGCGGAAGCTTCATCTAACGCAAGGTAAAGCTTCATTTGATTAATATTAGAATTAGAAAAAACCGTCATACCTCGTAAGTTGATATCGGAGATGTTGGAGCGCTTTCGGATCTGGTCCATCTTCATTCGCAACTAATCTATGGGGCTATTGTCGAGAGGTTTTATAGTCGTGTCCACTGCTATCTAGATATTGTTATTACAAATTATGGCGTTATTTTTGAATTTATTTAATTATTATCTAATCTAATTCTTTTATAGTTTTTTTTATCGTCATATTGTCCGTCCAGTCTTCTTTTTATTTTTGTTAATGGTTTAAATAAGATATCGGATTGGTGGTTTATCTGTTCGTTTATTATATTACCCGATTTTTTATGTTTATAAATTTCTAGTTGTTCTATTATGTTAAGTCTCTGTCCTTTCTGTCCCGTCTTTAGTAAGTCCATTGAGTTTTCTATGCTGTCAGGTTCGTGTCCGTGTTTGGTAAGGTGATTTGCGAAATTAGATTTATTAGTATTATTTAAATAATCTTTAAGATGTTCTTTGAATCGTTGTTTTAGGGTTCTTCCCGTTTGTCCTACATATATTTGATTACAGTCTTTACATTTTAATTTATATATTCCGCTTTTTTCGAATTTGTTAGTTTTATTTTCCGTGGAGCAAGCTAATATTTGGTTTATAGAATTATTAGTTTTATACCCTACCTTTACATTGTACCGTTTAAGTAAGTTCGCGATTTTATAACTAATATTTCCTATGTATGTTATAGACGCGTATTTATTATTATTAGACCTTTCATAATTATTTATTTTGTTCGTTCTATTTGTTAAAATTTTATTGATTAAGTTTGAGTTGTAACCGTTATTCGTTGCTATTTCTTTAATTATATTTAACTCTTTTTTATAGTTATTAGGATTCATCGGAATTCTTATTAATCTATCTATCATATACCGAAAAGCTGATATTTTTTGCTGTTTTGGATGCATTGAAGATTTATGTATGGTAATATCGTTACGTTACGTATGGTAATAACAATATGCATGTATTCATTTGATTACTTTGCGGAGTGTTTATTAAGCGTATCCAATCTAAGTTATCATCAAAGTGCCTAACAGTGATCTACATTTACTTTCACTAAGTGAAGCGTTTGCGATAGACACTGGTCAAAAAGAAGATATTTATGCATTTGATAACATAAGGGATTAGAAAAGATATTTACTTCAATTAGTTTTGAAAATTATGATATTTCCAACTAATTGAAAAAATAAACTCTTGTATAGGACTCTTCTTCAATAAAACTTGTAAATTGTTAAGACTATTAAGATACTGTGATTTGTGAAAGTAACAAATTTGACAACCTAGTCATAACAAAAGAAGAGAATTATAAACGAAAAAAAAAGAAAGTTCTGTTAGAAGATATTAACTTATTGAATGGAAAGGAGATCTATAACGGTTTTATGAAACAAGACCAATAAAATTATTTGATGGATCATAGATCAGAATGTACAAATATTTAATTAACTTAAAGAATAAAGTTGTATAATATCGAGATATATATGTGGGTTAGCGAACTATACAAGACGGAATATTACTAATCTTACCATTACTTCTACTCTTACTTTGTACGAGCTGTATATAGTAGACAGTCACAGATAGTCTTCCTAATGAACTTTCTGAATATATATATGTGCCCCATATACGTTACACACAACAACGAATTAAATGTTAAAACTCACTAAAATTCAATGAACGTTCATGGGGTTTTAACGCTTTTAGTTAAGGTTCAGGTTAGCTCAGTGGTTAACGTACTCGCCTCTGGGCAGGTAGTTCGGGGTACGATCCCCACTTGGCCTTCGATTTATACACGAGGGAAGTGAATAAATCTGAGGACGTCGTCTCTCGGAGGGAACGTTAAGCTGTCTCGCCCAAGCCTGTACGATGTCGGGTACTTGTTAAAGATCCCTACTCGAAATGGACTTGAGTTAGGCAAAACAATAAACAAAACAAAAAAAATAATAAAACAGTTCTAGTTTAAATGATATTCAGAGCAGCCTCCAAGTAACCAAATATGGGCATCTTCAGATGCCATCAAAGTAAAACTCTATCACAGAAGGGACTTGTTCAATAATCTGGATTGAAAGTAGTTGTTGAAGAAAGTCAATGACTGTTAGTATGAATAGCATCAGCGTTGGTTGACTGACGTCTGACGTTCTGCGGCAACTCATACAAACACCTACCTCTTAAGATAGACAAATCTATAAGATACCAT
Source organism: Hermatobates lingyangjiaoensis (assembly GCA_026182355.1). Classification (NCBI taxonomy): domain Eukaryota; kingdom Metazoa; phylum Arthropoda; class Insecta; order Hemiptera; family Hermatobatidae; genus Hermatobates; species Hermatobates lingyangjiaoensis. The sequence goes on along the minus strand of JAPFBL010000063.1, from coordinate 825,789 downwards.
ATAACTGCTCTCCAATTGGTAAACACAGTTTATATTTCACTAACAAGGTAGTGGAACAGATAAAAGGCGCAAAAAAGCAGAGTGAGGTCCAATTTTATTTTGAGGGCGATAATAGAGTCATAGGGTGACAACTTTAATAATCGTTTGATACATCCGGTTACGTATACCAGCTTATTGTAAAGAAACCCAATAGAGTAATCCTATTGTATAAATGTGGTCCTTACGATTGTTAATATGGAACTGGCACCGTTTGACATCATCAAATGCGATGGATAAAAATAGTAAGATCATGAGGTAAGGATTTTGTAATACGAGGAAGATGAAAAATATTGGACTGAAAACTTCTCCAGTCTTAGAGGAGTTTAATGATTAGGGTATAGGTATTAGAGAACACAGGTTGAAACATTCTATGGTTGCTGTTACGATGACCTCAAAGAATGTCAAGAAACAATAGTAAGTTATGTGTGAATCTGTTGGAAGGGCAGAATGGTAATAAAAACAAACACTAACAAACTGGCTCATAATAGAATACAATGTCTATCAAAGAGAATTTCATAGTGGCTTGCTAAAAGATCATAATAGCCTGGACTGGGATTATTCTAATTTCAACAATGGTCCTTTTGGTGGGTAGTCATCATGTCAAAAATTAATAACAAAACTCACTGGACGATACAGGACAAATTTCAACAGTTCTAAAGCTCTGGTAGAACTAACCTCGATCGTCCAGAGGGAAATGGTTTGATATCCAGATTTATATTTCGCGTATTCTAAAAAAGCTGTCATAAAAGATGAAGATATAAATTTCATCAGACATTCTGGGTCAACAGAGAAGTTTGAAATTCATTGTTATTCATTAATTCTCATCAGAATCTGACCAGTAAAAACAATTAATACAATTACATTGTGGGTACCTGGACGCATGGAAAAGTCGACCTGTTGGAAAAGAGTGGAGTCAAACAAACCTTCTGTAGCCTAGCACCTAAAGGATGTAATTAATGAATAGCTAGGAAGGACAAATAAGCACAGGCTAGAACAACCAGGGTTAATTCAGTCTACAATCCTCAATTTAACTGAACTTAAATTAGGCAACTATAATAATAAATTTTCAATAGAAAAACATTGTCATAATTATTACTTATAAGGTGACATTAATATCATAAGAGGAATGCAAACTCTCTGTAGGAAAGAGAAATTTTTGAACGCCTTGTATGTAAATACGAGGCAAATCATTTTTAAAATGTTGACGTTTTCTGGCAAATCATACTTAAAAGCTATATGTGGGAGATTTCTCAGAACTCTAAGACCAATGATGAAGTTTTCTAAAGAACTTAAAATCTCAAACTCATTTTAAAAACGACAGAAAGATGAAGATACGGGTAAGCAGATAAGGATATACGACAGTGGGGCAGGTATGGACGCGGTTATACATGCTTATGAGTCTCAGGCTCTTACATTAATAATAATAATTATAATGACAATAATAATCTTTACAGGTCAGACTTCTCTAATCAATTATATCAAGTTTGCTATAACTGATAAAATGGATACACCCACAATAAAACAAAGAAATCATTACACTGATTTTATAAGTTTGCTCATATTTTTTTTTTTGGCAGTGTTTGATATTACGTCTACACAATAGCCACATTAAAATAAAACCAATATTAAATTCAGTGACCACGACTTTGATATTAAGTTTATTTTTAGTAAATTTGATTGCAGGCTACTGCAGATTTTTATTTATCACATAATAACAACATTTAGAATTTTTACTACCATTTATTAGAAAAAACAACATAATATAATTTAAGCTTACAGTAAATATTACATCAATAACCTTTAACTCATAATATATGTTATGTTAAGCATTTGTGAAAATTATCAAAATTGAACCCGTATTTTTGTGAAGGCCCCTAATGGTTTGATCCAAAGAAATCTAATATAGTTTAATGCTATTAATCTTTAAATAAGTTCTTTTATAAATAACTTAATTAAAGTGATGAATGGTATAGTGGATAGCATGTTTGCAGCTGGTATTGGGTGTTCGGAGTTCACCTCTGGTGATTACCTTGATTTTTTCAAATGGAAAGTGGAAAATCTTCCTTCGGTAAAGCCTTCGGTCCTACACCAAACTGGATTAAAATTCCTAAAAAAAAAAAAAAACGAATGCACAAATTGTCCAATGCGTTTCGAACATTTCGTGTTCTTCTTCAGGCTATATGCTTGACGTGAGAAGGTAAAAACGTAATCATAAATAAGAGGTGCATTTCCCTTGTTTACCCTTCTTCTACAAGCAGTCAAACTAAAGACTGTATTAATAAAACTGGTGGACATCATAAATTCCGAAATACACAAAAGAAAATATAGTAACCGACACCAAAAGCAAAGAACTTTTCCTCTCTTTACATAATTAACATTCACTCACAAACTTCAATAACCAAATCCGCTGAAATTTTGTAAAATATGTTCTACATTAACTCTATCACCAATATCGATATAGAATACTAGTATATATCATTAGTCATTCAATATTTTAAGGATTAAACTAAACAATTTCTCTTTTTTTTTCGCTAATTTTGTATTTTACGACCTTTTACAAACACTTTTTATCACATGCGATACGTCCAATTTAAAATTTTATTAAACAAAAAATAAAACATACACCTGACCAATTTTGTTCTACAATAATTTTTCATTCCAAACAAGTTGAAGATCTCTTTGCCTTCAAACAAAATAATTGTACAAAATTAGTTTGTGAAATCTGATGATTATGTCAGGAATTGTCTTAGCACCTAAGAATTCAATAATCAAGTCCCTTTACGTACTGAGGTAATTTATTAACACTTCTGGGTTACAACTAAATTAATATATATTTATTATTTTAGAATTAAAAACTAACATCAAAAGGAAAAACAATTTATTTGAATACATAATACATACAATAGATACATTGGAAAGTACGAACATGTTAATAATTCAATAAATACAAATTATAAATCTAAATTACTAAATATATATCTAAAGCGCAGTGTAATACAATTAATACAATATTTAAAATAACATACAGCGAAATTAATATTAAGTGTCCCGACAGAAGCTAATTATTTAGACTAACAAATATCAAATATACAGTGTTTCCTGTTAGGGGATGTAATGTTAACAGAGTACAGAATATGGATCGTAAAGCCCGTCTGAGTGGCAGTATTTCACCGAAGACATTATTAGAATTGATGCAAACACGGAAGACACGAATGATCCGTGAAAGCTCAGGATGATGCAAGCAAAGGCCACAAATAAAAAGGCAGACATTCTTTTCAACTTTACTCTAATACATTTTTTTTTCCTTAATAAAACAACATTGAGACGCTTCAAAAGTACATTGAACTAGGCATTGTACTAATGAAAACATTTTCAACCAGTACAAAACATCTGAATAACACTCATTCAAAAAATACGGGGGTTAATCACAAAAAATAAACTAATATTCGTGTTATTAGTATACAGTATGAAGTATGTATACTGTAGGCAACCTGAACACATGGACATTCACTCCAAGCAAACAGCCACGCAACTGGAGCAAAGTGAGCGTTATCAGCTATACTAGGTGTTGATGGAACACGTAATATCAAAGGGTTAGGCTGTTCTGCTGAGGGGCAAGGATCGCCCAAACCCTGAACTTGTACAGATAAGATACTATAAGTACCTCAAACAATATAAATGTTTTATAACTTTCAAATAATAAATTAGTAAAAGTTCTGACCAAAAAATGAATTAATGCTGATAAATAAGTCAGTTGAGACTGTTATCTTATATTGGACCGCAAATGTATTGCAAGAAAAACCAAATAAAGTAGCAAGGACTATAGTCACTCGTTCACAATATCAATGAGTGATTCCACAGAGTTAGAATTATTGCACGAATTTAAACTACAAGAGTAGAAAAGTTTTAGGTCTGATAAACAGGCGAAATGGTAAAGATAAATGCAGGTATTAAGGGCGATTGTCATTTCGAAATAAAAAGTAATGCTCTCTGATTGTCACTGGAAGGGTAACCTAAATCATCGTCCTTAGGTGACTTGCAATATTTTCCAATTCAATTCTACTTCAGAATAATCTTGGAAATTACATAATTAAATATACAACTTACATTTAGTAAAATAATTTCAAACTAATTGATGAGTTATAATATCACTATTAACGCTAAAACCGAATGAATGAGGCAAAAACAGTATTGTTTGAGTAAGGCAGCACGAGATGAAGTAATACTGCGCACAATGGACAGGCTAAAGAGGCACTATAAGACGAGGCAACACCTTCCTCTCAACGGCTGAGGATAGGAACCTCGAAACATGCATCTAAATCGAAAATGAATAACAGGCTGCAAATCATTACAATGAACCTAACCCATTAGGATGGTCGAGGCTACAATCATATTCAATAAAATACAAAGAGATACGATAAACTTGAGGTTTACTGTTAGTGACTAATCTTTTAAGGTCTACCTGTAAAGGACCTGTTTCTTGTTATTTAAAGCCCAGTAAATAGACTTAACGGAATAGTAACTAACTGTCAAGCAATGCCTAAGCATTCCACTGTCAGTTTCAGAAATGTCTGATTAAAACTTGAAAGACAACCTGCAAAGAAATCCACAATGAACAGTAAAGGACTTTAGGTTTTTTGATTTCCTTATAATTGATACCTTTAGAATGTGTTAAACAATGTGATAATTGAAGGAAAGGAATGTTATTCAAAATAAAAGTAAAACATAAACTGATACAAAGAGTCATTTGAAAACAAAGAGGAAAGAAAAAGTTAGCTTTGAAAAAAGTTACGAGTAGGCGGGTGTGCTCACGACTGCTGACTTGAGAGACAAGTTGAGACTCTTCTCTCGTTGTATGAAAATATTATCGTAATTATCTTCCTATGACAACTACATGATCTACAAGTATGAGCTACTAGATATATTTCAGTACATAATTAAATGGATAGTCCGATATTAGTAACTAGCATATTCTACTTTGTACTTTTATTCCACAACTTCAAGGTACAAGAGTGCTATTGATTAAACTTAATGATATTTGTCTGCCCAGGGGAAGGATGTCTGGACATAGCTCTCGTCTGGCGGTCTTCCCCAAGACTCCCTGTGTACCACCTTGACGTGCCTGACCATGGTGTGTTTCGTGTGGGCGCGGTACTTGCAACGCAAGCAACTGTAGCTCGGGTCTTTACCGCATTCCCAGTTCACATGCGTTGACAAATGAGTATTGTATTTGAACCTCTTGCCACATTTAGGACACTGGTATTTTCGAAGATCACCTGAAACAAAATCATCTTTTTAGTAAAAACTCCTTTTTTTTTAACAATTTAGAGACTTTACTCACTGATCTGGTTGGTACTTTAATGTTTTTTTTATTACACGATATGATTGTTTGACCTAGTTTTATACGACGATTTTGATGTTCAATGCAGTGATTTCAAGACGACAGCTCAGGTCTACCCATGCTTCCTAGACGACAGTCATCCTCTGCCATCAAGTCATTCTCGTATATCCCATTCAATCAGGTCCAGATACTTAGGGTGGACCAAAAGCTGGTCAACAGTAAAGATGAGATTGATTTATTCATGGGATTTAGAAGCGCTAAGTTGTCACTAATCAATTAGGGCACCAAGAGATCTTTTATACTTGACTGAAAGCCTGGATACTTGTTGAATTAGACTGAGAAGTTATTGACTAGACAACCAATGACCTCTCTAACAGACTCCAAAATACCACTGAATCAGGACCACTTGCATCGGAGTTCTAAATTATAATTTAATCAAGCTTAGGTACTGTATCAATGTTTAACAAATACCGACACACCGTATAGATTCGGCAATCAACCGCTTTACATCACTAGCAGTTCAGTCAGCGAGTGTGGTACTGATTTGATATTGTTATTTATCAATCAAATGAAAATTCGTTTGATAATACGTCAGTAGCGTTACGTAGTGTAGTCAGTAGTGTTACGTAGTGTAGTCAGTAGTGTACACGTCAGGGGAAATAGCTAACACTTCATGGTTTCACGGTTGGTTAGTTCATAAATGTAACAATTCATAATCAAAATTGACTCATACTACATAATATAGTTGTATAAATACCTCAAAAGAAGTGTTATTAATACTGTTCTCCTAATTTGATCCACATTGCTTGTATGATAGAATTTTCGAAAGGACATGAGTTTTCTTATGTCCATAACATAAGAAAGATATTTACCATAACCCATTTTTTTTGCTATATATCAGTATTCTTACAATCTAATGAAAAAAAATTTGGATTGCTCACTCTGTGACATGCTTCATCATTGAAGAATCCTTAAACAATAATTATCTTCAGGAAATAATCGCATGTAATATTCTATAACGGTATATTCTCCAGACATTATAATTTATATCGTATTTAACATGTTTGCATAATTAATACATTCATTATATGTTGAACGAGGCAATGGTTCTGGCTACATACAAAGCAAATCTGGGGCAGTTTTTTTTTTATTAATAATAATATAAACTATACTCTACTTGTACTCCTGAAGATATTCATTGAATCTCTTGCATCAATCTAATCATCATTACGTCGTCAAGACACTCCCATATATTAAGATATATACAAAACAATTCATACAACATACTGCATAGTTACTTCATTGGAAATGAAACTCAGGAAGAGCACAGATTTAAAACAGATAAGACCAAGTTTAGTAGACTAACACCACGATGAGCTTATTTGTTTAAGTACTTATTTGAACAACTTATTTAAATCACTCATTCCTTTAACACAGGAAGATATTCAATGACTTCGTATCATCAATGCTTTGAATTCTAAAGGCATGCCTTTCTAGGAAGACACTGAATATAAAACAGACAAGTATTTTCATTGCATAAAAATATATAACATACGAAATATATGTATATTTAAATACTTCTCCTAAATTAAAATTGTAATAAATTGTTTAAACTATTCCCATCATCTCTTAAGCATTTTTTTCAACATAGGCACATAGTACACTGAGCTTAGCTTGAACTGATATGAACGTTTCACTCAATTATTAAATAGTATAAATCTTCAACAATTACTACTTTTTAATATATAGATTTTTTCGATTTAGTGATTTGAGGTCATTCATAATCAAATTAGGGATGTTTAATTGTAATTTATGATTTCATCCACTTCATTTAATTTCTATTACGAAATAAATAATAATTTTGTTTATATATTATTATAATATGAAAATGATAAAACTCCCTCAAATAGGGGCACCACTTTGAAAAAAAAAACACAATTTGAAATTGTCTATTTTTAAACGAAAAACAAAATAAAACAGTAAGTGGAGGAGAAGTTATAATTACTTCCTTCAAATCCTACATCTAGATCTGAAGATTCTCTTAGTTAATAACCTGGCAATGAAACCATAAAAAACTCTTCCAGCAGACTCCCGACTAACACTAAGTCATTTGCTCAAACACTATCATTGTGCTTAATCCCATCAACTGTTAAAAAGGGTTAAAAATAATAAGGACTTTCTCTTTTGCTAATTAATACGCCAGCCACCAATAGGTGGTGTTATTCCATTCTTTTCCAACCCTGATTACTACTGATTCAATATAGTTAAATTATAAGCCACAATTATAAATACTTCTAAATAAATATAATTATTGAGTTCAAATAACAAAGAATAATAACAGAAAGGTATTAATCGAATTTTTTCAGTGCTGGTAAGGATCTAAAAACTATAGCCCTATTGGATGTTTAGCCTTTCATAATCTTGGCATGGTTCACAATGTTACAGTAGTTCAAAAATTGCCCAAGAGTACGCATTGCACTTGTCATAAGTCAGCTGATAGGAAAACAGGTTTCAGGAGTAGAGTAAGTGCCTGCAAGCGAATATGAAGACGTTCAGGCGACTCACAACAACATTCAGGGCAATCACATTAACAACATATGAAAACATGAAAGCAATGATTAGAAACATTTGCCCAAACACCTTTGAGATGTCTGATCATATGTCTCAAAAAATCGCCACATTAAATGGATGGTGCTTAAAATTAAAATAACAATGCAGGCCTAATGGAAAGTGTCATAACACTGATGGGATGTTACATACATGGCATGGGTGAAACAATTTGATGAAAGTGAAAATTAGCCACATATTTGCGGCAAAATATGGTTCATGTACCACATTAGTATACCTGCTCACATTTCACAGCACCTTACCAAACCGATTTGTCAAAACCAACGTTATATTGAAGTTTCGGGTCCCACATTCACCAGGCAAGGTCTCAGTCTTTTCAATTCCAAAAATAAAAAAAAAACTTCAAAAGGTCATCGCATTTTAAGCATTGTTGAAATATGTTGATCGCTAAAAGGGCACACTTTCTCAGAGATAAGGTACTAGAAGATTTGGGGATCGGAAGAACCGCTGATGTAAATGAAGTATATCTAATGAGGATTATTTTTAAGGAGGTAACATATATGTAGAAAATAAATATTTTTTTTTTTGTGAAAAATGAAAATTATCATTATATTTTTAACACTCCTCGTATACGAAAGAAACTTAAAACAAATGAATAATTAACCTATCTTAAACAAATAAACTAATACTTTTTTCTTTGAGACAAATAAAATTAAGCAACGAATATCTGAATTGAAACAACAGTGTACACAGAGATATATGTCCTAGTTTAAATAATTAAATATATTTATTAAGTTTTATTACATTAAAAAACTTTTACCGTAAGTTCGTGAAAATGAAATCCAAATGTATTGGAAGAAAGCAAAGCCTCCCGACCTGACTGAGTGGACACAAGTGTTTCACAGCCAAACCTGAACGTCAACATGATTAAAAGACCTTATTTCAAACAATTATATTAATATGGAGAATCAGCCTTGGCTTAAGCAGATATGAAGTGTACTCTAAAAGTATGCGATGTTGATGGGTTGAACTATCAATAGACGTTACTAACTATACAGGGTGTCCATAAAGTCCGTGTGCGTTTTAAAAAAAATATACCCTTATTTGTAGCTGGGATAGAAATGATCTGTAAAAAGGATTAGAAAGAAGTAAATCTATATTTTTTAAAGTTTTATTGAAATTTTATCCACTTAACCTCCATCGTGTGGTAACCTCTTCCATACAGATAAATCACGAATTTCCTAACAGATAAATCGGAAGAGGTGAACCATTTCATTAATCTTCACGCCAGACTTGACTCCATTAGATTTTTCTTATAGGGGTATGTGAAAACAACTGTGCATGCATCTAAATCTTGTTCATTTGAAGATTTGAAATCTAAAATAACTATAAGATTTTACGGATTACTGTAAATCAGTTGGCGCATGTTTTCCGTAAACTGCAAAGCTGTATTACTCTTTATATTGCTCATAATGGAGGACTGTGGATATAAAAATTAATTTTACAATAAAACCTTAAAAATGTAGGTTTACTCCCTTCTAATCTTTTTTACAGATTATTTCTATCGTAAATACGAAAAAAAAGTTATAATTTTTTTTAAACTGAACATGGACTTTATGGACACCCTGTATTATTAGAGACATGATTACTCGTACATTTCCTCTCTGGCTTAATGAGCAGGCTCTTGAGTACGAGCTTGTTCCAATAGGTCGAGCGATCACAAAAACACACAAGTTATGATAGAGGAGGCTACTAGTATATCTAATAACATTAGCTATACTAGCAGCCTTATATTGTTAAGCATAAGCTAAAACTCGGTAATCAATTTAGTTTACTTTCTGAAATTTTTAGAATTGAATAATTGCTAGAAAAATCAGTTTATATTTAATACTAATCATTTTTGAACAGATTTATTTATTACTGTGTAGTGGAATTGTTGGTCTAGACCAATGTTTCTCAAAGTGGTCCATACCACCCCTTTAGGGGCGTAAAAGAAGTGCAAGGAGACACTTCTTTTTTGAGTTGAACAAATTCTATTTATTTCTTGTTCTGTAACTAGAGGACTCACAATGCAATCATTGTGCACCGTACGCGGAAAAACCTGCGACTGTTCGTGTTTTCCATCTTGTTCGAAAACATGAACAGAATAATCGCCGAGTAAGCACCGACAGTCAACAGGTAGGTTTGGTAGAATGGTATTTTTTGACTCTCATAAAAAATTGCATTATTTCTGAAGAATGAATGAAAGATAGGGTTGTACATGGTCAAGTAAATCTCGAGATACTACATGTTACCTATTATATACCAATGAGAAACTGCCACGTAGGTATTTTAAAGCGGTATCAACACGACAAACAATTGATACTCAAAAATTTCAGTTCATTTGACAAACTTGTTTGTAAAAATTCAATTCCTGTCCAAAAAATAAATTTGTAGTTTTGGTAGTCTTAACAAAAACTTCAGTGTCATCCATCTCATTAAGAGTTCTGAATAAAAGTTGAGTTCATCAAACATTGATCTGCACCTTTAAAACTTATTTACATGTGATGCATTTTGCAATCTAATAAATTTTGTATATTATACAATTCAATTCTTTAGGGGGCGGTGGCAAATCAAATGGTATCTTTTCAGAAACACTGGTCTAGACTGTTCTACATTTGTACTGAACAGAGGTCAGCAGCCTCTGTATTTTTGGTCACAACAGATATCTGTATTTGCTGTTACTGAATTCCTTATTGATATTCCGATGAAAATGATATTCAGGAAAAAGTAAGAACCAAAGAAACGTCATCAATTTATAACAGTCACTGATATACTGTACTTCATTATTCATTTTCAACTTACAATTTGCCTCAGTCAGTCGGTAGATAATTTCCAGACAACATTCCTAGTCGTAATTTCTTGCATTCCATACTGATATGAAAGTATTGTTTACCATAAAAGTAAATTCTATTAATATCAACCAATCAAAAATTAAAAAAAAATACATAATACAAAGATTAATGGATATGCTGTAATAACATCTAAATTAGGTAAATTTTTGAATATTCATTCTACTTTGTTGATTCAGTAATTTATTTCTTTCTTTTTAAGGAATGGTTTAGTAGTATAGGTTTTGAGGTTTCGTATTCTGTTATTAGTGCTGCATAAAAAAAGGCTTTAAATTCAGATTATGCTATTTCAAAAAACTTAGATAACTCTCTGACTGAATAAGATAAATAGAAATTATTTTCGGCGCTTCAATCCTTTGTCATTCATTCAATCCTTCGTCGTCTCATGCATCCATGATGAAAAATTTCTCCATGGAAAATGTTAAAAATACGAAAAAATTGTATTTATACCCACTCATCCACACACCTACCTTACACTTATCTATATACGTAAGTGCAATTATTTACACTTACTTGAAAGTGTAAGTCAAAATTTGTCTCAATTATATGAAGCTTACATTAAAGCATCAAAATGGTTTCAGGGGACCTCAAATCGTATAATCCTTCAAAATATCAAAATCAATTTTCCTATGATCATTACAGTATACTTCCAGGAAAGAAGAATATTAGATTGTAACCCTGGTGTATTATTAGATTTAGGAGTATAGACCGTTAGGACTGAACTGTATCACACTTGTAAGACTACTTATTATAAGTTAAAATTAAAACTAAGAAGGAATGAATGGGCACATTATAATCAAAATAAACAACTAATGCAGTCAATCATGTATTCAGAAAAGAATGATTACATTTATTACAATTTGGGGATTTTTCAATATGTAATATAATATTAGTAACACATTGTTTGTTAATAATTTCTTATGAAATAATTGAATTATTAAACTTATTAAAAAAACAATTTGATATTAAAGAAATTATTATATATTTAAAATATAAAAATACACTAACATTGGAACAAACAAGGTACTTAAATATAATGAAAAAAAAATACATTAATAGGAATCCTATATCAATTAATTTCATTTCAATACAGTTTTGGTTCATAGTTATTTAGATTGAAAAAAAAATTCCTTCAAAAATTATGGTTAAGTGAAATTCTTAAAAGGTCTCTGTTATTACATTACGATGATATAACAAAGATATATTGAACAAATAGTTTCCTGTCATCCGACTTGTAATTAATTCTTCAAAGAAAAACACAATTGGTGAAAAGAAAGTAAGTAAGTAACCCGAAATAGTTACAGAAAAGGTAGAACACAAATAATACCCCACGACTGCATTGCAGACATAGATGCCTTGGATGAAGACTCGGAAATGTGTGTTAATAAAATGAAAACAAAATGACTATGAAAAGATACGCACTTACTTCATGTTGGAAGACCTCTGCGTGGGCGGTCTTCGATGTCCCTCTGGGTAGCTAAGAACTAAGGTACATGAATATCAACGGTGCTTCTGATACCTCTCGTTACAGTTAACATGTCATTTCTGAGATTATAAAACTATATGTATTTTCTTAATGTAATAACATTACGAACAATATGATAATTAGCCGCAGAGGTTAGTTATCGGGAAACGGATTATTTAGTATACACTAAGTTGGAACAAAATATAAATACAAATAATTAAATTAGATTAATGAATTTGTAAAAAAAAATGTGTTACTAATCTAAAACTGACTAGGAAGACTTTTTTAACTGGAAATCAAAATTTTAACCCCATATTAAACTTTACCATAAGTAAACATAACATCACACTCTTTAACAACTAACTCATTTTTTGTTTTATTTTTAAACTAGCAAACGTACCCGTCTTTGACGGAATCAAAAATTCTATTATACTTGGTATTCCAAAATATCAATTATAGTATTATACTAATACTACAATTAGAAGTTATAGAATAGTAGAAAATACCATTATTAGTACAGTGCTAAAAAAATACATCTGTATACAAAGATTAGATTTTAAGTTAGACAAACACAAATCTACAATCAATGTTTCAGCTTTATATGTCTTATGGTGGCAATATTTTGTCGACAAACCGATAGATAGAAATTATTCTAAGGGTACATGTGGCTACTCTGAAGTATGAACCGTAAAGAAAACTTGAAATGAGTTAGTTCTAATTAACGTGCTCCCAGTCAAAAGCTAGCACGCAAGCCACTGGGCTACTCTGGTTCCATACCTTACTTTATTACCAGTGTTTATATTACGCAAATATTAAATTAAAAAAAAATATTTTTGTTGTATTTATTTATAATACATTTCCACTACTGTCATCGGCGAGCAAGCAAGCTACTGGCTACCCTGGCTAGATCCCTTTACTTTATTACCATCTTTTATATTATCCACATTTTAAATTCAAAAAAATATTTGTTTGTTACATTTATTTATAATACATTTGCACTACTGTCATCGGCGATCACGCAAGCCCCTGGGCTACTCTGGTCCCATACCTTACATTATTACCAGTGTATTTATTAAGCAAATATTAAATTAAAAAAAAGTTTACAGTTATATATAATACATAGCAAACGTACCCGTCTTTGACGGAATCAGAAGTTCCGTCATTTTTGGTATTCCAAAATGTGATTAGAAATTATAGAACAGTAGAAAATACCATTATTACTGAAGTGTTAAACAAATGCCTCTAAATACACTACATTACCTGTCTGTCCTTCAGGTTCATGGTAGAAGAAAGAGTTGAATCCTCTGACCCTTGAGCAAGTAAACTACAGTTGACCATGTGAGAAAAATTTGGTTTCGCTACTTTGTATTCCTGCGTTAGATGAAGTCTCCCTTTGCGACTTAGTTAACGTCATTGCGAAATACACTCTGACCGGACTTTGCAATCATTTCAACGTAAACAGACAGTGGCTCGGAATCAATGGTATGTGTAGTATACACACAGACTCCTCCCCAATACCACATCCAGTCATTATGTCCGCCTCTATGGCATATCTGTGTAGAGCACGAACTCAGAGTCGTGTCCCGTTGCACAGTTTTGGGGCACTCATGTTTCGTAACATGAAATTTGTTACTGCTACTAAATTGCAGCATGATTGGTGCTTCTACTTTAAGTTTTTACTCCTGAGCAGGCAGTCCAAGAGAAATAAATTCAGAGTCAAGAAATTCAATTAGATAATGAACTGCTTCTTCATCACTAATCCAATCTCTTTACTGACTTCTAAGGTCTTTCGTCGGTATGATATAGCGTAAGAACTTGTTTGTTGATTTTTCCTGCATGTTCGTATTAAGAGTTGAGAATTGCTCGTTTACAAAACTATTTATTCGTAATAGATAGTACATCCTCAACTCTGGGAAACACTTTTTCAAAGATGTCAAATACGCAATATATTCATATGCTCCAATGAAATTAAAATCAACAATACCTACTTGCTTCAGCTGTGTATTTTCAAAACAAACTTGTCTGTGAAGTTAGGAAAATACGCTTAAAGCCCTATAACTTCGTTTCTGTACTTAATTATGAATCTATTTAGAGCCCATATTTTAAGTTAGGCATACACAAATCCAGTGTCAAAGTTTCAGCTCGCCATGTCTTATGGTGGCTGAGTTTACTTGTGACAAAGGTTATTGCTTTAAACGTCCATAACTACACTTCTACGTTGAATTTCCAAATAATTCATAGCCTATATTTTAAGTTAGACCTACACAAATCTACTGTAAAAGTTTCAGCTTTATATGTCTTATGGTAGCTGAGTTTACTTGTGACAAAGTTTTGCGGACACAGTTTGTTTTGAAAATACACAGCTGAAGCAAGTAGGTATTGTTGATTTTAATTTCATTGGAGCATATGAATATATTGCGTATTTGACATCTTTCTTTCAGTAATAATGGTATTTTCTACTGTTCTATAATTTCTAATGACATTTTGGAATACCAAAAATGACGGAACTTCTGATTCCGTCAAAGACGGGTACGTTTGCTATGTATTATATATAAATGTAAACTTTTTTTTAATTTAATATTTGCTTAATAAATACACTGGTAATAATGTAAGGTATGGGACCAGAGTAACCCAGGGGCTTGCTTGCTCGCCGATGACAGTAGTGGAAATGTATTATAAATAAATACAACAAAAATATTTTTTTTTTTAATATTTGCGTAATATAAACACTGGTAATAAAGTAAGGTATGGAATCAGAGTAGCCCAGTGGCTTGCGTGCTAGCTTTTGACTGGGAGCACGTTAATTAAAACTAACTCATTTCAAGTTTTCTTTACGTTTCATACTTCGGAGTAGCCACATGTACCCTTAGAATAATTTCTGTCTGTCGGTTTGCCCACAAAATATTGCTACCATAAGACATATAAAGCTGAAACATTGATTGTAGATTTGTGTATGTCTAACTTAAAATCTAATCTTTGTATACAGAGGCATTTGTTTAGCACTGTACTAATAATGGTATTTTCTACTATTCTATAACTTCTAATTGTAGTATTAGTATAATACTATAATTGATATTTTGGAATACCAAGTATAATAGAATTTTTGATTCCGTCAATGACGGGTACGTTTGTTAGTTATTATTATTAAACTAAGAGCTTGAATCTCATCAGACTCGTTCATATCTCTCTGTCACTTCTAAGGTCAATTTGATATTTTAAGTTCTTTAATAAACTTCATTAATAACCTTATAGAAGTATCTCTCATTTCTATTGCTTATAGGTATACTTTACCAAAATTTTGGAGTGTTGAACAAAAGTACTCCAGACAACATATGGTTTGCTTCGCTGCAAACTTTTCCAAACTGCTCTTACTACCATATTCTACCCCATACTCTTGTATACAGGTACCTACAAGGTATAAAACTTCTTTTGGTTGGTTTTATAATTATTAATTTTTGACGCAACAGTATACAAACGATACACTCTTTCTGTAAATAATGATGATTCCAAGTCAATTCGATACCCACTGTAAATTATTTTATGGTGATCTAGCAATTTAGAAATTATTCATTGTATCCAGCAACATGTATAAGTAAACATAACATGTTTACTTATGTTATGTTTAATATTGATTTAAACATAACATATGTAGTCAAATATTGATATTTACTCTATTCAAATTTTGTCTCCCATGGGGTATTTCAATCTCATAGCAGTCTGAATAGATTGCATATTGTTTCATTCTTGATAAAAATATCGAAGATGGATAGGGGTTGTAACTGTTTCTTCCGGGCTAGAGATAGTTGGTCATTGATTTTGCTATGTCTTTCTTAGCCACACATACCTTTCAGATTTATTAAGGCTAATTTTGGTATATTTTTTTATTTTACAACCAAAATCATTATTTCAGTATCACAGCAGTAATAGTGATTTTGAAGAGCCAAAATGTAGACTTAGGGTTAAGACCTGTTTTGATCGCTGAGCACCCTAGCGTTCCAGCCATTACACCAAAAGATCAAATCAGGCCGACGATTTAACGTGTTGCCCTTTTTGTTACCTCCAAGTTTAACTACCTAAACTTGGGGTGTCTGAGGTGGACCTCGCGAAGGCGGGCACCACGATTCTACGTCGCGCATTAGACCAATATAAACTAACTAATTCACGCAATTATACCAGCGGGCGAAAAACAACAACACGACAGTTATACCCCCGGTACAAAGGTGGCTCATTTACCTCTCTACCAATCAATTACCTCACTACCAATTTTTTTTTTACGCTGGGTTGCGATGGCCCTCTTTTTCCTTCCCACCTCGTGGGGTTAAGACCCCAACATTGCTTCTGTAGCCTTAGCCATTGTAACTGTTCGTAGTTTCATTGTTTATCTTAATAGAACCAAAGTTTTTACATACCTCTAATTTCAACTTTAGTATTTTCAATAAAATCTTTGAAACCTACTTTCTTTCTTATTAAGAAAGAAAAATAACGCTTTAGGTGGATTTATTCCCAGACCTTTCTCTTTTACACATCCTTTACTAATTTGAAGAGCATGCTGCTGAAGCTCAAATACAGTACCATAGAGCATTCCTTTGTTTATAATATCTAGGTCACTTGCATACCCTTGTCAATTATAACCTTTATTACTTTATTCTGTAGGTTATGTACAACCATAATGATGACCATAATGAGGGGGATACGGTACTCCTGAAGACCGTATAGTTTTAACAGCTTAGTACAAATAACTTCAGTTGTGGTAGATCCTACATTAATATTATTTATTATCTCCTTCGATGTTGTAATCTATTCAATAGTTCTAGGTTAAAACCCAATCGCTTAGTTATGGTTCAATTGACTTGAAGACGACTTATCAAAACTTATTCAATATCCCCAAAACAGTTCTGAGTAATTCCTTTAAGACTTAAAGAGCTTTTTGTTTATTAACCAAAATTTTAGAGCACATTCTGTAGATATGGTTGGATTGATGAATATATAAATATTCGAAGTTTTTGATAAATAAGCATCTCCATAAGGGACAACTTCATATCAAAAGAGTAAATCAACAAAGTCAGTTCAAAAAACTGGTTAACAAACAGTTAACAATTTTTTATGCACACTATTTTGAAGGAATGTGAAATGAAGAAATTTGCAGTCCTGGAACGAAATGAAGAAATTTGAGGAGACTGGTACGAAACAACAAATTAATAGAATGAAGTATTAATAATTTGGTCAATCTGATGCTCGATTCAATGCTACTTATTGATTATTATACAGTGAGCAAATAATTGATCAAAAATAATCTCTTGGATTAAAAGCTTTATGATATTTAGAAAAAGGCTTTTGTCCGGTATGCTGATGGCCAGAAATTATTAATTAAACTAGAACATACAAGTTAACTAAGAAATGGGTACCTGTATGCAGGAGAATAGAAGGAAATAAGGAAGGATATAACCACAATAAAAAAAAATATCACAAAACTGATGATCTATGAGTTTTGATCACACTATAACAGTCTTATAATATCTGGCTAAAATAAACCATAACTCAAACAATTGTCAATGAGTTTGATTTTGTGTTCACTTTTAATAAAGTTGAGTACAGGCCCCTACAATTTTTTTTACGGTTTACTAATTTTAGGCAGATTTTCTTCGAAATTTCATTTCACCACAATTAATCATTTAGCGTAAAGAACTTGTTTTTTCGAAACGATTAAATGAACCCTTTTATTCATTTAAATATACTCTCAAAAAGTGCTACTTTTAGGTTTAATTTCATTACGATCCTTCAATTTGTGTGGTCTCTATCGTGTCCACAACGTTTCAGAACCAATAAGTTAACCTGCGCGTAGAAGAAGAGTCATGGTTGACTGTACTGCCTGACCATGCTTCCTAAATTATTAAGAGAATGGTAAGGTCGGAATGTCTAGGTACAAATCAACCTAAAACTATTAAAGTTTCGGACATACTCTTAGAGAGGTTCTTTTGATAAATGATTAAATTGGAAAAGCTATGTAACATTGACTAAGGGAACAAAATCAATGTTCTGCTGTAAAAGTTTATTTCGAAAAACATGGAGTCTTAATGAGAAATCTTAACTTTGCCGTTAAAATGTATTATTATTGCTTAGATAAAACCAATCATACCTTATGCATTCGTTTTGTTATAAAAAAAAATCTGGAGTGGCCTACACTCTACTTTACTATAAGTAATTTAATGTCAAATTTCTTGAGTATATAAAACATAACGTCTCATTTAAGCATAACGTAAACATCTAAATGGGATATAATTATTAGCCTGTCATTCCTGAGGTAGTACAGATAGTGATTGAAGGACATATCAATTTATAAGCTTATTTTTGTACATCACAAATAATTTATTATTTGCAAATAATTTCATTAGTATAACTACAGCAGTAATAATATTTTTGAAAAACCAAAGTGAACATTTCTTGAAACGAAATAGTATCCTACAAGAGAACATGGCTATTGTTCAAATAGCCAGTAGATTTCTTACATCGTTTACTTGACATCCTTCTACATTGAATATTAATGTAAAATTTTCAAATTTGAAACAGTAAAATACTCTTTTTTCTCTGAAAAACTTCTTAAACAGCGAAGAAAATGTTGTTTTAAGGTGATTTGTTAATTAAAGATGTACGATAATTACAGTTATTAATCTCTAAACGAAAGATTTATATTTTGAATTAATTATCTTTTACATTTTTGGTTTTTAACAGAATTATTATACTGGGAATTTTATGGCTTCTTAGTATTTAATAAGATCATTTTCCTTCCCCTTTGTCAAATAACATATATACGAATTTTTTTTTAATGAGTGTTATCATTTACCTGCACAATATTATTCCTCTTACATCTCTTATAAGTCAACTAGCAAACGTACCCGTCTTTGACGGAATCAAAAATTCTATTATACTTGGTATTCCAAAATATCAATTATAGTATTATACTAATACTACAATTAGAAGTTATAGAATAGTAGAAAATACCATTATTAGTACAGTGCTAAAAAAAAGCCTCTGTATACAAAGATTAGATTTTAAGTTAGACATACACAAATCTACAATCAATGTTTCAGCTTTATATGTCTTATGGTAGCAATATTTTGTGGACAAACCGACAGACAGAAATTATTCTAAGGGTACATGTGGCTACTCTGAAGTATGAAACGTAAAGAAAACTTGAAATGAGTTAGTTCTAATTAACGTGCTCCCAGTCAAAAGCTAGCACGCAAGCCACTGGGCTACTCTGGTTCCATACCTTACTTTATTACCAGTGTTTATATTACGCAAATATTAAATTAAAAAAAAATATTTTTGTTGTGTTTATTTATAATACATTTGCACTACTGTCATCGGCGAGCAAGCAAGCTATTGGCAACCCTGGCTAGATCACTTTACTTTATTACCATCTTTTATATTATCCACATTTTAAATTCAAAAAAATATTTGTTTGTTACATTTATTTATAATACATTTGCACTACTGTCATCGGCGATCACGCAAGCCACTGGGCTACTCTGGTCCCATACCTTACATTATTACCAGTGTATTTATTAAGCAAATATTAAATTAAAAAAAAGTTGACAGTTATATATAATACATAGCAAACGTACCCGTCTTTGACGGAATCAGAAGTTCCTGTTTTGGTTTATTGCCGTGTGCCTATTGCCTTTCGGCTATACCACGGAGGAATCAGAAGTTCCGTCATTTTTGGTATTTCAAAATGTCATTAGAAATTATAGAATAGTAGAAAATACCATTATTACTACAGTGTTAAACAAATGCCTCCAGCTTATACACTACATTAGCTGTCTGTCCTTCAGGTTCATGGTAGAAGAAAGAGTTGAAACCTCTGACCGTTGAGCATGTAAACTACATTTGACCATGTGAGAAAAACTTGGTTTTGCTACCTTGTATTCCTGCGTTAGATGAAGTCTCCCTTTGCGACTTAGTTAACGTCATTGCGAAATAGACTCTGACCGGACTTTGCAATCATTTCAACGTAAACAGACAGTGGCTCGGAATCAATGGTATCAACCAACGACCAACGACCAACGAATATAACCGCGCACTATAGTGCACGTCGTAACTAGCAGTTCCAGACCAGAGGCCTTCTACTGCTTGATTACTGTGCTACTATAACATGGAGTGTCAGTAATTCATGTCGGATATTAAGTTAGTCTGTACAGTAATGATGTCGTATTCGCGGTCATGTGGTCTTGTTAGTCATAGTTTTCAATGCTTTGAGTCATGAACTGGAAAGGTAGTCAGATAGTCACTGGATGAAGTAATTATTTAGTGAGGTTGAGGAAGGTTGGCGACAGGATTTAGAGTTTGTACAAGGAGGTTTGGATGGGTAGATAGTTTGTTGTCTTCATTGGTAGTAAGTCGAGTGATGTAGCTCTCTATGGATTCCATTTTCAAATCATGGTGAATATCAACATTACGGGCGTACCAAGGAGCCCTGGCTATAAGGCGGGCACACTTATTTTGAACAATCTGGATACACGCCTTGTTCGTTGGTGCAGCTCTAAACCAGACGGAGCATCCATAAGTCATCGCTGAACGAAGAACCCCCTTATAGACAAGGTCCTTGACCGAATCAGGAGAATTAGTTGATTTGAAAAGAGAATATAGATTACACATCAAGTAAATTCCAAGCTTGGATTTCTTATGGAGGTGCTGTTTGAATGTTAATCTAGAGTCTAAAAGAAGACCCAGATATTTTACATGGGTTTGGTAGGGAATGATCTGGTTACCAATGAAGACAGGAGGAGGACGGGGAGAGACACCCTTGCAGAAGCGAACATGGGAACTCTTTGTTGGATTCACCGCTAGTTTCCACTTTGAGAACCAATGCAAAGCCCCATCAAGGAAACATTGCAATTTCCTGGTGGCATAGCTCACATTAGCACATCTATAAGCTACAGCGGTGTCATCCGCGAAGAGTCCGAGAAATGTCTCAATCTGCTTGGGTGAATCGGGAGTTATTATAGCAGGAGGCTTGGGGAAGTCAAGTGTATACAGGCAATATAGGATTGGACCAAGAACACTGCCCTGGGGAACACCTATATGCATTTGTCCAGTTGGAGAATGTCTGTCATTAATAGAAACAAAAAAGTTTCGTCCAGAGAGGAAAGACCCAATAATCTCCACAAACCATTCAGGCAAACCAAAGCAGCCTAGTTTGTGCAGTAGACCCCGATGCCAGACCGAGTCGAAAGCTCGCTCCAGATCCAGAAACACTGCCACTGTCTTATAAGGGAGGAATGGCCTCGCCAGTGAAGTTCCCTGCTTGATGAACTGGACCAATCTTCGAAGCTGTAAAGTGGTCCCATGTTCACTTCGGAAGCCAAACTGTTCCGGCTGGAATGGCAAATAGGACTTTATTTTCGAAAGGATCAGCCTCTCAAAGACTTTACCCAGACAAGGTAACAGACTAATAGGTCTATAGTCCTGTGGAGAATGACCTGATTTGTGTGGCTTATGTAATAAAATAACTTTTGCCAACTTCCTCAATGGTATGTGAAGTATACACACAGACTCCCCAATACCACATCCAGTCATTATGTCCGCCTCTATGGCATATCTGTGTAGAGCACGAACTCAGAGTCGTGTCCCGTTGCACAGTTTTGGGGCACTCATGTTTCGTAACATGAAATTTGTTACTGCTACTAAATTGTAGCATGATTGGTGCTCTACTTTAAGTTTTTACTCATGAGCAGGCAGTCCAGGAGAAATAAATTCAGAGTCAAGAAATTCAATTAGATAATGAACTGCTTCTTCGTCACTAATCCAATCTCTTTACTGACTTGTAAGTTCTTTCCTCGGCTTCATATAGCGT
This sequence comes from Hermatobates lingyangjiaoensis, assembly GCA_026182355.1. Taxonomy (NCBI): domain Eukaryota; kingdom Metazoa; phylum Arthropoda; class Insecta; order Hemiptera; family Hermatobatidae; genus Hermatobates; species Hermatobates lingyangjiaoensis. The sequence continues at coordinate 803,629 of JAPFBL010000063.1, read as the reverse complement.
AAGAACTTGTTTGTTGATTTTTCCTCCCTGTTCATATTAAGAGTTGAGAATTGCTCGTTTACACAACATTTATTCTCAATAGATAGTACATCCTTAACTCTGTGAAACACCATTTCAATGATGTCAAATACGCAATCTTTATAAATAAAATAATGATTTTGTCTGTACATTGCTTAGAACTGACTCATTTCAAGTTTTCTTTACGTTTCATACATTGGAGAAACCGAATCCACCCTTAGAAAAATTTCTGTCGGTTTGTCGGTTTGTCCGCAAAACTTTGTCACAGGTAAACTAAGCTACCATAAGACATATAAAGCTGAAACTTTTACAGTAGATTTGTGTAGGTCTAACTTAAAATATAGGCTATGAATTGATTGGAAATTCAACGTAGAAGTGAAGTTATGGACGTTTAACGCAAAAATGTTTGTCACAAGTAAACTCAGCCACCATAAGACATAGCGAGCTGAAACATTGACACTGGATTTGTGTGTGCCTAACTTAAAATATGGGCTCTAAATAGATTATTAATTCAGTACAGAAGCGAAGTTATGGGGCTTTTAGCTGTATTTTCCTAACTTCACAGACAAGTTTGTTTTGAAAATACACAGGTGTGGCAAGTAGGTATTGTTAGTTGATTTTAATTTCAATTGAGCATATGAATATATTGCGCATTTGACATCATTGAAATGGTGTTTCACAGAGTTAAGGATGTACTATCTATTGAGAATAAATGTTTTGTAAACGAGCAATTCTCAGCCCTTAATATGAACAGGCATGAGAAATGATCAAACAAGTTCTTACGCTATATGAAGCCGAGGAAAGAACTTACAAGTCAGTAAAGAGATTGGATTAGTGACGAAGAAGCAGTTCATTATCTAACTGAATTTCTTGACTCTGAATTTATTTCTCCTGGATAGCCTGCTCATGAGTAAAAACTTAAAGTAGAGCACCAATCATGCTACAATTTAGTAGCAGTAACAAATTTCATGTTACGAAACATGAGTGCCCCAAAACTGTGCAACGGGACACGGCTCTGAGTTCGTGCTCTACACAGATATGCCATAGAGGCGGACATAATGACTGGATATGGTATTGGGGAGTCTGTGTGTATACTTCACATACCATTGATTCCGAGCCACTGTCTGTTTACGTTGAAATGATTGCAAAGTCCGGTCAGAGTCTATTTCGCAATGACGTTAACTAAGTCGCAAAGGGAGACTTCATCTAACGCAGGAATACAAGGTAGCAAAACCAAGTTTTTCTCACATGGTCAAATGTAGTTTACATGCTCAACGGTTAGAGGTTTCAACTCTTTCTTCTACCATGAACCTGAAGGACAGACAGCTAATGTAGTGTATAAGCTGGAGGCATTTGTTTAACACTGTAGTAATAATGGTATTTTCTACTATTCTATAATTTCTAATGACATTTTGAAATACCAAAAATGACGGAACTTCTGATTCCTCCGTGGTATAGCCGAAAGGCAATAGGCACACGGCAATAAACCAAAACAGGAACTTCTGATTCCGTCAAAGACGGGTACGTTTGCTATGTATTATATATAACTGTCAACTTTTTTTTAATTTAATATTTGCTTAATAAATACACTGGTAATAATGTAAGGTATGGGACCAGAGTAGCCCAGTGGCTTGCGTGATCGCCGATGACAGTAGTGCAAATGTATTATAAATAAATGTAACAAACAAATATTTTTTTGAATTTAAAATGTGGATAATATAAAAGATGGTAATAAAGTAAAGGGATCTAGCCAGGGTTGCCAGTAGCTTGCTTGCTCGCCGATGACAGTAGTGCAAATGTATTATAAATAAACACAACAAAAATATTTTTTTTTAATTTAATATTTGCGTAATATAAACACTGGTAATAAAGTAAGGTATGGAACCAGAGTAGCCCAGTGGCTTGCGTGCTAGCTTTTGACTGGGAGCACGTTAATTAGAACTAACTCATTTCAAGTTTTCTTTACGTTTCATACTTCAGAGTAGCCACATGTACCCTTAGAATAATTTCTGTCTGTCGGTTTGTCCACAAAATATTGCTACCATAAGACATATAAAGCTGAAACATTGATTGTAGATTTGTGTATGTCTAACTTAAAATCTAATCTTTGTATACAGAGGCTTTTCTTTAGCACTGTACTAATAATGGTATTTTCTACTATTCTATAACTTCTAATTGTAGTATTAGTATAATACTATAATTGATATTTTGGAATACCAAGTATAATAGAATTTTTGATTCCGTCAAAGACGGGACGTTTGCTAGTATATTCATATGCTCAATTGAAATTAAAATCAACTAACAATACCTACTTGCCACACCTGTGTATTTTCAAAACAAACTTGTCTGTGAAGTTAGGAAAATACAGCTAAAAGCCCCATAACTTCGCTTCTGTACTGAATTAATAATCTATTTAGAGCCCATATTTTAAGTTAGGCACACACAAATCCAGTGTCAATGTTTCAGCTCGCTATGTCTTATGGTGGCTGAGTTTACTTGTGACAAACATTTTTGCGTTAAACGTCCATAACTTCACTTCTACGTTGAATTTCCAATCAATTCATAGCCTATATTTTAAGTTAGACCTACACAAATATACTGTAAAAGTTTCAGCTTTATATGTCTTATGGTAGCTGAGTTTACCTGTGACAAAGTTTTGCGGACAAACCGACAAACCGACAAACCGACAAACCGACAAACCGACAGAAATTTTTCTAAGGGTGGATTCGGTTTCTCCAATGTATGAAACGTAAAGAAAACTTGAAATGAGTCAGTTCTAAGCAATGTACAGACAAAATCATTATTTTATTTATAAAGATAATATATTTTAATTTTTCCATTAGAAACATCAATTTTATCTCAGTGGATTCGCTCAAAAAATTTCTAAGTCAATGTAAACAATGTAAAAAAATACAAAAAATTCGACAAGTATAGCAGGTGATCTCTTAGTCTAAAATAAACAAACAGTTTTTATATCGTTATTGCTCTTTCCCGTAATTGAAACTTCATGAATTTTTTTTTGTGAATTGCTAATTTTTTGTTCCATTTTTGTTCAAATTTTCATTTTTTTTTAACGAGCTGTTTAGCGTCAAAAAATCATTTTCTGAAAACACAAATCGTACTGTAACGTCCCTTTAGCGAAAGTAATTTCAAAAAAAAATATCTCAACTCATTCGCCATATAATGTTCTATTTGTAGGCATAGTTTCATTCTTGTCCGTCAAACAGTATGGCTTGTATCGCTCTCACAAGGTTTGAGATTGAATTATAAGTCAACATTTTGACATTTTATTGAAAAAAAAATATTTCCTGTTGTCTTAAAATTCTGAATATATTTTTCGTTTGTTGCATTTGTAACATCAAAGATTATGTCAAAATTTCAAAACTCTAGGGTTATCAGTTTAGGAGAAATAAATGTTTTAAAAAAAACGGTTTTTGGCAAAAAAAGTGACTTTCCCATCATGCATAATTCTTCCCAAACAATAGGGATCTTCGTCTAAATGGGGCCCATTTTTGTGTAAAATATCAACTTGATCCATCAAAGATTCTGGACCGTAGCGTGGTAACAAGCAATGCTAACACACTCACCCACCCACCCACCCACCCACCCACCCACACACACACAGACATCATCGTAAAAACGTCATAAAACGACTTCTGGGACCTTAAAACATGTAATTCCGTCAAAATCTCGAGATCGAATTTTTTCACGATCACTATACTTTACTTATAGTAAAGTAAAAACAAGCATATATACGCTAACAGAATCTATTACCTTCTATACTACCTCGAAGATTCAAAGACTAATAATAATAAACATTTAAACCAAAAATGATTAATTTTCTGTTTATTTTACAATAAGACTCCTATGAGAGAAGAAATATCAAACAAATTAATAGAACGAAACATTAATAATTTCATGAGTCTCTTAGTTTAGATACAATGCTTTCCGTAGATTACTTTAGAAGGGAAATCGACGTGGTCACAAATGATCAATCATCTGGACTAAATGAATAAATCGCTCTAATATGATATACTGACGGGTCATAAATTAATAATGAATACAGTGTAAATATTTTATTTTCATTTGAACATCTGGAAACAAGGAAATACCTGGGAATGAATCAGTAACCACTTAGGAAATCTTTGGAACCATTGAAACATCCAGCTATCTCTGTCATTTTCGCACGACACACCTCGGTATTTACAAGAGAGCAACTAACAAATTAATTAAGAAAAACGCAGTTAATGATCTGCGACATTAAGAAAAACTGGGTCCAATTGTATTTAAAAAGCTGATTCTAAACATATTTACATTTGTAAAGAATACTATATCTCCAAAGAAAAAAATTTAAAATATATATGGATCATCTATTAGAACTTTGTCAACATAATGGCATTGGAAATTTGTCTGCTATGAATGGATGCTATATTGGAAATCATACGAAGAATGCAGACTCTCTGTCTAGAAGAGGTAGAAAGCTTTGATCAGATTATATCTGAATGGAAGCCAATCATCACCTTGGAAAGGAAACAAGATTTTTGACAAATCATACCTATAGCTATAGAATGGAGGGATAATTCTCTCTGTATATTTACGAAGCCCATTAAAGATCTTAGCATCTGAAGATGAATACAGTTACAACAATGGATTGCACATGACAGATATGGAGGCAGAGTGTACGAGTCTGATGAGATTCAGTTCCTTAGTTTAATAATTTTAATAACATTTCAGATTCATTCCATTCAGATTTCACGCTTCTTAAACTAATTAAATGATTATAGCTACATGCGAACAAACGGTATAACCTGATTAAAATATATGTATAGCCATATTCAATAAAAAAAAATCTGGAGTGGCCTACACTCTACTTTACTATAAGTAACTCAATGTCAAATTTCTTGAGTATATAAAACATAACGTATCATTTAAGCATAACATAAATATCTAAATGGGATATAATTATTAGCATTGCATTCGTGAGGTAGTACAGATAGTGATTGAAGGACATATCAATTTATAAGCTTATTTTTGTACATCACAAATAATTTATTATTTGCAAATAATTTCATTAGTATAACTACAGCAGTAATAACATTTTTGAAAAACCAATGTGAACATTTCTTAAAACGAAATATTACCCTACAAGAGAACATGGCTATTGTTCAAATAGCCAGTAGATTTCTTACATCGTTTACTTGACATCCTTCTACATTGAATATTAATGTAAAATTTTCAAATTTGAAACAGTAAAATACCCTTTTTTTCTCTGAAAAACATCTAAAACAGCGAAGAAAATGTTGTTTTAAGGTGATTTGTTAATTAAAGATGTACGATAATTACAGTTATTAATCTCTAAACGAAAGATTTATATTTTGAATTAATTATCTTTTACATTTTTGGTTTTTAACAGAATTATTATACTGGGAATTTTATGGCTTCTTAGTATTTAATAAGATCATTTTCCTTCCCCTTTGTCAAATAACATATATACGAATTTTTTTTTAATGAGTGTTATCATTTACCTGCACAATATTATTCCTCTTACATCTTTTATAAGTCAATAATAGATTTTCATTTTTCCATTAGAAACATCAATTTTATCTCAGTGGATTCGCTCAAAAAATTTCTAAGTCAATGTAAACAATGTAAAAAAATACAAAAAATTCGACAAGTATAGCAGGTGATCTCTTAGTCTAGGATAAACAAACAGTTTTTATATCGTTATTGCTCTTTCCCGTAATTGAAACTTCATGATTTTTTTTTTATGAATTGCTAATTGTTTGTTCCATTTTTAGTCAAATTTTCATTATTTTTTAACGAGCCGTTTAGCGTCAAAAAAACATTTTCTGAAAACACAAATCGTACTGTAACGCCCCTCTAGCGAATGTAATTTTAAAAAAAAATATCTCAACTCATTCTCCATATAATGTTCTATTTATAGGCATAGTTTCATTCTTGTTTGTCAAACAGTATGGCTTGTATTGCTCTCACAAGGTTTGAGATCGAATTATAAGTCAAAATTTGTACATTTTATTGAAAAAAAAATATTTCCTGTTGTTTTAAAATTCTGAATATATTTTTCGTTTGTTGCATTTGAAACCTCAAAGATAATGTCAAAATTTCAAAACTCTAGGGTTATCAGTTTAGGAGAAATAAATGTTTTAAAAAAAACGGTTTTTGGCAAAAAAAGTGACTTTCCCATCATGCATAATTCTTCCCAAACAATAGAGATCTTCATCTTTATGAGGCCCATTTTTGTGTAAAATATCAACTTGATCCATCAAAGATTCTGGACCGTAGCGTGGTAACAAGCAATGCTAACACACTCACCCACCCACCCACCCACCCACACACACACAGACATCATCGTAAAAACGTCATAAAACGACTTCTGGGACCACAAAACATGTAATTCCGTCAAAATCTCGAGATCGAATTTTTTCACGATCACTATACTTTACTTATAGTAAAGTAAAAACATCAGTTGTTTGTGAACGAGTTTGATATTATGTTAGTTATAGTAAATTCTGAATAGGCCACTCCAGTTTTCATTTTTTTTTTCTTCAGCTAATGACTTAGTCATTTGGACTTTATTCCATTGATGAAATTAAAAACTGCATATTAGGCAATAGTAATTGTTTCCAACTCTCACACTTATAGGCTCAGCTTTGGTGTTGTGTTCTAGAGGCATTCACTTTAGTTATGAGCGAGCCATTTTAACGATTATTAACTTCTACTAGGATCCTAGATAAATTAAAAAAAATTAATTTGAATCAATATTTGTCAAAAAAATCACACTCAATAAAGATACAAATGTTTGGCAACAATTAAGTAAACTAGGTACTTGTTTACTTTGATATTCAGCTGTCAGTGATACTCGTATAGCAGGAAAAATTGAAGTCATTTCATTCCATGGTGATCTTCTCTTAATGTAAGCTTTAGATTTGTATAATTATTCTTTATTAGAGACTTTGTAAATAGTATTGTAGAGACACTATTTTAGGTGTCAAGGAGTATAAGTTTTAGTATGATGCATCAATAATTTTTTTACTAACGCTACTCTTATATGTTTTACACTTTGTGTACTTTTCTCAAAGGGGTAAATATGGCTTATGATTCGGTACCCATTTTAGCCATGGACATGCTACAATAATGGGGACGCGAACGGAACGTGATGTACAAAGGCACTTACATATCCAAATACTAATACAACAAAGTTGCATATCTTGTGCAACCCGGTGGCATGTTCGATTCCAACGACCTCACCAAAGGTTTTATCCTTTAGTGCTCCTCTAGAGGCAGAAAGTGTGGCTCATATATTTTTTTGTTATTTTCTACATCGGAAGCCCAACTTACTCAACTTTATTAGAGTAAGGATCTTTCAAGACTAAATGGGTTGATATGAGATTCACGACCTCTGGGTTAAGGCGGCGTCAACGAAATCGTCCATCTCCCAATGATAATCTATATTCACACTCAAGCTTCCAACATTCAATCTTCGGTAATAAAGACAAACAAACTACCTGCTAGATTAAATCGCGTTCAGCGACCTAATAGGAACAAATGATGTCAAGTCACCGTGACTGTAATCATTAGCTATATTATTGTAGGTTATCAGAGCTATTTACTTTCTACTACATTTGGATTAATTTGCTTCAGCAATTTTAGATACGATAAGATTTGATTCCATTCTACTTTATTTATGAAATTATAATAACTAATTAACTGAATTTTTATAAAAAACCCACTTCATTAGAATTAACCTTCTCTAAAAGTAAAAGAAAAACGGCTGAGACTACTACGCTACTTATATTTGCTGGACATTTTGAATAAAAACAAATAAAACACCATAGTCCCTTTTTTTTAAAAAAATAAATGTCTCTAGCATTGAACTACAAATTGACACCTTCACTAGTAATCAAATTATACTGAAAAATATAGGCACCCTAAAATAGTTTCATTTAAACAATGACTAAATATTTTGAATGATTAATTCCTAATTGGATTTGAGAAGCCCGACTAAGCAGAGTCAATAAGCCAGTCAGCTGTGTGAGCATTCTATTTAACATGTTTATTGTTTAACACTACTTCTGTGAATATTGTTTAAGAAATACACTCCTACGTGTAGACTTGAAATCAGAAGCACCACATATATCAAAAGAAAAATAAAAAATGATTAGGAGCTACATATGGAATAAAGCGTACTTTTAAAGTTGCAATTACTTGGTCAATAAAACAAACAGATTTACTCATTTTTGTAACATTTATTTCAATTTTTGGCATCTATTATTATTATTATTATGTATTTTTATTTCTCATTTTTAGAAGATTTAAACAACATTATCTTGATAGTTGAGTCCAAGAAAAATTTGATACAAATGTTCCTATAATAGAAATATCGAAGTCTAAAAGTACAATAATGAAATTCACGGAATCAAATACAGCAGTGAGTGTTCCCTACGTTCGATGCCTACAGCTATGCATACTTCCTTATTATTATTATCATGCTAATGATAATAATAATAATTCTGTTCCTAATTCACCATGATAATAATTATTTTATATATATTGTTGATCCTAATTTCCTGTTTTATTTATTATGCAAATTTCTTTTATTATAATTTTTAACCCAAAGCCAACATTAATATAATAACTAGTTCACAATAACTATTGTTACCTGGTATTAAAGACAATTTATGCAAACATCCAACTCAAGTAATTAAAATTATATTTATTTTTTAAAACTAATGCGCAATAATAGCAGTAGTTACAATACGAAATAGACAAAAGCAAACTTAATTCAACAAATAGTTACATTATGTTTACTTCAAAATCAGGTTAAAATCTATCTATAAAACTGTACAAGATTTGTATATTATCTGGAAATGCTTAAAAAACTAACTGTCAAAAATATTAAGTAGCTTTTCTCTTATAAGAAAATGAATTTGCAACTAAAAAACTTAATTGTATTTTATTAAAAGAAATCTATCTCTGTTCCTATACTTGACCAAAGGTCATAATTTTAAATTTTTTTCACTCTATAAATTTCAAGAACATTGTCGTTACAATCAAATCACCAGGTCTTATCAATTAGTTAATGCATTACATTAATAATTCTTCAATGAAAATGTCACAGAATAAGAGAGCAGGCAATCCCACATTCTAGGGACTAAAACGTAATACAAGTGGTAGTTTTTAACAAGCCATGATGAAAAATATTAAATTCAAACACTGTTCTAATGAATTTTTAAATACTGTACATCACTTGAAAAATTATTTCGAAATTTCTCTGAAAGATAAAACTAGTCCGTGCGACATTCATATAGAATTAACTTTGCAAAATACTCTTTTAATTAAATAAAAATAAACTTAATTCTCGATATATCTTGAAGACAAGAAAATTTATAAAAACAATTCACATAGTTATTTTTAAAATATATGGATTATGACATATATATTAACATCAAATATACTTTGACTTTTGGAACTAATATTTAGTTGAATTTTCAAATTAAAAATGACATTAAAAAAATTAAAATTTCATTATTTAATAATGATATAGTTTATCGACCACTGATTCTTCCAATACAAAACAGGTTTTTGAGGATTATGTCCAAAAATTAATTACCCCCAGATTACTCACAAAAGTTTCACAGAAAATTGCTTGGTATTCTCAAGACTAAAAATGTTTTGTTTCAATGAATCGAAAAAAAAGTACTACTATAAACAAATCTCTGAAAACAAATACCCCCCACTGAATATCAACTAACAGAAAACAAAAAACACTTTAAGCAACAAGCACAAACAAGGTAAGAAGAAAAACCAAAAAATGGACAGTATTATTTTTGTATAGAACAGATGCGCTTCTAACATACTTACTTTAATTAATTACTAAGGCTAGAAACAATCTAAACTATTAGGAATACTGCAAAATAACTCTGTAAGAATACCTCCTTAGAATATTCACCGAAACAGAAAACAAAAACCAGAATAAACAACAATACAAAGAATACAAATCAGCAAACTATATAACAAGCACAGGACAAAACAAGAAGCTATAAAGTTATTATCTTTTTGAAAATAGCTATTTATTGCATTAGCACATCTTTTCTTTTTTTATATTGTCTATTGCCAAAAATAAATTTCATTAATTATAACTTATCATAAATATAATTGATAAATAAATAAAATAAATTTCGAAACACATCTGTTTTATAAAAAAAAAATAATAACATTATGAATTTTTGGTTTTCTTGTTAATTTATTTCTATTTTTTGCTCATTGTGTTTTTGTTTTCTGTTAGTTGATATTCTGTGGAAGTATTTTTTTTCAGAGATTTGTTTATAGCATTACTCATTTTTTTTTCATTAAATTGTTTTTAGCCTTGTGAATGCAAAACAATTGTTGGTGGCACATGGGCTAACAATGTGAAGTAATTAGTTTTTGGAGCGAATCCTCAAAACCTATTATGCATTTGTTATTAATTATATAATTGGATTACATAATGAAGATGTTAGAAGTTTACAATCTTTAACATGACTATAAGCATTGACAGTTAGTTAGGTTTCCAGTATGTTCAACTACTTATTCCCTGTTTACATCCTATGATTACAGTTTTAAAGTTATTGTGATTGATATCTAGATCAAAACTTTCTTTTGCTGGATTGATTTTAATTTTCTAGATCAAATCTACGAATCAGAATAATTGAAAAATAACTCTATTTTCAAATATTTGTATACCACTTATAAGCTGTCATCCCTACAAGAAAAGAAGGCGAGAGTTATAGGACAGGAATCTATTTAGAACTCTGTATGGGCGTCATCAATCGTAACCATTCTCAAGACTCCAATAAATCACATCAACTGCTTCTACAAGAGAGTCTTCTGGAATGGAAGACAAGCTCCTCCTACTCGTCCTTTCAAAGTATTAGCTTGTTGGAACAGACTATCTTTTAAATCAGAGTTTCTGATAGGCCACTCCTCATGACAACCACATCCCGATAACTGGTGACTGAAAAGTAGCTATATTAAAATATTTATAGTTCTTTTATGTTTTGATATATATTTTTTTCAAGTTTTCTTATATTTTCGAACATGAATATAATGAAATAGGAGTTTTCCTTTGATTTTGTGATACTACAGTTTTATAAATGACTAAATGCCCACTTCTCTGGGAATTTGATGTGTCGTGGTGACCCGAATGAGTCAACAAGTTCTGACTTAACACCCTGCAACTCTTCTGTGGACTTGATCAAAGGAGGAGAATCTACTCTAAGAAACCAACAACTTTACAAGACATTGAAGAACGAATACGAGAAGTTTTATATCATCTATCCCACAAGTTCTTTGTCAAATCAGTCAATTTTGTAACCATGTTCGAGAACATAGTTACAAATGATGATGCCCTTACAGAGTTTTAATAAAATCCTACAATTATCTGGTACTCATTTCTTTTGTTAATTATAGTTGAGAAATATTCTGGTAAATATTCAAAAGGGGAGAGAGAGTTATAAATCACTTTGTAGAGAGTTGCCTAATGAAAATATTACTGGTAAACTTAACTAATGATAAATGAAATTTTAATCCTATTAGTGGTAATTACAAAGACTGAAATGAAAACAACCAATATTACAAAGAAATAAAATTACAAAAAAAATTTAGAAAACATGTTTTCTAACTAACGCGTTTAAGCATTCTAATTTTAAAATTTACAAATTTCGTTTTAAGATTTGCGAGTATTTTTCAAAGTTAAAATTTGTATTTTTTGTTATAACTGATATTTTACATGGTTTAATAATCTCTTTATTCCTATAAATTAATTTTTTTAAAAGTTATCTTTTACTTTTGGATTTAACCCCATAAACTGAGTAGATTGCTAGTCTCTTTAGTTCATTAGTGTTTTTGAGAATTATAATATGATAACTTCAAAAGAGGAAAAAACATACGTAGCTCCTTAGGTTAAATAAAATTAGCTGAAAAGACTCACCGATGGAAGAGTGGATGATTTGAGATTCACTGATTCTGTACGGAGCACTCACGAGGGAACACAATAAAACACTGTCACTAATGTAGTCAGTCTGAGAGGCACAATTTAACAGCACAATCACTTTAGTCTTATATTATAAACATAAATAATCCTTTTCGCGTTCATAATGCACTATTATAAAAATAATTCATAATTCCTTATACCATTTTCTGTTATCTTAACCATAACATTTCAACAAATATAACATAATAAAAATTGTTTTTCTCTAATACAATCAAAAGCGTTCAAGAAAATAGGAGCTCTCAATTGAAACTCTCTATTTTATAGGGTTTATTTGATTCTTTATGCACCGTACCGATGATGAGTAGCTATAAAACTCCCTCCCTTAAGCGATTACCACAACTAGTAGAATTAGTACAGATCTTAGTGTTCAGTGTATGTCTGAAATGCACATGAATCCGGCTTGGTAAAGCGGAAGGGTAAGATTGGCCTATGCATTTGTGTATGCCCTGATCAGATGGTGCTGGGCCATGGAGGCTGTGGATTTACCACAGTTGAGTCCTGGTGGGTTTGATCAGGATTACCTCGTCATTGTGTGAGAACCAGATAAGCCGAGGTTAGCCTCGTGAGCAGCAAGTGATGAGCTAGAGCAAAGCTACTACTACCTACCACAGGTATGGAACAGTTTTGTGGGAACCGTCTTATACAACCTGTACTCAGATTCCCTGGACTCTTATCACGGAAAACGGACACTTACTGAATAAACAACAGTCATTCTTATAGGGGAATCCTATTAGGCCACAAGTTACAGTGAACAGTCGACACTAGTACTAAAAAAAATAAAAAAACAATATGACTAAATAAAAATTAAAGTTTTATATGACAAGATGGAAAAATTAAAAAATACCACCCCAAAAAATGTGGTTCCCCCCTAAAGAAATAAATACTGAATAAAGTGAATACGACTAATTAGCATGAGTGATTGAAATAAAACTACAAAGCAGTTACTATCACAGAAATAACCAACACTAGTAAGTGTTACTTAAACTGTTAAACCTCTGTGAAACAAGAAACTAAGTTATCTTTTTTTCACTGCTAATAATTAGAATAATTCTGAACTGAATACGATTAATTTAACGAAGTATTGAAGACTTATATAAGTGTAATTATTAAAACGAGGACTCTTTGAGGAGTTTATAAGAAAGACAAAAGAGATAAACAACCAAAGAAGTTTCTTTGATCTAAACACAACTACCAAGCTGAGAAAGAGATGTATTTTCAAATTATTCTGTAGGAAGTAAAGGTCCTAAGCCGAGAACACGAGTTCATAAAAGCGATAATATATGACTGGCAGAATCTGTTCCATTCAAAACGAGTATGCTCGATACTTTTAATTCATACACCAATATCTATATAAACTAGCAGGTTTAACAAACAACGATAAATAGATTCTGCAGGAAATAATTATTCCAAACATAAATGTAAACAAAACGAGTGCCAGTCTCATTAGGCACATGCTTTTTTAGAACAGTATATTAAATCAAACATAAAAATAAATTTCTGTATTAAAATATAGCTGAAACATTTATTAATTTTGAAATAAATAAATACTAATTTCAAGTTGTGTGAGCTAAAAATGTCTATGATTATTAAAGTAAACCTGATATACACTACCAGATTAGTAACCCATTATTCAAACCCTTTTAATATTTTAATAAAATGACATCTGTATTAATTTTATTTTTAGAACAGGCAAAAGCCTGTTACTAAAAATACGAACATCTTAAATAAAATTAAAAACAAAATATTAATAATTATAATAACACAAATAATTAAATAAACATTTACAATTATATGCGTACAATTCATTCAATTCAAGACTAATTCCATTAGTAAAATTAAAAAAGAAAAATATAAATAATAAACGAACATAATTAAAAGATAAATTTAGTCAATGGATAGCTTCATTCATAATACTATTAACAAAAAATTACAATCTACGTCGTTCTACTGTCTTAAAATTCTATTGAGAGGTCAAGAATACTTCAACAAAGAATTGTACAAATTGAGGAGGGGACTTTGTTAAGTAACTCAGGACAATCTATCTTAAAATTTAATAATTAATATATGAACCTGATTTGTGTTCTTGCCACGGAAATCGAGAGTTTTTTTAAGTCCTGATTAAAGTTGAAACAGTGTGAACACGACGGTGATTACACAGTTTAACCAACCATAACGAAATTAAGCACACAAATAAATCCTTATAGGCGTGTGAACTTTGTAATTATTTAGTAAAACAACTCTGAAAAAAAGAGGCATTATTGTACATCTTGTGGATTCAGAAAATATTTTTTCTCGCTAAAATATTCATAGTATAATAATAATATTATAATGTTGAATTATGAATGCATGTAAAATAAGTATTTTGTATTTGTAAATGAAAGAAGTATTGTGTACAATTTGACGACGATGCATGTAATACACAGTGGAACATGCTGGAATAAAATACAAAATAAAAAAAAAGTATAATATTAGACTTATGAAACCTACCTAAAAACAGAATGCTGGTGAAAAAAATCAATAAATTTTGATTACTGCAAATGCAATATAGCAGTAAAAACGCTGAACTGAATTACGCCAACCACATGTACTTATGGGGTTTGTTTATAATGACTTAAAAAAATGTCTATAATAAACTAGCAAAATAATTTAGTTCAATTCAATTTTTTACTTTCATTTACCACCACATGAAATATAGAGTAAAGATATTATCGCTTTCGGGTTAATATTCTGAAATCGAGTTTTCAAAGGAAAACCACCTTTTCAGGTTATCTGAGTTTAATAAAATATATTTTGCAAATAAGTCTGAATGTGGGTGTGCCTAAGCAGGATATCTCAACAACGAAAACAGCTATATTCGCTAAATTTCATATTTAAGTTTCTGCTAGTACGGAATACCAAGTTCAACACCAAGATTACACTTTTTTTTGGGTATTACATGAAAAAAATTCATTTTTCTGGAGCAATACTCTAAAATAAATCTGCTACCATTTATAATCAGGTAAATAAAAGTCGTGTGGTATCTCACTCCAGATTTGTCACGTTGTGAAAGAAAAGATATTTAGATTTTATTTATATTAATCATCAACCTTCTAAGACAGCGAAGGTCTTACATAAAGACAAAAGTATTAAATATAAAGAAAAATAATTCACAAATTTTATTAAGCAAATTTTATTTAATTAATTTTATCAAGCGTTGCGACTAGAAAACTGGGTGAGGACTTAAGGGATTCAACGTGTAAGATCCCTCAAAATTAATTTTTTTTCCATGATCAAAGCACTTAGTCAGTAAAAAAAAATAAATTAATCATAAATAGGAAATAATATAATGTCCTCGTAACATTAATAATTGGCCCATGCAGAAAAATACAAAGTATCAAATTGATCCCACTTAGAATAGGAGTTGAGTTGGTAACAAAATAAGTCAGCAACGCGGAGACTCTATAATGCCAATTATCCTGAATCCAAAGCAATGAACTGATTGTATTTCCGTATTTCGTACAGTAGTTTAATTAAAAAATATACTAAAAATTATACACGAGTATTGGCAAAAATTACTTAATGCTTAGTGGCAATTTAAGTTAATTAATTCTTCTAATAAACAATAGCTGAAATGTATTAATAAGGACTAAGAAATATTGTCATAAACAGCTTAAATTTATCCATAATCGTTATCTTTTTTTATGCCCATTTATGTAGGACTGTTTCACAGGTGCATATGACCTACGAGCTACATCTGAGTCTCTGTTCTGAAAAGAAACCGTTATTGTTAGAAAATAAGTGAAAAACAATAATAATAAAAAATGAATTTATCATGACTTTATATATTGTTAATTATCACGAAAACAACATAAACAATGACATGTTCTTTTCTTTTTTAAGTATATTTAATTAGCAATTGAAAACCTGCATCTGACAGATTTTGTTGCTTTAATATAATTGAAATAATATTAGTGGCGCGACACTCGAAGCACATTTCTATATACCTTTACTAAAAAAAAGTTGGAAATCTCTATGATAGGTGTTTTTGATTAATCAAAAATCAAATCGTACAGCTACTGTTCATTTTAGGGTTTAGGGCAAGCCGGGTTTAGTAATATAGCTTACAAATAAAGACGATATGAGCTATAAAAGTTTCAATTTGTAAATCAATGGCAATTCATATTTAACAATTACAAGACAAAGTTAAATAAAATGCTTACCCTAATGATTATTCACTCACTCTCTCTGAAATATCAGATGGCAAGATCCAATATTTCAATATCAACAAAAAAACTTCACTTTAATCATTAAATTCATAGAAACTATAATTTTAACAACTTTCCCAATAATAATTTTCAAATAAAGTAAAAAGGGATATGTAATTTAATAATTTTAAACGATGATTTGATATACATAAAATAACTTAAAATATTATTTTAAGTTTTAAAAATTTACGATTGGACCAGACCTACTTAATATTTAACTATTAAACAGTTAAATGACTGATTCGACATTTAAAATATTAAAGTCAGCTGACCTTAACTACGGAAGTAAAACTAACAGCACCTTCAATTTAACTAACCTTCTTCTGAAACATGCATAATATTATTAATTTTATGCTTTTATCACTTTTACATCATAGCATCATTAAATACCTATTGTTAATGACAGCCTATATTAAACTTATTAAATTAATTTTACGTCCAAGAGTAATAAAAAATGCAGTTTGTGAAGGTAAACCTTCACTGCAGTAATATTTAACTAAAATTTTCAAACAGTGAGTAATCGAAATTCAATCTTAAATTGATTTTTTCAACACTAATGCTATTAACTGATGATACTATTAACTTATTCCCCGTATCATATACAAATAAATTACATTTGTAGCAATTACTTATAACGACAATTAAGAATAACTGGATCCCACTTATCACTTAGAACTCAATAAAACCATTGAATATATAAAAGTCTCAAGTGAAATAACTAGCAATAAGAGAGAAATACTTCAATTATAACTTTAGAAGTGATGTGCTTTTATGATAAACAATTATGAAACAGGAAAATTCAGAATTAGAAAGTCTTTGCAGCTGATGTAAAGAACCATTAATTGAACATCAATTATATTAAAATGATATAATACTAAAAAGAAATAGTAAATATAACAAAGTATTCCATTTACGGCAGTCTCATAATAAGTAAGCAATATTTAGTTCTGTACTTAAGAGTTTTATAGATATTTTTAATTGTCTCCGAGCAAACCATGTCTGTCATAACATTAAAAGATTTGCACACGAAAAGCATTCAACATTTGAAAAATTCGTTATTTTTGACTTAAAAATCTATTGGATACTACTACTTAATAAACTAGGGTAAAAATAATCCTACAATCACAGTAAGTTTCTTAGATTTTCTGGTAGTAATCTAAGTAAAATTGTATATGATTTTATAAACAACTCCCAGTTTCAACTAAATACGAGCAAAAAACTATTTTCCAAGCAGCCTATTCACCATAAAAACTCAAGAGTACATTAATTCCAAATTTACACTTTCATTTATTAAAGCAAGATAAAATTATTATTGATTTGAAAGTAAAAAACTCAGAACCAAAAGATCTGCAGCTTTATAACAATAAGTTTGCAATGTCATTGAGATTATTTCATAATCCGTTGATAAAACAAACAGGTCTAAAAAAATTAACATAGAACTTATAATGCTGCTGCATCAGAATCAAAAAACTTATAAAATAAATGGTAGTTAGTTTTTGTTTATCCAAGCTAATTGACAATATGCTTGGCACACAACTATAAAAACTTTGATTACCCTCATAAAATTAATAATTGCAGGAGAATAACATTTTCTCTTAATATCATCACAAACCAGTATACACTTGAATATACACAAAACCATTATGATATTATGATAGTTTAATCCGATTTGGTTTTCAGTTCACAAAAGCACATTATTTTAAAAGCACAAATGCAAAAAAACTAATTTATATTAACCAATCATAGGTTATATATAAACACGACACTGATAAACATTCACAAACAATGTGAAGTCAGTGTTGCTCAAAAAGATTTAAATTTTATCCAGGTTTGGCGTTAAATCACCATTTTGAAGAGAAGGTTATGCAACCTGCTTGATAGTGTTGTTTAGCCGGTTGCTAAGGTTAAAAAAATGGCAGTAAGTATACAATTATATTAACTGGTTTAATTAGATAGAATTAGGCTTCTGAAAATCTTTATTTTTTTCATAACATCACATATTTGGTATCATCATAATTTCTTTTATTTTAGGCTGCAACTGGGACTAAAGTTCAGGAAGTCCGTGATATAGCTCGAATTGAACGAATCGGTGCTCACTCTCATATCCGGGGTCTTGGCCTAGATGACAGTCTTGAAGCAAGACAGGTAAATACAATATCTCTGTTTGTTTTTGCCAATAATTTGTTAAAATTACTTCCAATCCTTATTTTTCATCATAACTTATGATATTACAGGTATCACAAGGTATGGTCGGGCAGTTAACAGCTAGACGAGCCGCCGGAGTTGTCCTTGCTATGATAAAAGAAGGGAAAATTGCTGGAAGAGGTATTTTATTGGCTGGACCACCCGGAACAGGCTAGTTTAATATTTACATAATGATTTTAGACTATTAATAATTAGTGAATAAAGTATAATTATGCCTCTAATATTCACTGAGTATACCTTTAGGTTTTACTTAAATGCTTAAAGATATGTCTTATTTGCCTTTTTAATTTTTGTTATCTTGGTTCCCAAGCCGTAGTGCACATTTAGGGTGTACTTTACTTTAATGTACATTATGAGGCCCATTTTTGTGTAAAATGTTAATTTGGTCCATCAAATATTGTGGGCTGCAACGTACCACAAACTTTTGGATATAGACCTAAACGTCATAAAAGGAATTTTGGGACCTCAAAACATATAATTCTGTCAAAACCTCGAAATTGAATTTTTCATTACTACTATACTTTACTTAAAGTAAAGTAAAATCTGGAATGGCTTACTCTCAACTTTATTGTAATAAACATAATGTCACACTGGTTGAAAACTAATTGATTTTTAGTTTTATTTAAATGTGTCAATCCTGTGTACGTAATTTCGTACTCCTCGATAATCAATAATGACATCATTTCCTTAAATCTTGGCAATAATAATTTTTCTGTTATAAAAACGTCGTTGTTTACACGGAATGTAACTTATATGATATTTAATGGGTGACCATAATATATTATGATGGTAAAATATTACTAATCTTTTATAGTTGTACAACAATTTATGAAGTTAAGATTATAATTAAGTAATTAAGTTGTATTAATGTTAACTTGTTTATAATATTAAAAAATTGTTTTTAGGCAAAACTGCAATTGCAATGGGTATCGCTAAATCGCTCGGAAGAGACACTCCATTTACTGCGATGGCTGGCTCCGAAATATATAGTCTTGAAATGAATAAAACGGAAGCTCTCACCCAAGCCATAAGGAAATCTATAGGAGTGAGGATAAAGTGAGCTAATTTAATTATATAAAATTTCTTTTTTTATTAAGTTCTGGATAGCAGATTTAACTGCAGATGTTTGACTCCTTTGAAAAATGAGTTTTACGACTTCTGAGTTAAATCAGTTTTTAATGTTTCTAACAATTTTGTTGGAAGAGGAATTGGCTTCTTCGTTGGGCAGGACAGGAATTCCCATTTCTTTGGCTTTCTCACACACTTAATTTCAATTGTTTTTTTGGTTCAAATCTTAAAGTGAATTCCTCTTTGCAAGTATTGTCTGAGAAAATACGATCAAGAGACGTAAAAGGAGATATCATGTTGATGAAAAATAAATAATTATTTTTTTGTTTTATATTTCTACTTTACTATAAGTAAAGTTGAGTACCCCTGAAGACATTTGATTTCGACATGTTCCCGGATTTACACTGGATTCATTGTTGTAGGTTTCTTGGTGATGTCTGTTGGCATATGACTCCAGCAAACATATTTATTACATTTTAAAACATATTAAAGAAATGTTGAAGTGCTTTCATTGATTGAATTTAATATTGAAGTATATAATATTTAAAATTAGAAACTATTAGAATAAATATGCCGTTTGTTATTGTTTTCCAATGCCTACACTATAGGCTTTCATCACCTTCAGTGCTCTAATAGGGACGGAAAATGTTACTCATTTATTGTTTTGCACTAATTTCAGTAATGGGCGAGTCTACGTTATCGGGTTCATATATTGGCGGTCCTAAATTTTGGCTAGTTCAAGTTTTGGAACAAATATATTATGGGTATACAATTTTCCGCTTATTACTTGTGTTTTATGTGTTCTTTGGACAGGGAAGTTAATCCTTCTGAACGTTATTGCACTGATTTGTTTAAGTAATATGTGTGGTTAGATTTGGTTACTAATATGTGTGATACATGTAGTTATTAGTTTTTTTCTTATAAAGTATGTAAGTGTTATATATCACATATTATTAGAGTTAATACTTTTGAAGGATTTTTTCCCTTGTATATCCGTACTTTTTAGTTGTTTACTATAAAGTATAATTATTATGAAAAAAACATGCTTTAAGATTTTGACGGATTACACATTACACATTTTGAGGTTAACCTGAATCTTTTATTGATGTATCTGCCTGCCTGCACGAAGTTGGGAGGGTGCCTATCGAAAATCACAATATTCTGGTAGTCGCCCTCTTTGGCAAATCTAAATTTTATTTGGCAGATATGTAGTTATTGCTGTGATTTAAGACAGTATTGCTTCTGGGTAATATTCAACCATGGAAAAGGTACTTTATCGTACTTTTTGTCATTACGGGTAATAATTTGAACCCGCTGTTTTGGTGATTCTAGAAAACATTGATATTGCATTAAGCATTATCTTGATATGAATAATATATTATAAACATTTGATGAATTTTGTATGTTGAAAGATCAATTACTACACTAAAAAGTACAATCAAATGTTCAGTCTGGACCTGATCAGATGGCAGATTATTTATAAAGATGATTACTTTTTCATTATAATTTATGAAGTCGAGGTGCAGTTAGAGCCGTAAATATCTACTACTAACGATGGTTAATACTAAACATTTGATCCGAATGGTTCAAAGATGGTGAAAGATACATATATTTGAATAGCAGATCCTAATTATTGATGTTTTTAGGAGGGTATGTTCTACTCGAATGTCAAACTATTTTCTTCTCATATTGAATGCTTCTTAAGTTACTTGAAACTTGTTTATATTGTTATTAGTTAGTAGGTAAATATTGCATAGTAATCGTTTAAACAACTGTTGATTTATTATTAATGGTATTCTTCGTTTTAGAATAAAATGCTAGTCTTATTGGTTACTTGCAGGGAGGAAACTGAGATCATCGAGGGGGAAGTTGTTGAAATTCAAATTGACCGCCCAGCAACAGGGACTGGTGGAAAAGTGGGGAAACTAACACTCAAAACTACTGAAATGGAAACTATTTACGATTTAGGTTCTAAAATGATTGATGCTCTTACCAAGGAAAAGGTTCGTTTTATCATTAATTAAAACTTTAAGATATTTTAAGTTGAACTATGCTTTGAATGCTGATGCTTGTTATTATCGATAAGCAAGTGAATACCTAATACAAAGGAATTATTGACCTTTTTTTATTATTTCAGTATACAATTATTTCAACTGATGGCACAACTAGAGAAGTGATACCTAATTTTTATACCATAACCATTTTCATCTTGTTTATTAAATGGAGAAAACATTACAGGTTTTAGCTGGAGATGTTATTGCTATTGACAAGGCAACCGGGAAAATTAACCGAATCGGTAGATCTTTCACGAGAGCGCGAGATTATGATGCTACAGGTCCTCAAACAAGGTTTGTACAATGCCCCGAAGGAGAACTCCAGAAACGCAAAGAAGTCGTCCACACAGTTTCTCTTCATGAAATTGACGTCATTAATTCCAGGACTCATGGATTTCTTGCCCTTTTCTCAGGTATTTGAAAATACACTGTAGTTTTACTATAACAATTAAGCTTAATTTCAAATTAGTAGTTCTATACATTTTTTTTATCATATAATTTTTACTTAAAAATAGCATTGGTTTTTGATGATTTCAAATATACGTGATGAAGATATAATTTAAACAATGAATTAATAAAAAAAATATGTATTTGTAAGCCTATAAAAAAGGTTTTAAATACAAACCGTAACGTTGGTAATGAGACTTTAATTTGAACCTGAAGAACTGACCGAGTTGATAAAAAGAATTATTTTGTTTCTGTTTGACGGTCAATACTTTTATCAATATTTATATGAATGGATATAATTTACTTCTAAATTATATCTATAGTAAGGTAATTTGTTGATTCTTGCATTTTAATGTTCTAAATGAGAAGAAAACTGCTGGGTTTGATAGTTTTTCATTTTATTATTACAAATAAAGTCTTTCATCTCGGCTATATTTTTCTCAGCTATAGCATTTATTTATAGTGTATATGCGTGTAATAGTATTATCACTGTATAAATTATTTATTTACTGTACAACTGCCTTTATTCATGTTAGCTCCCCGTCCTTGAATTTTTCTGTTCTCTGCCTCCTCAAAACTTTTCAAAGCCCCCAAGGAGGGCTTGTCTCTGCCGAGACAACTATTCTAATCTAATTGTGTAAAACAGTTTTTGGCTTTAAATAATTATATTTAATGGCTAAAAATTTGAATATTTTTTTCAAATATTCAAAAAGTTTGTGGAAAGTGACTCAAAAGAGAAGTCATCAGGTATAAAGTAAATTAATTATCGTTGGAACAAGTTTATTAATATTGATGGTGATTATGTTGAAATGCATTCAATTCTCATTTTGCAGAAATATTCTTCTTTTTATTTTGGTGCTTGTTCGTGTAACATGATTACAATAATTAAAATAGCATAAAAATATAGCATGTTTGCAATAATTTTAAGAAATGTTTCCTTTCATTATTGAACAGAATTCCAAGTGCTATTTTCTGTTATTTTAACACGATTGATGATTCCTCTTGATCTCTTGACTTTACTAAATCAATTTAACTCTTTGAAATGCTTTAGAAAAATAATGAAAAACCACTGCGAAAGTATTGAGTAGCATTGGTGAAACGTAAAAAAAAATATTTTGAAGTAACGGACACAAGTGTAGAAAACGCATCGCAAGAACGGGCAAAAAGAACTTATTCTTAGGCGCTTATTGCATCATAGAAATACTGTCACGCATTTTGTTTTAAAGCTGCTGGTTTCCTCGTTATTCCCACTCTTCAAATCATTCTAGAAACGTGAAGTGTAATAGTTAGTATTGTCTTATTACGAATATGTATTTATACGAATTTCATTTATTTTGGATTTACAAAACTCTTTTTTATTAAAATCTCTGATCATCTAAATAAGTTATATATTTCAATTATGATTCTATTTCTTTTCAAAATATAATCATCATATAT
The DNA here is from genome assembly GCA_026182355.1 of Hermatobates lingyangjiaoensis. Classification (NCBI taxonomy): domain Eukaryota; kingdom Metazoa; phylum Arthropoda; class Insecta; order Hemiptera; family Hermatobatidae; genus Hermatobates; species Hermatobates lingyangjiaoensis. Next base: position 780,104 of record JAPFBL010000063.1, on the reverse strand, counting down.
ATTCTATCATTGGGTGAATTAATTTGTATTTGAAAAAAAAAATAAAATAGTTTCTTTATTATTAACTTTTATTATTGGTTTTATGAACTCTCCAATGATAACCAGAACAAATCGAAAACATAACACCACATAGGTGTTATCTGCGTACATCGCTTATTATTAGTGATGATGTAATTGCCAATGTTATTCTGAGTGTTCTAATCTTAATTTAGTAGTCATTGTAATGTGGCTATTTTTTTTCAGTCCTATAAAAGAGTATATGTCTGTTATAATGGGCAATATAATATGTATGTTATGGCCAACAAAATGGAGTTAGCTATATTTATTTTAATGAAAGCAATTTTTTAAATGAAGTTTACTGTCAGTAGCTTTGAAAGGTTGTAAGGTGAGTACAGACAGATTTTTTGGAGGAAGTTTAAATATTGTATTCGAAAAGAAACAAGGTTCTTGCCTTCATCTTCGCATTTATCTGTTGAGAGCTTTTGAAATGTCATATATTTCCATTAGGAAACAAATAATTTGACTTCCCTTTTATCTTAAATGCACATATTGATGTTATTTTTAACATTCAGGTGATACAGGCGAAATAAAACCAGAGGTAAGAGAGCAAATCAATTCGAAAGTAGCCGAGTGGAGAGAAGAGGGAAAGGCTGAGATTGGACCAGGAGTTCTTTTCATTGACGAGGTTATTCTTTTAAAAACCCAATAAGAGTTTCATTTAATCGCATGAACTAATTAAACGTAATCCACCTCTTGTGTAATAACTTTAAATGTTTGCTAATATTGTTTATCCTGCTTGAATTATGAATGATCCTTGAGATGACGGTCAAAACGGAAACTCTTCAAACCGGTAGGCTCCCTACTGACAAACAATTGTCTTTCACTGATAAACACTTGTCTTTGAAGCATGGAATAATTTAAATTTCTCAGTAAAATAAAATAAATGGATTTGATTTATTTTAATTATTTTTTTAATTAAATACTTAGAAGTCTGTTAAATAGGCATAAAAGAAATATGTTTAATTTGGTTTGGTAGCATTTTTAATGAACAATAATATATTTCGTAGAAATAAAACTTTTGTTGGAGTAGGTGAAAACCGATATCCATTGGGAAGAAACATCACGTAGCCATGGCACTAATCAGGTGGAGTGTTTCATCAGAGTCACTTTATAAAGATGCGATTGATTTGTAATCAGTACCACAAAATAAATGGGGGTTATTATTTTTTTAAGGGGATGGCTGTAACATAACTTCTACTCATATGGTCTTAACAAAATATGATGACCGATCATCCCAACGAAGGCCATCTATAGAAAGATAGCATTCTATTTCACATTAGAAAGTCACTTAATAAATAGACACTTGAATAGCGATTAAAAAATATTTCGTTTACATAGCTGTAAGGCTATGTGGACCTTCATATAAAGTACACTGAGTGTTACTTTTTACTAGATCAAACCAGTTATTCTTTTCACCACATCCCGGAGTCTACATACAGTTTATCTAACTTTGATAATAAAGGGCTGTATATCTTCTACTGTGTACATGTTATTTCTGTAGATGTGCATGTTATTGTAGAAGCATCGAATCTTCCGTCAGACTTAACTTCAGATTTAAATTGAACAAAATAACTGAATATGTAGTAGAAACAGAAACAGTACATTTAAATTAGAAAGTGTTCCTGTAGTATTTCTTTCCTTTGTGACTAGAGAAATTGAAATTATTTAGATATAGTGTGACATAAAAAAGGAGTGAATCGACTTTGATATTGAATAGATATTGATACGAACAAGAATATGACTGGCAGAACAAGAATTCTAATTGACTGGCAGAAATATTTTAAGTTCTATTACAGGTCAGAGATCACTGTTCATTCACTGACCCGTTCAAGATTTTTAACTGACCCACGATTGCTAGGCAATCATTGTTTGTTTACACGGGTTTATTTAGATTTTCTAATTTGTATGGATAATATATATTTTATTTGTATTTTTTTCAAACACTGCATTGACACAAAATCCATTGTGTTAATTCAGTTTGATCATTATCTTTCTAAAGTTGCGCAAACGACGACAAATGCGTTTGTTGTTTTTGAAATAAAGCAAAATTGTTTACAAAATATCAAATAAACTGTATAATTTTAATCACCTTTTGTTTGTTTGAAATTATTTAATATTACTAGTTTGATTGATAAACTATTAGTACCTTTTAGTTTAGTTAAGTATTAAATACACATTTTTGCAATTTTCCCTACTTTTTTTAGGTACACATGTTGGATATTGAATGTTTTTCATTTCTCAATCGTGCATTGGAGGATGAAATGGCTCCAGTGGTAATCATGGCCACAAACAGAGGAATAACAAAGATCCGAGGAACCAACTACAACTCCCCTCATGGGATACCCATTGACTTGTTAGACAGAATGATTATTATTTCTACTACTCCCTATGAAGAGAATGATCTCCGAGAAATTCTTAAAATACGGTATTATATTATAATATCATTTAATTTAGATCGACAACATGCAATAACATATGTGTCTTGTGCTCGCTTTTTATAAGATTATATTAGAATTCCTTTACTGTGTGTTAAATTTTTTAATGAAAAATATCCTTATATTTGAAATAACTTTTTGCTTGTTTTGCACTGTTAATGTTATGGATTCGGTATTTTTACCTGTTAATTCTTTCGAGGTGTATAATAGTTTTTATGCCTGGAACTGGTAGTACCAATATTTGAACCTAAAAGTACATTCTGAATACCTTATAGTTATCAATGCACTTGTAGAAAAAATATGAAATAATTAATATAACAATTCAGTGCATTATTTAAATTATCACAAAAAATCAAATAATTATATAATTAAACATAAATGTTCCGTGACTATAAATCTCAAATGAGAGCTGTGTACGGAATTTTATTGCACTGGACATTACTTGATGCTAAGGAGAGATAGGAAGAGTTGAATTGTATCAGTTGACTGGAGCTCACAGTTCCGGGTGAACAGACAGGTCTATCTACATGTTATGTTTTAGTATGGTATTTGAATAAATTAATTTTGAATTCATATGTATTTATCGCCATCTGAGTCATAGTATTAGATTGATAGAGGAAGCATTGCTGAAGTTATGTAATGTATTTATAAACATGTTATTATTTTCAAACAAAACAACCTGTATTTCTTCATTTCTTTAACAACCATACTGAATGTGGAAAAATTGCATTTTTAAATATTACATTATTATATATGTTATAGTTGTAATAATATATTCAATTATTAATAATAGATACTAATTAATTAATAATATTTACGCAATATTATATAAAAACTGAAATAATTTTATATTGTAGTTGCGCAGCGGCCTACATCGTAAAGGGTCAACGAGTGGCTCTGAAATAAGACTATGCAGTGTAGAATATTCATAATAATTTGTATTATGAATTTGTATTATTAAATTAATTAAATTTAATTTAATTACAATTATTTAATTAAATTAATTATTTGTATTATTAAATTGTATTTGTATTATTAATTCGGGCTTTCATTATTTCATAATGAAAGCCCGAAAACGTGTACTGTGCAATATTTACACCGTACAAAAAAATGACTAAACTTCTCTATCTAGAATACTAAAGATGTATTCTATACTCTAAAGAGTATAAAAGTATAATACTCTAAAGAGTATCTAAAGATGTATCTTTATAAATCTTTGTCCACTAATGAGTGGAATTTCTAAAAAAATATAGGAGAAAAAGTGCTAGTATTTTGTGGCTTTTGTACTGCAATTAGTTTGTGTAAAAATAAAAAAAGAAGAAGGAAATGATCAGTTTATATTATAAACCTAGATGCCACCCGCCCTCCATATTGAAAAGAGGGAAAAGTAACCGTACACAAATATTCAGGTAGAAAATAGTACTTTCAAACAAGTCACAGCCAAGCTGGACATTTTGAAGCCTTGGAAAGATAATTTATCTACTTTGTGTCTGACGGGGCATTATTTTTCACCTCTTCTAGTTCTAGAAGTAGTAAATGTATTAATTTTGTTGAATATGAGAATTATATAAAAAAATGCATGATGTTTTTATTATTGTAAGAGGGATTGTAACACTGAATTGGGTCAGGTATTCATTAAGTTTCATTCATAGTCACTTTTTAATATGTTTGTCTTAATTTTTAACAATATAATATCAAGAATTACATTCAAATCCTATTCTAAAGTTGTTTCTTTTTTAAATGTTAATTTGACCCTAAAAATATTCTAAAAGAGTAGTGTGGTAAAAAATTTTATATAAGAGGGACACTTTTAAAATATTAATAATGTTTTTTAATAAAAAATCATTGAATTTGATATTTGTTATATAAATAATTGTATAAGTATTCTATGATTAGATTAGGGGAGTTACTTATAGTTAAATGAAGATGTATAGTAGCAATATTGGAAAAAGTGTTGAAATAATAACAAAGTATTTTTCATAATAGTTGTTTTGAGTGTAGATGAAGTGGTCAGTAGATGGATACATTGTCTGTTTTGTTACCAATAAATACCTGGTTTGAATCACGCCTAACTCGAATAGTTTTACCGTTTAAATCGTTTATTTTTATTATAATTAAAATTATATTACTAAAGGGGAAACCCATGTAATTTTTATTCATATCCTTTTAATTGTGAAGAAACAAAGTGGTCAATGATACCCAAAATAATAATAATTAAATTAAAAAAATAACTAACGTGTCCCACTAGGAGAATATTTCTTTGACAATCTTGAGAACTTAGCATCCACTGGTATCAGGGATCTGTCTAGATTTATTGTTCTCTCGAAATGGTTCGAGTGGACCAGTGACGGGGGAGAATAGTCCCAATTCCTCTTTGTGGTATCACAAGGGGCCGGCTTGCGGCCTATGTGTGTTCTCTCTCGGGACGGCCACTGTAACCTAACCTAACCTAACGTGTCCCACGATCATAGTGTTATCAACAAGTAACTTCTATTCTTGTTTCCGTTAAGAGAGGTACAAAATAGATTTCAAACTCTTTGGAAACTAAAGATCTCACACTAGACTAGAATTAGATAACTCACAGTTATTTCTTGAACTATACCTTTTGATGACATTTTCATCATCACTGGCACTAGAGTAGTAGCCAGATTGAATAAGACAAACGAATTCAATTGATGGTCATTTTTTTTTTAAATTGGTTTTAATTTAATTGGATTTAATTTTGCAGACCACGTACAGAAGTGGAGATGGTCACACTTAACTTCTTTAATAATGAACTTAAGTGTAGACCACTCCTACTTTTACTTTTTCATGAGATGATCTTTAGTTTAACAAATTAACCAATTAGTTGTTCAGTTTGATTTTTTGAGTCAAACACCTTTTGTAAAGTTGTGTTATTGTTTCAAATTGGCCTCTCGTGGCTGCTTAAGTAATAATTGACTGTGTTAGTTGTGAAGAAGAAGATAGTGAACTCAGTGAAGACGCCTTGACTGTTCTCACGAGGATAGCTCTGGATGCCAGCCTCCGCTATGCTATTCAGCTTATCACGCTGTCCAGTTTAGTCGCCCGGCGAAGAAATACACAACAGGTTTGTTGCTTTTTTTTTTTAAATTAAAATGTCTTTTAGATATGTACATGCTTATTACTTTCTTTAATTTGGTAATATTTTCTGCAGTCCATAAAACAGTTACATCAAAAAAGTCATAAAACGTTACTTTAGCTGGTACTTCTGAACAGATTTGTGTACGTAATATTTTATCATTACTTCTTAAAAGCAAAATAATCAAACAACAAGGAGTGGGACGTAAAGTTTTCAATGTAATTGTAATCTGGACGATCAACTGCAAGTTTTGAACCTACATATTTTTTAACTTAACTAGATGAAATGAGAGAATTGTATATGTATTTTTATGCCAAATTTAATCACTCTTAAGTTATGAGAAATGATCTCAACATCACTTGGTAAGTGTCTAATCGAGATCATGGATTATTAATTACGGTTTGTTTATTTGATTTAAAGTCATAACTATTTCTTTTTGAAAAAAAAAAATGGATCCATTTGTCTAAATCAAAAGTTAGTTTACTATTCATGATTTTGGACATTTTTACGAAAGGCTGTTGGCAACCACTTCAGCAATGTCTTGGAAAGGAAGTTCCAAGCAGAAAAAAAAGTTTCCTTAATACCAAATGCAACGTTAATATTATATTTTTATTTTCCAAGTTGTTTTGAATTAAGTTGTTTACTCTAACTAGTAAATGTGTAGTGCTACATTGGGAGGTGAAAATCAAATTGATTATCCTTAAACAATCATGTTTACTTCTATAGTCTATTATTCTCTTTATTAATAGCTTTTCAAGCTATTTGCCTGCCATAGGTAGCAGATGGCCTTCTTTCCTAAATTTTGAATCCTATTTCCTCTTACTTACCAAATTTAGTTATATGATCACTTTGAAATTTGTCTAATCTTTTAGGAACTCTCCTTTAGTAAGACAAGTGCTGTAGAACAGGAGAATAGATGTAGTCTTTATAGATGTATTAAAGTGTAATGTTGTCATCGCTTGGGCATTTTTTTGGATTTAGAGATTTTAACACTCTTATTATTTCATTCAGTGTAAACATATCATTGTTAGTATTTATTTTATCGTCCACTAGGGATCTTAAATGCGTATGATATTTAGAATCCAGATTGAAATCATATCGGAGAAGAAGCTATCCACTAAGGTACCACCATACCACTAAGGTATGTGGAGTGCCTTAAGCGCTGAGACTGTGGCTGACACTGGTTATGAGTTTAACTTAGATGCTGAACCGCACACCTGAAATCAAAAGTCCCATGTGCTTGTCTGCACCATTACACAATTCAATCAATGAATCTTTTGTATTTTGTTTCATAATATTAACATAAGATTGTCTTTCTTACAGAGACTCTCTACATATATCGTCTCTTAGAAATACATTATTTTTGGTTCTTTGGTAGATTCTTCTAAATTTATTATATAATTTTCATTGTTGCAATAACTCTGTGGTCCCTTATGAGACAGACCTTTACTTGTTTTTTAATTTAATGTGATTTTTTCTTTTTGGACAAGTTAAGTCACAAGCAGTTTGTATCATTTGAGTAAAAAATTGTACAAAACCATTTATAGGCTGAGCATTAATACGGAAACTAAGCCGAACTTTTTGTTGTTGAATACTAATACCTTATATGTTTTATATTTAATAAATCTGAAACTGAGTAATAATTTCATTCTTGAGTTCTTGCATTTTGTATTGCCCTGGACTTCAACTCATTTAAAGTAACTTTGACCTTAATGATCATGACTTTACCAGTCCCATGCAACTATTTCCAATTCTGGAATATTTTAGCTCGAACAGAATAAACAGGTCTGTTTAGATACTTGAACCTCCTTAAGACAGTGATAGGAAGTAGGTCGAAATTTATACACTGTAAGAGAATTTAATTTCCCAGACTTTGTTAGTGGAATTTCACAAAAGATTTCTTTTCCATTGTGAAGAAAAAATGCCACATACAAGACTATTGTACACAGGTAAATGTTTAGAGAGGATTAGAGACACCTAATTAAGAATTTGCTGACCAATGCTATCTTCTCTGAATTTCCTACGTTTAAATGAGGTCAATGCATTTTTTGGAAAATTCATTAAGTTAGCGACTATAATCTTGACAATCTATTTACTCTTCTTATTCATGTATTTTTTAAATTATTGGTCATCGTTCCATCTGTTCTTTACAAGATAGCTGAATCTGATTGGTTTTCAGTTTGTCCTCTTCAGATTTATAAATCATATTCCAGGCACACTCTCTCCGAGGCACATCTTAAATATTTATTATCCAAGATATAACTCACTTCAATATTTCGATCTGTCGTCACCAATAGAGAAGTGGTCGGCTACGTGACGACAGCAGAACAAACATTCCATTAGGTTAATCAAAGTTTTACCACCTAAAGGGAAGGAAAGGGAAAAATAGGGAATTAAAGGGAAGGATACTATATATGGAGACAAAAGAAACAAAGCCTAAAAGAATAGTTATTTTAATTGTAATAATAATGAATAAATGAGAAACATAATGAAAATTAATTAATTAACGAAAAAAAACATAAATAATAAACTTGGAAAAACTTCCGTGTGAAAGATTGAGTCCCTAAGGTGATCTGGCATCTAGGAGGTTACATGAAGCTCTTAACTTTAATTGAAAAATCCCTGTATTCAATACTCAATTTATCTTCAAGCTTCAGCCGTAGCACCTTGGTACCAGATCAACTCCTGCATTCAATCTTAACTGTGTAGGTCATTTCTTTCATTTTTTTTATTTTTTAATAATTTATATATTGATTTATATTTCACCTATTAATTGTTATATACGTGAACTCTTGTTATATATATATATATATATATATATATAATACGTTACTGTTTTCTTGACCACAAATTACTAACAAACACTTTTTCTTCTTCTTGAAAAATGAGAAAACAAGATTAAGATTTTTCAACCGTAACAAGCGGTCTTCATCACAGTCAAAAACCCAATTCAGTTTGTGGTTTGATCATTGATTGTTATTTCACGTGTTTATGTGAAATCTTTTTATATATGTATATATATAACAAGATTTCCCAATAAACATGTGTGTGTTTATATTTGTGTTAATTATTACTTATATTTTATTCCTTGAGATGTTTTTGCTTTTAATTTATTATTCTCTCATACCAGGTAGAGATTGAAGATGTAAAAAAAGTTTATTCTCTCTTCCTGGATGAAGCGAGGTCTTCACAGATATTAAACGAGTACCAACATGAATTTTTGTTTGATGAAGTGAAGCAGGAAGTCGGAAGTGGGGGTAAATACTTTGTATTATTCTCTTCTTATTTTATTTAGTGCTTATTCTAGTTGTATTTTATTTAGTATATTTCTTGATTTAAAGGAAAAAACGTTTCTTTTTCGAAATATCTGCCATAAAATCAATTATAAAGGAAATATGAAATAAGATATATCAGTTAAAGATCTTATCTCCTCCGCCTGTTGGATTAGATTGGAATTCACCACTGAATCCCATAATATATATGTCTCAATTTCGTAAAGTTGACTGTAGAACACCCAATATTCTATAGATACGAAGCACAATTAAAATACTCCTCACTTCTTAATATGTCTTAAAGTTTATAGTAATATATTTTATGTATATTTAATTTTGGTTTGAGTATTTGTATTAATTTATAGGAAAGATTTTTGTGTATGGATTAAAGATTTATGTATATAATTGATTAATCAGTATTGGATGTGTGTGTTGCAGATTATTCTACAATGGAAACTTCTTCTTAACACCAAGAAAAACATGTTCTTCAAGAGCTCATATTCATTTTTTTTTGTTATTTTTATAACTTTTGCAATAAATGATTATTTGCATTTTTTTTATTTTAAACAGTCATTATATTAATGATTTCAAAATCAAATCAACTTGAAAGAAAAAAAACTAACTCAATTGTTTAAAAATAAATTTGAACTGTTGTGCAGGCACTTCCTCACATGAGAATCTTGGAAAGGAAAACATGTAAAATGAATTAGAAATTTTTTAATGCTTATATTTACCCAGTTAATTGCACTGTAATGATATTTTTTAGTTCACTTTACCAGTTTTAGATTGTTTTTTATCTAAAAACCCTAGATTTTCACATTTACTGTTTAGATACTGAAAAGAAATGTTGGTGAGGCTGCCGCCTGCTGTGCCTCACATAGATTGCGATATGACAGTTAACTGTGCTGGCATCTTCTGCAGTGACACCGTATTTCTGTCTCTGTATCTCGCTATTAAAATCTTTTGCTGCGTTAACTAAATTTCCAATTATCAGTACTTTTTTTTGTCAGCAATTGTATGTGTTTTAGTACTCGCTTGTGGTGAGCGACCATAAAACTCCTGCAGTCACTAAGTGAGGCACCCAGAGAGACAGCAAGCTAGAGTTAGCAAGTAATGTGCAGCCATCCATTTCTTTTTTACCTTCTTGACTTTCGAAATGGAGGATTACCTATCAAAACTTAAAATAATAAAATAAATAATAATAAAATAATAAAATGTATAATGGAAGTTGATATGAGACTCCATAAACATAACCTGTTAGGTCCTGCCAATCAAGTGAATAAGGTAATCTTTAAGATTCATATGTTTGTAAATCTCTAATGAAGCCAGTGCCTCACATCCCATGGACCTACCGCACGTCACTGATGAACAGGAAATATTACATATAAATAACTACCTTAATTCATTAAATAAAATCAAATTTGCTTATGAAATATAAATGAACAGTAAATTAAATTTTATGGAATAAACCATAGAATAAAGTAGAAATACTCTAAATTTTAATATATACAGAAAAACTAAATCCAACAATCGATTCATTCACCTTACATAGGAAAAAAGTATGAACCTTTCGTTATACGGTAGATTGACTAATAAGAATTCCTTTGAATGAAAATAACTCTAATAAAGAGCTAAAAACAATTGCTATTAACAACGGTTATAATTCAACCTTAATAAACAGAATGCTAAAAAATAGAAAGTATAATGACACGAATAATAACAAAAACAATAAATACTAGTCCATAGCTTGCATAACAGAAGTTAGCAAAAAATTGCTGAAACAATACAATGTCAAGGCAGGTTTCATAACTAATAATCGATCAAACAAATAATAGGTGAATGGATTATAAAACTAATAAATATGGTAAAAGCGGAGTGTATAAACTAAAATGTAAGGATTGAAAACATGTATAGGGCAAACTGGTATAACATTAAAACGACGGTCTAAAGAACAGTTTAAAGATTACTTAAATAATTGAAATGGGTCAAACTACGATAATAACTTAAATTAACTTGGAAAACTCAATGCATTTAATAAAAACTGGACATAAAAGTTCTATTAAATATAATAGAGGATCTTAAAATATCTAAATATAAAAACACAGTTAAGTTAATAAATGAATAGATATACTATTTAAAGCAATACTAAAAGTAAAAAGACGACTGGACAGACTTGACAACGATAATTTAAATTTTAAATAAATCAGATAATAAATAAAAAAAATCTAAAACTACTAATAGGAAATTTAGGTATATATTGGCACTACTTGTTTAAAGGTACTTATTCCCAGGTTCTTCGACAATTATTATCCCTATTTCAGAATTCGTAAAGTATGAAACCGGTTAGATGGCTATAACTTGCGTTCACGCGGTAAGACGTACTTTTATTATGATGTTTACCAACCTGTGTGCTAACAATGGGCATGTTATTATCTTTATCTAATAAATACATTGAATTTGGAAAGATATCAAAACAGTAAATCAACATCAAATATATATTATGTACATATTGTGTAACTTTTACTATGACAATAATACAATAAAAAAGAACATACAAACATCAAGTATATCACAGTTACATAGAAAGATGTTTTACTACTTCAAATAAATTAGCAACATGAAGATGATTCCACAGAAAACGACCAAATCTGTTGATAGTGGACATTATTTGTGCTACACAATACAATTTAATTTATAGTTTCAAAGAAAACATTGATAAAAAAGTTTTAAATGCAAACTGTATTAGCAAAAACACTATAAAGCATTCCAAAAAATATGCCATTTTCAAAAATCCCTGTTTATAAAATTTCCAAAAAATATGGAAATATCTTGTAAAAATAAAATGTATGACACCTGTATCTATCAGGTACAATCGTTAAAAATTAAAAAAAAATGAACGTTAATGATTTTTAGAAATACATTTAGTCGTAGTATCATAACGAGGCTTGCAAATTCCTAAGGATAAATTAACGATACCGCTTAAGTTTCTTTAAGGAAATAACCTTGATGTTTTTTGAAAATTTTAACGGAAGGTTTTGGTAATAATTATTTATTTAGTAATAATAATAAGAACACTTGAGCAATGATGTTAGCTTATAGGCGTGGTGTCCTGTGAAATGTGACGCAAATTCTTTTTACAGTCTATAGAACAAATTAAAAATACCTGAACATTAAAAATCTAGATTTTGTGACTTATTTCAGTTATGTATAAGTTAGTTTTAAAGTTTTCTTACCTCGACCACATATTTTCAGCACAATTTTTCTTTATCGAGGTTTGTTCCAGAGTCAAAGAATTATCAAAAAAGCACCTAAAACCAATACTTCACTATATTTCTGGACATCTTTTGGGCTACATCAAGACAGAATTAATTACAATAATATTACAACATTATTTTATTTTATATATATATATATATATATATATATATATATATATATATATATATAATGCATGAGCAAACCACAATAAGAAAATGGGAAAACAAGACTAAGATCTTTCAACCGTAACAAGCGATCTTCGTCAGAGTCAAAAACCCAACTCAGATCGCTTGTTACGGTTGAAAGATCTTAGTCTTGTTTGCCCATTTTCTTATTGTGGTTTGCTCATTGATTGTTATTTTACCTGTTTATGTGAAGTCTTTTTATATATAATGCATATGTTCAATGTTTTCTTATCTCGACCACATATAATCGACACTATTTTTTTAATGTTACTGTAATTAATTTTGTATTAATGTAAAAAAATTGTAGACTAAGAAGTCGAAACAAAACATTGTCTTAGGATTTTTTTGAAAATAGTTTTATCCTGGGCCAAACCTCCATAAAGAAAAATAGTGTAAACTAGTTTTAGAAATAATAGTATTATTTCTAAGTGAACAATATTGATTGTTAGGGATCACTAAGTTATTTAAATATCTTCATTTCATAGAACTTATCTTATTAAAGAAAATGTATTTAATACTCGGTATAGTATTTGCAGATTGTCATAAAATTATATATAATTTACCAATTAAAAAAATGTATATTATATAATATAATTTTATTTAAGGTACATATATTTTATAATAAAAATAATTATAATATGTTTAATTACTAATAAATAATTTGCTTATTAATAATATATATATATCGTATTCCTCATTTATTTAAAACATGAATACGAATTTATTCATACTGGATATATACTTTTAATTACATACCGGTACTATTGAAATTGTAATGCATACAGCATAGTATAATGTACCGATGTTTAAGTTCAAAATGATTAAGGTTTTCCTTCCTTAAAGAAACTGTTGAGAGTACATATTTAACTTCTGACTATCTGCAGTCTTTAATTCAAGTCATATTACCATAACTTGAAGCTTAGAAGCACTTGCCCAGAGTGTGCTGAAAATAATAAGTATTAATACTTTAATAATAATTGTAATAAATATTAAAAAAATTAGTTATTATAAACTTCGTTTATATTATATAAGATTAATATAAATCTTAAACTTATATTCTTCGGGGCAAGTAATTCTGAAAAAGGTTTAAACACATTACATTGATATTTTACATCATTACGAAAAAACTAATTTTATTGTCTAAAAAATACAAAAATCAAGGAAACAAATACCTACTTTACAAACTTTAGTACCCTTGTCCCATTTAAGTCTCGTTTACTGCGGGAGTCGAATACAATATAAAGTAGAAAAGGTACCATTTTTGGTAAAATGAAATTTAAAAATTGTTCTTTGGGCATTTCGATTATATATATCTTATATATATATGAATTTATTTCTTAACGTTAAAGTTTGATTTAATGCTTGTAGAAGAAAATACATTATTGATTTTAAGAACTCCATTTAAATGAAAATAAACACCATAATAAAAGGTTTTTCAAATTATAATAAATAATATATTCCATTTAATGATGAAATATGTTTGTACAATGTTACTAAGTAGAGTTTCAAACAATTAAGTAAAAAAAAGGCATTATGTTTGTAAATTATATACTCAGAGAAACTGCTGTAGAAGTTGCCTGAACATAAGTATTACAAAATATAGATAAAAAATTAATAATATAATTTTATTAGTAGTTGTGATTAAAAGTGGATAATGATTTGAACATGTCATACCATAGTTTGAACAACGATTCTAAGATAATAAATAATGAAATAAAACTTAGGTGAGCAGCCTATTGTGTAGATGTGATAGGTATCACAAAGGACGTTAAGGCCTACTGGGACAACCTAACCTAAATATAAGTACACCCACGCTACGGAACATAGAAATATTTCATTATATGTATTTATATCTTCGTAATTAACATTGAATGTTTCATCCAAATGTTCATTGTATAAATCTGATAAGTTTGTTTCTATTTATCGATAATATATACAATTAAATAACAAAATATTCTATCTATAAAGTTTCCAAACACAATCGATTAAGAGTAATTATTAAATTATGTAGATATATAATAATTTTCTTTATAATAATTGAAATTTTTTTAGTAACAGATAAAAAGACCTTTAAAATTAAATCAAATACTAACAATGAAAGATTATATAACGAAATAACTTTTAGTTATATCTGACTTTAACGGTCATAAAGCATTGTCAATCTTGGAATACTCATTTTGAACTAAACGAAGAGACTACTTTGTGAACTAAACTTTCTTTACAATCATTTTCTACATGTAAGTAGGTGACAAGGTAGAAATGTCAATTTTCTTGATAAAAAATGAATTGTGTGAAAACATTTACTTCTTTTAGTTTAATAAATTAATATAACTTTTATTAGTATATATTGCTTTGTTAAATTGATATTGAATATATTTCAACAGTTTAAAAATTTATTGAATCAACACTGATAATGTTTTTTTTTTGTGTAACGATCAATATCTGTAGTGTTTTTACAAGAAGAAAGATTTGAGAACGTTGTTTCGGTGTTTATAAAAGGAAAGCATAACTTCTCGAAAACAGAAGTAAACAGCTTTCACTTTATTCCTAAATTATAAACTTATTATTTTTATAATTATTTATACAAATAATATATATAAATTGTTAGCGAATAAGGGTAATTTTTTTCATTTTAGAGAATAATTATTCTCCAATTAACTTCAGTCAGGGACGGGAAGTTTTCTTATTCGGGCCAGATTTGTATTTTTCTTCCGATTCAGAGCTAGTTAAAATAACCATAATACATATATACCTAAATTTTTTTTAGCAACCGTCCAACACAGTACCTAAGACCACAGAACTAATACACCAAACTGTGATTGAAATTTGCATATTTAAAATGTAACCAAATTACATATTAAATAGCTATTTATTTATATTAAACTTTATAATTGAGTTATGATTTCCGTAAAAGTCAAGAGCTTTACGAAATGAAACAGATTCATTAGCAATAAATCAGTTGAAGAACAGCAAGTAGACATCAACAAACATGAAACTGGTCGCGAAAAATAAATTCTTTTAACATAGAACATTAGTTTGATTATAGCATTTTTTTTTGTTTCAATTCACTATATATCTGTCATTTGTATGTGATTCTCGTAATTAAAAGGCAATATCTTGTAAAGCAATTTCATTCTAAAGCGAAAATCAAAATTGAATTCCACATAAATAAATGTATATGCCCAAAAATTGAAACAGTGTCATGAGCTCATGTAGTTTAATGAAGTTATAACGATGCAGTATTATAACTTTCTGACTTTAATAACTGTGTAGACAATTATATTTTCAACAAGTTTCACTGTTACTGATATTAAAAAAAATATAGATACTTTAAATATTCAATTAATGGATAAATTAGGAATTGTCCTTTTTCTATGAAAATATAATTATAGCTAAAACATGTATATACATAATATGAATACATACCAAAAAATTATCTATTTTTTATTGTATTCAGGTTCTTTCATGAATAATCTAGATTCTAGTAAAAAAAAGGTCATTTTGTTCATTATTAAACTGAGAGATCAGTTTGGTATGTACGAGGTTAAACGTGCCATTTGACAAGTTCTTTAAATATATTGAAATTCTTTAAATATTTGTGAGTATTATTGCATACCTATTTTAATACTATGCCTACATGAAATATTGCCCAATTCAATTATTATCTATGATTATGAAGTATTGTTTTTTCTGAAAGAAAGAATGATATAAGTATTTTCATTTCAATTCTTCATGAAAATGTATGACTTATGTGAATAACTCGAATACTGACTGCCAAAAAGTAAATAGAATTTTTCCTTATTTTTGAGAATCAATTCAGAATTCCAGCAAAAGGTCAGAAATATCTCCGGATGAAACATAAGGGGTAGAACACATCAATTCAACATTGCAAAACAGGTGTCGAACGAAATCTTTTGTCCATTCTGACTAAATTGTTTTTTTAAACGATCTACTCTCAACATTATTGTAAACAAAAACATTGAACGGAACAATGGACTCGTAATTTAATTAATCCTTTTAATTACTTCATTTTTTAATTAATCACTTTTTTTACAGTAGCTACTGGATTTTCTTAATTGCAATGAAAATGCAATCGGAATCATTGTTTTGAATAATTGGTTCACGCTTCGGAATTACAATGTATAATGTGAATTACGAAAAGAAACAGGTATAAACAGCATTGATTTACTCTTTATAATTTAGTAAAATAAATTTGATAATAATAAAATTATACTCGAGATAATACCCAATAAGTTAGATTCATGATACTCATTGAAAGATACTACTAATCAAATTAAAAAAATATAATGTAATATCAATGGCTAAATTAAGTAGTTAACTATATTGTCAGTTTGTATTGGTCATCACTTAAGAGAGATAATAACATAACAAATTAAGTGGGAATATTGAAATGATTATTTTATTTGGTTTTATTTGTTTATGTTACATTTTAAGTAATTATAATGGTTAAGTAGTTGTTTGTAACTAATATCTTAAAATATTAATTATTGCAATTGACGATTATTATTCTAATGTTAAAAAGAATTTACTTATAATAAATCACTTATAATGAAATCTGAGATTTTAATAAGATTAAAGTAAGCAAACCCGTAAGTGGCCACCGGTCGAACACAATAGTTTTTTTTGTTTAGTGTTATATTGCCTTTTGCTATAATAAAAAATTCTTAAATTTTTTATTATAAACTACTCACATAAAGGAAATACTAATTTAGAGATTTCAAGTTTCTTGAATAACCAGAAATAGCGGTAAAAAATGGGTACTCGTTTTAAATATAAAGTAGCTTTACCATGATTCAATGTTGATCAAAACAATAAGGCACATGTGCACACAAACAACTCTATGTCTAATCAATTATATTAAAATTTGTTGACGCTGTCATTTATAGAGGAGTTAGAAAATGTTGGATACATATATCTTAACTCATCTGAGCGTCAACACAAAATATCGATAATGGATATAGGGGCCATTAAAACGTGTAAAGCCAAATGTCAAAATCCCAACTGCGATTTTTTTCACTATCACCATCGGTTTTTGCCGTAAAGAAAAAAATGAAAAAATTCCGGACATACTAATAATTTGACCTTAGTGAGTAATCCTCTGCCAGAATATTGATCTTATTTTATATATATTATTTTACAAGGGAAGCATACTAAACAACTCAACACATCGGTTAATTAGTAACAGCAATAACTAACAACTTAATTCGTGATGACGTTTGTGGTATCAGTATTGTTATATATTTTAAATCAATGAATATTTAGGATACTATTTTACATGGTGAAGTGATTTTTATTTTACGCTCTTAGTAATATTCTTGGTACGTTGAAAAATAAATAGTAGGTACATACGGGAATGAAACTTACAACCTAAAATTATAATAGTGATTTTCAAGAATATTTCCTATACAAACGGCAAACTAGGTGTGATCAAAAAGTAATGTAACCAAATTTTTATAAAAAAAATATTCATTCATTCATCTAAAATTATGTCATCTCCTTCAAAATGCAATCCACTTGTCCCAAAGCATTTTCCGGTCGTTAAAACAATTCTGAAATGCACTTTTGAGTATTGTGTTGAGCTCCTCCAGTGATGCAGCCTTAATCTTCTGAATAGTCACAAATCTTTGCCTTTTCAAGGGCCTTATCAATTTTGAGAAGGGGAAAAAGCAGAAGAGGGTCAAATTTGGTGTTTGCGGTGGCCATGGCATGATGGTAGTATTGCCAAAAAACTATTCACTAGTAACGACGAATGCGCAGGCGCATTATCGCTGACACACGTGTAACAACGATATGTTACGATCATCAGTTACTTCTCTAATCGTGATTCGACGATTTTTCAACAAATTTCTTTCAGTTTTTGAACATTTTCATCTGTTTTTGCTGTGGGGCATCTGGAGCGAGGTTCATCATTAACATTTTCTCGGTTCTCTTAAAATAACTTATAACTCCTATCAACAATTTTTTTTTTTGCTCAGAGTGATTCACCATAAGCCGCTGTCAACTTTCAAGAGTTTTAGAGCACTCAATATCATTTTTTTACGCAAAAATTAATACAAACTCCTCTGTACTCCATTATTTCAAGAGTAAAAAATCGCCCAGCACGCAAACACGAGTCCAACCTTTGGACAAACAAAACAAAACATATGATTATGACGAGTGTACCAACACAACGAAAAAAATCTTGAAATTAGAGTATATAGATCACGCGAAATTCAGAAAGTCACCTTATTTTTTGATCACACTTCGTATGCTCCGATATCATACTGAATAAGTAAGCAAATATTTTTGTTTATGGACATTTAGAATTATCGTTTTTTAATAATCAACATTTTTTATAATCAGTTATGCCAATTCTAGTTGTGCCAGTTTTTAGTGATTGATAATATTGGAGAAAAGTCATATTGACATACTTTATATATATAAATTTTCTTTCATCCAGACACGTAATTTAAAACAGCGATGTCTAAAAAAAATGCTCTAAGGTAAGAGTAATTTTTAAGAAAATTGGATGGTTGCATTTTACCAGCAAACAACCTTAACTTGAAGGTAACTTTTGTTTTCTTTCAACATTTTATATATCTCATCAGCTTTTCTTAAATGTAAATTATTTATAATAAAAACTTAATAATTATAGTGTGCTTTGATAATTGACATTTTTAAAAATAACACAATACTAGCATGATTTTACCATTAAGCAAAAAAAATTAAGTAATTGTTTTGACAAACATAAATAAATATCACATCGAGAACTCTTAATATTTTTTTTACTGATCATACAAAAAAATATAATACTGAGAAGTCATTGGATAGTTTAGAATGGTTGTTTAAACCCTAACATAAGGGGCACTAAATATTAGACCTAATTAAGGAAAAGTAAGAGTGCAATCGCATTCATGATAAAAAAAGGGTAATATTGCGATGAATAGTTTTTTGTCGTCATTATAGAGTATAAAATGTTCACTTGTTGTTTGAATATTAGAAGCAGTGGTTGGATCAAAGGAGAGGATAGGTTGATGAGCTAACAGGGAGATGTTGACACTTGGTCTTCAGGGGAAGGCAGACTGGGAACTCTGGTGGAAGAAGTTTCCTGAGATTCAGCAGACCTGTTGAAAATATGAGAGGCTCTTCTTCGAGAATCAGAAGAGGAACGTCTGGAGTCGTGGAGCTGGCGCACGTCACCAGAGGCTCGCCGAGAGTCGCTGGATGCCCTACGCGACTCAGCTCTGGAAGGTTGTCGAGAACAGGTCGCAGAACTAGCTCGCCTCCCAGGTGACACTTCCCTCAGACTAGGGTAATCCTCGGCGCTCCCAGTACGACCCTGCAACTTATTATTCACCCTTCAAACTCTACTGAAAAAAATATAAGAAAAAACACTTTCAAATGAGATTTTAAAGTAAAAAAATTCTCTTTTTCTGGTAAAAGAGGAGAGAGCAAGTGGTAAATGAGAAAGAAGTAATTTATAATAAGTTCAATAATGAACGATCCTTTAGAAAAAATAATCATGCATTTGTTTATTAATGGGTCTAGTTTGAATAGTCCATTGCTAAATGTTAAAAGGGTTGTTAAACTCTTTTTCGTTCTGGATTTAAGTAAATTCCCAATTTAAACTCAAGTAAGACGAATGAGAAAAAAAAAATAAAATCAAAATTAATAATACATAAAAAATGGTATTGGATCAAACAGTTAATAAACCGACAACTTAACTGTAAAAACAGAGAAGTACCGAATCAAAATTCTGCTCAATTTTGTTCTTTTACTAATATTGAGTATAATCCTGAAATTATCCAGAAAATAACTGCTCAATTAACTACTTAAAAGACAATCCAAAACAAAACATTTAAATTAACACCAGAGACTGTATTGTCTAATCTGTTGGGTTGGTTTGATGGTCCACAAGTTGTTGATTGACTCCCTGGTAATTACTTTTCATCTTACCATATGCAAAGAACTTATAGATTATTTGGATAATAAACACATCAAATGCTATTTGGCTGATATGTGATGCTGAAGGAGATGAAAAGATTATGAATGGAGAAAGCAAAATGTTTCTTTCCCAAATTTTTTTCCATATAGGTTTCATGTTCGTCTGTATCTACTCAGGTAGTAAGGGTGCAAACAGGATATCGAATGGAGTCCGAGATGAAGGGACTGGTTCTGCTGACTGGTAGAAGGCTCTTCAGCGAGAGTTGTCTGTAGTCATGCGGGTTTAAGCTGTCCACTGCAATGGATTGAGTAATATCTTCAATTAGCAGAAGTAATAATTAGGAAGATGTTTTCGTACTAGGAAAAGCCCCTTATATGGTGAGTGAAGTGGTCGTAACACAATATTCACCCTAACAAAAACGTGGGTGCAACGCTGTAGTGTGGAGCAATGTATACATTATTTCTGGAATCATGATATTTCACTCCCAGGTTCTTCATCCACTCTCGATGTTTTTCTACGAACCCTGGCTTGGTAGGTGTAATGTAGAAAGTTCAAAAAAATCAAGGTTTCAAGGGGTTTTTGCCAATATTTTCTGAATATTTTTATGACCCTGCAAGACAACAATAACGGTGTCAACCCACTCACTTAGAAGTTGGTATTTTAAGGCAGATTTAAGTGAAACTGATATACATCTCATTTGATTGTGGTGACACATTATTGCATTAGTGGTTCTAATCTCAAGATGAGATTTGAAATTCAAATAAATTACTTTCAAATTGCTGATCATAATCTGTGATGATTGAACGAGAGACATCAAATCTTTCCACCGACCTTTCCTTGAAACGTTCGTTCAGCGGTTCCAACTGTTTAATTAGTAGTTTGCTATGCTTCCGGTTGCAGTATAAAACGATCAACAACCGTTTGAGTAAATCTGTAAGACCGACACGAAAACGAAATAAATGCGACCAAAATGTTGACTTGAAATGAGTTTCAGCTGTTTGATTAGAAGTTTTATATGCTTCCATCCACGAGATAAAACGATTAACAACTCTTAGAATGTATCTACATGACCGGCACGGAAAAAAACTATCAGGTCAAATGTTATAAAACTTTTCTGGAATAGTGATAAACGTAACTTTAAACCACTTCAATTAAGTTGATAAGGTTTTCAAAGAAAATGAACTGAAATATAGATGAGATATTCAATTTAATCGGTATTGATTAAAGTGATACACAGGCATCAAAGACCTCTATTTTTTGGTAAACAAAAGCTGTCCAAGCTATGTCACATTTATATTTATACCAGTTTTCTTCATGTAAAAAGATGATCACTTTTGAGCCTTATAAACAGCGAGTATATTATGGTTGTTATGGGTAATTGATTATTTAATTCATTTTAGTGAATATATATTTTTAAAGTATTCATTATTAGTATAGATAGTTATAATTCGTAGTAATAATGTCTAGTCAAGATAATATACAAAACTTAATACATTAGTTGTGTATTCTGTAATTGTGTGGTATTTACTCATTCTGAGGTAAAATGGATAAACAAAAGTCTCCACACAAAGGAAGTAATTTGTCACACACACTTCATTTGTGTGGAGACTTTTGTTTGTTTATCAATTTTACCTCAGAAAACTTAATATATTGTTTATTTTGTTGTATGAGTTATGGCATGAGACAAACAACAGTGTGAAATCGGATACAATACTGTTGTCGTCTAATGGTGACTCTAAATATATTCTAAGGGTAAAAAATGACATACCACTGTACTTTAAGAACATTACCTTATTAGAAATGGAAGCTCTGTTGGAGTCGTAGCGAGAGTAACTATGGTGTACAAGCAGGAGGTCGTGGTGGTAGGAAGGCAGCCTCGGCGAGAGAGAGGACGTCCTGAGGGTCACCTCCATGTCATCATCGTCTACCACCTTCCTCTGGCGAGTCAGTCTGCGTCCCAACTCTGACCTGAGCAGACACCATCTCGACTAGTGCACACTTCATGCCAGACATCTACTTGGCGTATTCATTTATAAAGAAATTTCAAGAAGACCTAACAGAGAATATAGTCGTATAGATATCATCCTGTAAAAATAAGTACATCTGCCTACACTAGTATCCTTGCCAATCTAGCAATAGTAATGTGTCTGTATGTAAACCCGTACAGAGGGGTGGTCGCGTGGAATTAAAGGGCTATTGAGGTGTGGGTAAGTAGTTCAGAACGAGGTTGAGTGAACGAGGGCACTTAGGAATAGTTTCCCAACACAATATGATAAATTTGTAAGTTTTATGGAATGAAGGTTCTAATCATGATAAAGAGTGCTTTAAAATAACTGATAAAGTCGAAAACTCACTTCATTTAGGTGAACAAGTTTTATTACTTTTTTGTTTTTATCGACATGAAAGAATCTGAAATGACGCAAGAATTGATATATCTAGAGATAGTTAGATATACTAAGACCTCTCTATCTGGTAAGAATAACTCTAGACTAGCCTATAATAATTAAGAATTACAAATTAATATTTAATATTTGTTTCGTTCAACGACAATATTGAATTAATTTTATTTTACAGTTAAGAAGACTGCACATAATCTCAAAGATGGAACTGATAACAAAATTACACTATTTAACTCAATCAATGGCTCACATCCATGGAAATTGCTTTTAAGTTTTTCCTCTGTCTAGAGAGTTATTATACAGTCGTTGAATTGATATTAACTACATTCATTAATATAGTATGAGCTGCCCATAACGTATCCAAATTAAAAAAAAATCTGTAAATAATGGAACTCAATAAAAAGAGCTGAACTGTTGAACACAGATGTAATATGACAAGCTATTTTTATTACACCTAAGGCCTATTAAAAATAGTTTTAATTCCTTGGATTGAAAAAGGTTATTTCTTGTGACTCTATTACACCAATAGAGTGGTCTTACACTGCTCCAGTTTTTGCCTCTGGTGGAGTGGTTTTTATTAACGATTAATTGAAATGTGCAGATCTAGGTGTGCCCTTTAATCAATGATGAATGTTTGTCCAATAACTCATGAGAGTGATGGTGAAGCTGACCTTAAACCATAATGTTTAGGATATTTCTAGAAAATATTTCTGAAGCTGGTTTATCTGGATTAGAATCCATTCCATTCTCTATACATCCGTGTGGAGTACTACCATTCCATGGGTGGTTTCTCCACTCTTTACCTCTCTTTTATGTATCATGGATCAGTATTAATTATTACCCCTTTAAGGGTAGTTGTAATATAATAAAGTAATTAAAAAAAAATAGAATCCATTCCAGCTTAGGGCACTCTTTTTTGGACATTGTTAAAATTGCATCGATATGTCCATTGTTTGGACATAGACATATCCACAGCATTATTTATACCAAATTAATTTTACTAAATAACTAAGGATCATTATTTTATTAGTAATTAAAGTTAATGTTAGTGAAATTTATGCTATAGCTAGACATTTTACAAAGTAAATTAAAGTGATTCTCAGAATCAAGTTGAAACAATCTTGGGGGATGAGAAAGTTGATTACACGTATTATAGGCTACAAAACACATTCTCAAGCCTGTTCAGGGATCGATCTCTTAAAAAGAAACGAGAAATATTTGATGCTTTTAAAGAAATTAGAAAGCACGGAAGAAAAGCTGAAGCTTTTGGAGAACTGCCAGTCTGTGTCCGAAAACATCAAGCTAAAAAGAAGGAAAGAAATTACGTCTTGTAAAAACTGCACAATCTCAACATCTTAAAGGATTCTATTAAAGCATATTTACTTCTATCTAGTCCAAGAACGAATGTTGACCACTAGGAAATAAACCTATCATGACACATAATAAATCACTCACCCACCAAAAGACTGTATGTAACAGATGAATTGTGTAACAAAAGTCAGTAACATAACTCTAACAAGGTAATAAAGATGCCCCTATCAACAGTGCTCCACTCTTTAAACCAAAAGAAAACACACTGATAGCAAAGGGTGAGAAGTTAGTTGCTCTGTATCTCTCGGGTAGAATACTTCCTCTCCTAATGATGTTGTATGTCAAAATATACAAATGAGTTTTGTTGTTATATATCACTATCCTTTTCTGTATGTTATCACATATAGACTGTAAAATTTAGGAACAGTTTGTCATTATAGATATTGTTGAAAATTCTCACTGTATTTTAGGAGATTTTTGTTTTGCGCTCTTTGATAAGAGACATGGTTTTGGCATATAAACTAGCCGTAAGCACAAATTTGATATACTAGTTTTTTTAGACTCATATTTGGATTACATAACTGGTGCTCCAGAGAGTCTAAATCAGGGCTTCTTAAACTGTGGGTCGCGACCCCCAGGGGGGTCGCGAGACTACTGAAAGGGGGTCGCAAAGATCTGATGCTTTGATTCTGATACTGATACTGATATAATTATATATATGTGAAATGAATGGGTACGTATTCTTTAATCCTTATTTTATTTACATTGTAAAATAGTGCGATATTACATCTACATCTACGGTTAATATATATTTCATTATATGGAGGAGGGGGTCGTTTAAAATTTCCTAAGCTTGAAGGGGGTCGCTATATAAAAAAGTTTAAGAAGCCCTGGTCTAAATAACTATTAGGTGGTTCTATAATTGAATTTATTGATAATAATAAAACTTAGTGGTCAAAATATTTAACACTGACTATTTTTTTAATTTCTTTTACTTTATGTCTTTTTTTGCTTTACTTTATGCCTGTTAGTCGTATTTATATCATTATATTTACAAAAACTAATGATGTTCTACCCAATAAAATATAATTGTCTAGTACAGCGCTGCATACCTTCTTCTGTCTTTTACTCTTACACTGGTGGGCTGGCCTTCTGTGGAAACATGTATATCCATGACCATAGAAGCCTGAAAAAAAAAGTAAAAACATATTAGGTTCAATGAAAAAAATAAGTCGATATGTTTAACAAGTAAACAAAATTGAAAATGCTAATAGTTGATATGACTATCAACAGTATATTATATTATATTATATGACTATTTAATACAGGAAATGGCATGTATTAAACACGATTATATCAATTCAGAAATTATAAGCAATAAATAAGGATATTTAATTGAAAAAGTTGTATTGGTTTCTTAGAGGTACAGAGCTAATTAAATATAATATTAGCAGGTAAACTCATCAGTTGTACTAGATTTCTCTCTTTTGCCACTGTTTCTAGAGCGTGACCTCTTCCTCATAGGTGGCGGTGGAGGAAAGGGGATGTTCCGAAATCGGTCAGGTGGAGGAGAAAATTTTCAAAAGAATGATGAGCTAAGATTATGTACAAGCACACACACACACACACAGACATATATATATATATATATATATATATATATAAAATAAATTCAAAACGAAGGAAACACACAGAAAGACACAGACATAACTCACATCGATATTTCGATGTGAGTTATGTCTGTGTCTTTCTGTGTGTTTCCTTCGTTTTGAATTTATTTTATTTGAAAAAGTCCGCTGGACCATTTCTTTTAATTGTGGCATATGTATATATATACATTATTGAAAATGACACCAAATTTAGCTGATACCTGTTTCTTAACAAGTTTCTCAATTTTTCTAAATAACACTCTCGTTATTTCGTCTACACAATAAAGTAAATCTCCTATGGTCGACATGTTTCGACCATGTTTTCGAATGATCAACATTCATCATCAGGACGTGAATAAGACCTAAGGTGAATTATCTGGTTTATTATATATACATGGAGGAAGTAGAAGGGGTTGTTTCTCCATGTATATATATAATAAACCAGATAATTTACCTTAGATCTTATTCACGTCCTGATGATGAATGTTGATCATTCGAAACATGTCGACCATAGGAGATGTACTTTATTGTGTAGACGAAATAACGAGAGTGTTATTTAGAAAAATTGAAAAACTTGTTAAGAAACAGGTATCAGCTAAATTTGGTGTCATTTTCAATAATGTATGTGTCAAGGACGGACTGCTACTAAAATTTACGAATATATATATATATACACTTATTGTTAGCATTGAATTTAAGAGGTTCTAGTCTGGTATACTGACGAATCAAAAGTAAATAATGCAAATATTAAAAAGAAGTTAACTGTTTTGTGGGTACCTGGAAAAAGGGAATGCAAGGAATGAGGCATTAGTTGTAATCGTTGGAGTTAGTGTTTAATACAAACTTGTGAATGCTGCAGCTAATTCTTTTCTCACATTTTTTTTAAAAATAGCTATGAAATAAGTAAGATTCCATATAATAGTTAGAGAATATATTACCTGAGATCCTTTGGTGGCCGAAAGAGCGATGTCGTTAGGGCAGCGCATGTAGTCAGGATTGTCGACGGAGAGAGCTTGTCGGTGGAGCAAGGCATGGGGACTGAGCAGCCCTGTCGAGGGATGCAGGGACGTTCTGCTCGGGGACAAGGGCGAGAGGGCGGGCTTCTGCAGGTCTGGCGCCGAGGGACTCTTCTTTAGCTGCTTCACGCTCCCTTCAAGCCTTCAATAGTTTTTAAAAATAGTAGTAACTTTTCAAAATTTTGCCTGATAGTATCTGTACTATTATTCCTTGTAAACATATAATACTGCAATAATTAATCCCTGATCAGTTAAAGTGGAGAACTATAATGAGAGTTCAAACATTCGTCACTTTAACCATCACCATTGTTAGTGAGATTTATAATCTAAAGTTAATTTAGTCTTTGAAATAATTAAATCATGGTATACGAATAGAAGACGACACTAAATACAAATTATATAACTATTAAACTTTGAATAGATTACTAACTCAACAATACAGTGTTTCATTAGCTATATTTAAATTAATAATTAAATTAATTATTAATTGTAATCCCTAATTATAAGATCCCTATTATTATAATATAATTATCCCTAATTAATCCCTTTATAAGAAAATAGAGAAAGTTAAATATGATTATAAGGCAATAAGTAAGGTTTAATAATGAATAAGTCAATAGAAGGTGAAAAAAGGTTATAACACACTGTTAAGGTTAGTGAAGCTATAAGAATATAGAGGTAAATTAAATAATTATATAAGGTAATAGTAGTTGTTAAATGAATTTGTAAAATTGTTGGATCAGATTGAATAAAGTTATATGGCAGAAGTTATAAGGAAAAAATTATATTAATTTATATCACTTTCCTCTAATTACTTATAACATTATTTGACTTTTTATTTTGGTTTTATAACTTTTTAACCCTCTCCTTTTGGATTAGAATATTATTTAACCTTTTCTATTGCCTTATAACATTATTTAACCTCCCCCCCTTATAACATTATATGGATACAGATGCCCAAATATAGAAAGAGTAACACCAAGAGAAGAAAAGAGGGAGACCAAGCGCACTGGTAGAGATATTGTTCTGTTTTCCAACTAATAACCTGTACTTGCACTCATTTTAAAGAATTGTCCGTTTGGATTATTTTCTCAGAGTTTAAAGTATACGTTATGTAAAGAACAGTTTGCATAACCTTTCACGTCATAACCTTGCTTCTTTTTCGTTTCTGATAAAGACGGCGTGAAATGTCGAGAACAGTGTTTACTTGTTTCTTCTTTATGTTTCACAGATGATGTTTAACTATATATACATTTTTATTTTTCGTCCTTATATAAAAATGTATCAAGGAAATGACCATTAAAAGCAGTAAAAGAAAAGGGCATGGAGATTTTAGTAGTGATTTATAGTATTTTAGTAAACACGCAAATAAAAATTACAAGACATATGTATGTTTCAGAGGTCGTTAAGAGCGGGCTCCCTTGAATACCTTAATGATGAAATTAATATCATTAATTTCAGTTGCTTTCATTTAAATAGTCTTACTTTTACATTGTCAAAGCTTTAAAGGGTGCTAAAATCTTTCTTCAATGATATAACAGAATCTGTTATTCTGGTCAGCGTTCTCTGTAAATTCCTACTCCCACTCTTGGGTTTAGGGGAATATGTTCTAAGTATTTCATCTCTTCTACATTAATTATGTTTTGTTGTTTGCTTTTTGCATATTTATTTAATGTTAAATCAATGAGCGTTAAGATATATTGAATCAGTGAAACATTTTGACCGTAAATGTATGTTGACTTTAGACATTTTCATTTAACAAAGGGAATAACTGTTCCATTCAGGCCAGCAGAAATAAAAGGCAAACTATTGAACAATTAAATAGCAGATACAATGAAAAGTTCTTAAGAACGGAAGTGTAATTGACAAGGAATGAAACCGCATTATCTTCAGATAAGTAACTTCGATTTTAGTCTGTAAAACTTTATTCAACTCTAGAAACAAAAGACCTTTTATATTTTGCTCAGTATTTTCTTTCGGTAGAGAGTAACATTCAAAGATACTTTTACAAGAAGTGGCAAGAAAAACATCCACTTCCGATTTAAATTACGTGTTCAATTTTCATGAGATAGTACAAACAAGTATAATAACCCTTTTCTTGAAAAGTAAGGTTGTTCTCATGGTTTCAACATATAGTCATATTGGAACTAATTAAATTAAAAACATTTTTATATGGGGCTTTTAGACAAACAAAACAAGCACGAAAACTAGATCTAGGTCAGAGGTCAATATTCAATAGTTCCGTGTACAATGTTTTTTTTTCCTTTAATTTTCTAAAATACATTTCCAGTATTACAACTTATTTCTCACATAAGAGACTTTATTAGCTGTTTGAAATTTTATGACTATACAAATGTTAAGGAGTGAAGTTGCTTTCATAATCATTTTGTGATTATCTTGCTTTGACAGCGATATTTTTGTTGTTTTATATTTAAACAAGTAATAAATAAAATTGTTCTCTAAAGTTAATAGCAAATAAAAATATAGATATTTAAATAAATAACTTGATTTAACTGTTTTTTTTAGAAAAAAAAATAGTTTTTATATTATTCTAGAAATTGATATGTAAGATCTTTGTAATCAGTGATCATGGTAATTACAATGATAAAAATCATTGTAACAATCAAGCATATGAGGATTTTAGAAACATCTACAATTATCCTACTTTAAGAATTGTTAATGTAATATGCTTGTACAATAAATTGAAGTCTACTAAAATAAGTATAAATGTAAATCTATCATAGCAAATATTTAGTCTTTTGTTGTTTCTCGCTAATTCGTATAATGTCCATGTATTGCTTTCCACCCTGCTTCCCTCTTACGGTTCAGTTTAAGAACTTACAGGATAAAGCACGCCCAACTCTCATGTTGTGTCACTTATCTTGATGTACGTAAGAAAATGCTTAGTTATTTCAGTTTTCAATATGTTACTAAATTACAAAATATACATAAATTTACAAAAAAAAAAAAAGGCTCTTTTGTTAAATATTAGGCAATTTTCTGTTATCCCTTTATTAAAAGTGAAACTTTTTTGGTGTCATAATAATGCTTGTACACTACGAAGCTAAAAAAATAAGTACTTAGAATCTTACACTGGTGAAAAATTAACGTATAGCTTTTGTACTCAAAACATGGTGGTTCTAAATATACTCGACCAAGAGATTTTATATCGTGTTTGGGTAGAAACATTATGACTGGTTGTTTTCACTGGACTAACCCGTCAGCACGACATCCTTGGTGTCTTCCTGATGATGAACACAAAGTGTTCGAAACGCGTTGAATAAAACTTCATTTGTGTGGAGACTTTTGTTTGTTTATCCATTTTACTTCAGAATATATTTAAACTGTTGCAGTGGTATTATTTACAGGATTTTTTTTACTTTTACGCGTATTTAAAGAACTCGAATGCTTGGTGGCTACATTCAAGGATAACACTCACATAAAGAAGTGGTTAAACACTACAACAAACTAACTGTCTCAATATGATAGATATAATATAAAATTTAACAAAATATTTTGATCCAACAATATTTCATATGAGCGGAACCCATGGAGTTTTCAGATTTAGGCATGTTTTTATATGTTCATGAATTTGTGTGTGTCACAGAATGTTGAAATGGAAGTGAGTAGAGCTAAGCCTCAGCCGGTCATATTAAAACTTTGTTTGAGCCGTAAACGACGCTACGGTAGCCTGAAAATTCTGTTATAACTTCTTCATTGATCAGGATTCAGTAGGAATTCACTGACAAAAAAATTACCCTATTCCTCTTTCACTGAAGATTATTGTTGAATATATCAGCCACCAAAAAGCTGCTTCGCTTGGAATTTACATTTCAATGTCATCGAAAGTAAGATTAAAACTTTTCCAGCCGATAGTGGTCTATTGTCAATATTCATAATTATGCTGCGAATTCTTTTCAACTTTATACTGCTCTGACGCTTAAGTTTGATCTGCATTGGATGATATTTTGCCTCAGAAGGGAATTTGTAATGCAGATTTCAATTTTACCGGCGAGTTCTTATTGGCAATATGGATAGTACAGATCTAAAGTCTACCTCAGGTGCACAACTATACCTTCAAAACACAACAGTTAATATGACTTTAGACGATATGCAAGAGAGAACATCGAACTTGAGCAACTGAGAAACTTGTTTCAATAAAAAAATAGAAAGCATCATGTATAGAGAATAATTTAATATCACAGGTCAAGGGTAAAATATTAAAGGAGAGTAGGCAATATGAATGCTGAAGGAATTATCAATGGTATGAGGCATGAATGGAGTGACAGTCAACAGCTAAGAGAAGTGCCTCTCTTGCTCACGGTACTGCATATCTTGTTGCTCATTCATATCTTCCATTGTTTATTTATAAATTCTTTGGCCCACATGGTCTGTGCGACTCCTTCTTCAGTAATATTTTTTCTCGTTTGCTGGAATAAATTCCTTTTGCACTGGTGGTCTGAGCTCCTTGGTTGTTGTCCTTATTTCCAAGTATAATTTGTTTTCTCCAACACACTGCTGCAGGTATCGTGTTGTTCTTGGGACTAACATCTCTTGACAATTGGGTCACTAGTTTAATAAACTGTAACTCTGTCGAGCTCTGTTATTTAATCCAAAGTTCTCAATCCTATTTTAAATTGAGGTGAGATATACTACCCAGTAACTTTCTGGTTAATCTCGTGTTGTAAGTTTCATATATATTCTTTTTGTTT
Source organism: Hermatobates lingyangjiaoensis (assembly GCA_026182355.1). Taxonomy (NCBI): domain Eukaryota; kingdom Metazoa; phylum Arthropoda; class Insecta; order Hemiptera; family Hermatobatidae; genus Hermatobates; species Hermatobates lingyangjiaoensis. The sequence goes on along the minus strand of JAPFBL010000063.1, from coordinate 748,762 downwards.
GCTCCAGTCATCGATTTTATCGTGCGTATTCTTCATAAGAACGTACTATGTACCAATGTATGAGTGGTTTGGGGTTTTACAGATTCCCTGAGTAGAAAATCTTCGTAAACCAAATTAATTTCTTTTATTAAATAAAAAAAAGAATCTAGGTTTCCTTGGTAATTATATTATAAAATTACCCATGTAACTTGGGTAGATATTCGATTCAATTATTTTGATAAACAAGGTTCGTTGCACATTGTTAGTGCCTCAAAGGTTAAAGATAATATAAAAGAATTCTTTTTCTAATCTTCCCATAATGACGTTAGCAAAAGAGAATTCCTAAAAGAGAAAAACAACAGAGCAAAAACATCTGTTTGAAAGCACATGTTCCTTCTTGGGAGGTGAAAGGGACTTCTTTGGTGCATAAGTCTAGAAGAACTACTCAGGGTCTCTTTCAGGTTATCTATTTCCGGATGACTATATACGGAGTGTATTCTTCTAGAATGAACTGTATTGCCCTAACAAGTAGGACGTTTGTAAATGAAGCTTTGTTTTCACTACTAATGAAGAAGACAAAATAGAGTTTGCAGTATAAATTATTACAAAAATAAAAAGAGCAGGGATTTATTTATATCAAAAAGGCCGAGATTGAACACTGCAGAGCTACTACGAAATCATCTAATATACCAATACTTGCTAATATACATGGCAAACAGGGAACTGTGTAGCCCAGCAGTCGAGGTTTATTGGACTGACTATAACTAAGTACTCGTAGTTAAGGTTCGTAACTCTCCACCATACTGCGGTGCTTTTAAAAATCATACTGAATAGTGCCATTTAATGCAAATCAAGTGACAGATGACGACGAAATAAACCACAGTATTACAGTATTGCTCTAAAATGGCTACATACCTCAAAAAGACTTCCAATTTTAGAAGCTCTAAAATTAGAGGTTCTAATGAACCAAAAAACTTAACAAGCAGTATAGTGATTTCAATGTACTGCCTAGTGGTATGAACTTTGCCGCTGACTTTAAGATTGTTGAATAATTTGAATAATGCTAGCTCGTCAAAGAGACAGAAGCCAAGCGGTCATAGCTTATAGTACCCCATCCATCCTACTCCAAACTTCCCACTTCCATTTCAATTAGTAAGTCCCATGCTTGCCTCTAGTAAATAATATAGATTTACTTTGTTTTTATTAGGATTAGATCATTAATAAATTGAAACCTGACGAAGACCTATCTGTAGGTCAAAAGCACGTGAAAATTTAGTTGTAGTAATTAAATATGTATGTATAAAATTTAAAATTCAGTTAGAACGTGTAAAAATACAGTTTTTAGGTAAAATCGGCTATCTACTATCTAAGAATTACAGAGCAATGTGTAATGACAGTGCCATTTAAATATGGAGATTACAGGAAACCCAACGAAAAGTAGTAAGTAAAGTGGAGGCAATCAACAACAGGTTAGGTTAGTTGCAGAAGATGCTACAAGGTACTATACTATTTGTTTAAAACAAAAATTCCTAGCTCACAATAAGAAATGGGAAAAAAAGACTAAGATCTTTCAATTGTAACAAGCGGTTTTCATCAGAGTCAAAAACCCAACTGAAACACTAGATGCAGAAACATCATGGTAAGGGGTTGAGAGGAATGGGAGGGAAGAGTGGTATTTTCAAAGGGTGTAAATTGCAGTAAAGAACAATAGTCCAGGGAGGGATGTTTGGGAAATTAGTTAATTATTCCCTCCCCCTACCTTCTACCACTGTAATAGAGTTAATTAAGTTCTGTGAGCTAGATTGTTATGTTCAGTTAAAAATAATTTTTATAAACAAAAAGTTGGTCTTGCAATGGATATCTGTTTATCCCTCCCTTCTGAGTATTTTACATATTGAATTTTTAACTAAAATGTTAAGCTAAATATTGTCTAGTCATATTAAATGGTTTAGATATGTTGATGATATAATGTACCTGTTCTAAATCTATAAATAAAGATACTGTTCTAATAAAATCAAATTCATTAGTGCCGACAACCCAGTTCACAATGGAATAAGAAGTAAGTTGTATTTTGCCCTTCTTAGATGTCCTGATCTATAGGTTACCTAAAGAGTTATGTTTTAGTAAATTTAGAAAACCTACTAATGTACTTACATAAGTCCATTTCTACTCTTCCGATCCAGGAAATATTAAAATTTCTGATTTAAGAAATAAGGTTTTTGAGGGCTTTAAGAGTTTGCTTCCCTTAATTTCGTAATGATGAGATTAATAACATTTGGTCAATTGCTCTATCATTAAAATATATCAATTATCAAAATATATTGCTCAATATATTGGGGATATATATCAATATATCCTCTCCTCTTATATCAACTTAGCTTTAAAGTGTGCTAAAACGACCTTCTCCAATATTTCAACAGGGCCCCGTTCATTGTCAAATTCTATAGTTTTTTCCTTAATACTCACTTTATATAATATTATAATAAATATTATATTATGGAATATTATGTTTTTGCGTGTAACGTCTCGATAGAAGCATCCTTCAGTTTTCACCATTGATATAACATACATTTTTCAGACCATCACAAAACAATATTTGGGAATTCTCAATTTTTAATGTTTCTCACTCTCCGTCAGTGGTCCAGGTAGTAACATCATCTGGAAATATTGCCATACACGTATACATAGAAATGGCATTTTTTAAATTCTGTGGAGCACATTAAAAAGTCTCACGGTTAATCCTGATCCATGGGATTGCTTTTAAGCACTGGCCTTCAGTCCAGTGAGTGTTCTTTACTTTTAAGCACTGGCCTTCAGTCCAGTGAGTGTTCTTTACTTTTAAGCACTGGCCTTCAGTCCAGTGAGTGTTCTTTACTTTTAAGCACTGGCCTTCAGTCCAGTGAGTGTTCTTTACTTTTAAGCACTGGCCTTCAGTCCAGTGAGTGTTCTTTACTTTTAAGCACTGGCCTTCAGTCCAGTGAGTGTTCTTTACTTTTAAGCACTGGCCTTCAGTCCAGTGAGTGTTCTTTACTTTTAAGCACTGGCCTTCAGTCCAGTGAGTGTTCTTTACTTTTAAGCACTGGCCTTCAGTCCAGTGAGTGTTCTTTACTTTTAAGCACTGGCCTTCAGTCCAGTGAGTGTTCTTTACTTTTAAGCACTGGCCTTCAGTCCAGTGAGTGTTCTTTACTTTTAAGCACTGGCCTTCAGTCCAGTGAGTGTTCTTTACTTTTAAGCACTGGCCTTCAGTCCAGTGAGTGTTCTTTACTTTTAAGCACTGGCCTTCAGTCCAGTGAGTGTTCTTTACTTTTAAGCACTGGCCTTCAGTCCAGTGAGTGTTCTTTACTTTTAAGCACTGGCCTTCAGTCCAGTGAGTGTTCTTTACTTTTAAGCACTGGCCTTCAGTCCAGTGAGTGTTCTTTACTTTTAAGCACTGGCCTTCAGTCCAGTGAGTGTTCTTTACTTTTAAGCACTGGCCTTCAGTCCAGTGAGTGTTCTTTACTTTTAAGCACTGGCCTTCAGTCCAGTGAGTGTTCTTTACTTTTAAGCACTGGCCTTCAGTCCAGTGAGTGTTCTTTACTTTTAAGCACTGGCCTTCAGTCCAGTGAGTGTTCTTTACTTTTGTTTTAACAACTCATCACTTTAGATAGTTTGCAATCATCAGGTAACCTGTACCTGATGAACAAGTTTAGCTGTACCTCATCAGGTTGCCTTTAATTCTCTTTTCCATGCATTTTGGAACTAAATAACAAAAGAATAACTGTTGTTGCAGTTTAAGTAGTTTGAAACTTAATCAAACAATCTTAAATTAGAATTAGTAATAATACATTCCGTCATACCTCGTAAAGTCTCTGTAAAGCTCGACCGGTTTCGGGTCCGCCTGGATCCCATCTTCAAGAGCACCTAACTGACTGTGTGTGTTGTTTTCCTATAACCTACCTATAACGAATTTCCTATAACGAATCTCTTAAAGACAACAACCGCGATAATGTATGCATTAAAAAAATTAAAAACAAAATACAAAAAGCCAACGCAATTGCAACCAAAGCTGATAAAGGCAACACAATTGTTATAATAAATAAATCCGACTATATCAAAAAAAACAAAAGAATTTATCGAGAATAATAATTACGAGAAACTTCAAACCGATCCGACAAAAAAATTCCAAAATGAAATAAGAACCATCATTAATAACTCCCCCACACTGATAAAACCAAATGAAACATATAAGTTTATAAATATGAACCCAAAGGCACCACAACTAAAAGCCCAAATTAAATTACACAAGGAAAATAGCCCAATTAGACCCGTAATAAACTATAGGAATGCACCGGCTTATAAAATATCCAAACAAGTCGCAAAAATATTAAAAGATAAGGTTATGCTACCGAACACCTACAACATCAAAAACACGGTTGACCTAATAAACAAAGTGAAAGACATAACAATAAACGCACAAACCAAACTTGTTTCATTCGACATTGAAAACTTATACACTTCTGTTCCCGTCACAGAAACACTTAACATCATACGCGAAATAACTAATGTACATGAACATGATAATAGTACAGAAGAACTAATAAAACTAACTAAAACAACACTCAAACAGAACTACTTCAGATTTAACAATGATTTCTACAAAGCAAATGATGGATTAGGAATGGGACATCCAACATCTGCGATACTTTCAGAAATTTTTCTCCAAGAACTTGAAAAGGTCTATGTAAATGTCCTAAAGTCAAAATTTAACGTTGTTTACTATTGCAGATATGTTGATGACTCCTTCCTAATAGTCAATAACCCTAGTAACCAAAATATAATAGACATAAAGAATTATCTCAACTCACTAAACAACAAAATCAAGTTCACCCACGAAATAGAAACAAATGACAAATTAAACTTCATAGACTTAACAATAGGAAAAACTAAAGACAAACTCAGCTTTCAAATATACCGCAAACCAACTACCACCGACACAACTATACATAAATCATCACTCCACCCACCACAACAAAAAACATCCGCGTATAGATATATGATTGATAGATTAATAAACATACCCATGAATGCAATTAACTATAATAAGGAATTAAATACCATAAAAACAATAGCAAAAAATAACGGGTATAAGGAAAAAATCATTCAAAGAATAATAAACGAAAGAAGAAATAAACACAATACTAACAGTACAACACCGGGAGTAACGAACAGATACGCATCTTTAACTTACATAGGTAAACCTAGCGAAAAAATTGCGACTCTTCTAAGAAAATATTCATTAAAAATAGGTTATAAAACGAATAACACTATAAGCCAAATCACAAACAACACAACAGAGAACAAAGATAACAAATTCGAAAAAAGCGGAATATACAGGATTAAATGCAAAGATTGCGGTAAAAACTACATCGGGCAAACGGGAAGGACACTAAAAGACAGATTCAAAGAACACATTAAAGACTACACCAACAACACAAACAGATCAAACTACGCACACCACTTAAACAAATTTGGACATAACCCAGACAGTATGGAAAACACAATGGACTTACTACAGACGGGACAAAAAGGACAACGAATGAACATACAGGAACAAATAGAAATATATAAACATAAAATGACAGACAATATAATCAATGAACAAACAAACCACCAAACCGATATTTTAACAAAACCACTAATAACATTTAAAAGACGACACAAGGAACTAGAAATAGATAATGAAATAAGCAATAAAAGAAAAAAACATAACAATTAAAGAAATAGAAAAAAAAAAAAAAAATTACCTACACACAACACTGATTACACAATGTAAATACTATATATAGGTAGGTTATAGGAAAACAACACACACAGTCAGTTAGGTGCTCTTGAAGATGGGATCCAGGCGGACCCGAAACCGGTCGAGCTTTACAGAGACTTTACGAGGTATGACGGAATGTATTATTACTAATTCTAATATTACTAACCTCAGTGGAACTAACCCATTAACTATATTTAATCTTAAATTAAATGGTGTATATCAAATATTTCTTGCTAAACCTTTGAAAATTGGCAAATTAACATGCATAATTGATCTAAGTAATTCAATAAATGAGCAAGCACATTGCTAGAAATTTTACTGAGACTAAGAAGTTTAAGCGTGTTTAATATGAAAGTTTCTTAAGAAATCAGTTATTTTTGACAGAAAACAGTGGAGGAAAATTTATATGACCTAAGCAAAAGACTGTCATTATCAAGTACAAGAAATGTGAAGCGACAAACAAAGTTGTACATGAGTCCAAGAAAAGCCAATTGGGAAGAGTATAGAATGCTTCTATGACAGAGATTGACAGAGATAACTACTTCAAGCCAAGTTGAAAGTCAAATTACTTTTAAACATGTTAAATATGAAATATAGTACAAAGTAGTAAGAGGGTGTTTTAAAGTTAAAGATAGCAAGTTTAGTCAAATAAGAAATGAATTATATTGTGTGGATAAGTTTCTACTGATCAAGATTAATACTAAAAGAAGTATATTGTTTGTTTTTTTTTGTACTACAATAGACTTTTGGAGTTGAAAGCAATGTATACAGCTGATAGATACTGATGAAAAAGACAGAAGGCGAACTTTGGGCAGAAGGAATAACTATAAAAAGCGCACCTCCGGGAAAACTGAAGGAGAGCCTGGGCAGCGACTCTCCCCTGAGGCGAGTCGACTACACTGGGCCTCCTCTTCGAGTCGGACCTGCAACACAACTACCTTAGTCTGCGACAACTCAACAAACCACCTTGAGTTCATCGAAACAATCCCTTTACTCTATTGAAACCAAATTTGTTGCGTCGATCAGTGGGTTGAATGTCAGTTTAACAAATGGACGTAACAGTATGTTTTCTATTCAACATTTGCTTCATTATTAATAAGTTTCTCAATCATATTACCAACACTTTGTTTTCAGACGAGAAATCACAGTTTTTTATACTAGAAAACAACAAAATATGCTGCTTCATGTGCAAGCTCATATGTAGAACAATGAATAAAGTCGAAATTAAAGGATTGAAATCATATTTAAACAACAGTTATTATTTTCTATAATTTGTGAAAAATTAGAACTACATATTTTTTTAAAATATTTTGAAGTTGTTATTTCTTAGAGTCCCTGTGATAGTATAACTATTTTGATCTAAGTATTTTTTAAGTATTCTAAGGAGTTGTTATTCTTATCATTTGAACGATGTTTACGAATAATCATACTTTATGATTCTTATTTCTTGATAAATTAAAAGCTTTAAGTACTAATTAATGACTTAAATATAAATACTGTTTGAATTAAATTTAAGACAAATCATATAAAAAACAAAGGCAGGTCATTTAAAACTTTCAGAACCCACTACTTTGCTAATATTTGGGTTTGCTTTCCAAAAGAAAAAAATACATCATATTACTTTGAATAAGTTATCATTCATAATATAAAAATATTTTAGTTAAATAATGGTTTAATTTTTCAAATGCAATATATTTGTACATTACTTTTTACCGAATGTCATATTTTCAATGAATTCTGAATAATTGCTTTAATAACCTTTCTTCCTTATCAGTTAAGCTATGTGTTAGTATTTCCGTTCATTCCAGCCGTAGTACTTATAGAAACTATCCTACATTAGGAATTATTAATATTATTAGATAATATTTGTTAATTATGTATTAGTGGATACTACTAAATTTGATTTGAGGACATATTAATTATTCAATTTGATTAACTAACACAAATATTAGTTAGATCACATTTCCTTGTATAACATCAAAGCGGTTCTTATTTTTTTATTTCGATCAGATATATAAAAAAGTAAATAAAATTACTAAAAATAATCTGTAAGTACACTCGTTAGCAAAATTCATAAAACAATCAATTAATTAATCTATTTCTTTGAATATGACTAATACATTGTACTAACCATCGTAATCAATGATTAAACCACAATAAGAAATGGGAAAACAAGACTAAGATTATTCAATCGTAACAAGCGGTCTTCGTCAGAGCCAATAACCCAACTGGATTGTTATTTCACGTGTTTATGTGAAATCTTTTTAACCATCATAAATATGTAGTTATCATGTTTAGTGGGAACAATTTACGAACGATAGGGAGCAATGTTTCTTTTGAATTAATGTGATTCAACATTGAAGAAAGACAAACAGAGTTAATCTAAATCTTATGAAATCTAAATCTAAATCTAATTCTAAATCTTATGAAATCTAAATCTATACCATAATGAAAGTGGCTACCCATAAAACCAGACAACTAGCCGTAACAAAAAGATTTGATTTCTTATATGAATTGAAATATATTAATAATAACATCATTAAATGAAATGAAAGTGGTATTAATGTAATCTGATGTAATAAAATAATGGCAATTATGAATGGAACAATAAATAGTGTAAGTGTAGGTTAGGTTAGGTTGCAGTGGTAGTCCCACAAGGGAACACACGTAGGCCAAGCATTGGCCCTTTGTGATACCACACAATAAAGATTGATTCTACAGTGGGAGTCCTAAATTTTGCCTAACTCAAATGTATTTAGAGTAGGGATCTTTAACGAGTACCTGACATCGTACAGGCTCGGGACCGACAGTTTAACATCCTTCTCCGAGGGACGACGCGCTCAGATTTATTCACCTCCCGCGTGAATAAATCAAGGGCCAGGTGAGGATTGAACCCCGGTCCTATCAGTTCAGAGGTGACCACGTAACCACTGAGCTAGCCTGGCCCCTAGTGTAAGTGTAACATCTACGAGAACTGTAATGTCAACTGATAGTAAGCTGGTCAATTCTTATTCCAGCGAAGTGTCCTATCGACCATGTTGGGATGATCAGTTGTGGATGATTTACTGCACTCTAAATAATCATGGTTACCTACACAAGGATATGTCAACAAACTTGTAATTGTAAGTAGGGGTATGGTACTAAATTTTAGCTCATGCAGCATGGTTTTCAAATTATTGAAAGAAATGTAAAATAATCCTTTAGTATTTAAAAATAATAAACTTAGAACACTCAACTTCAAAATAACGTTGGAATCTCTTTAGACGAAAGATTAAACGAAATAACCATATAACTGATACATTGGCTAATGCTACAAAAGAAATGTCGGGTCATGCGAGATTTTTTGATAAAAAATGTGTTCTTCCCCCCATATCTCTAATTTTTAACTCTACAAAATGTCTACTACTGCTGTGATAAACCAATGGTTTGCATATAGATTAGTTGTAAAAAGAAAAATAAATTAAATGAAACCGATTTATTAAATTCCAGTGTTGTCAACTAAAATGCCATTTATATAATATTTTACGGGGGGTGAAGAAGTGATCAAAATGATCTCGTGGATTGGAATGTTCACTCCAGGAAGGTAGACTTATTAGGTATAAAAATAGGTCATATTAATATATACCCGATGACGACAAATGTCGAAATATCGTGAGTCTTTTTTGTGTGTTTTTATTTGTTTTTCTCTTTCCTGTGTGAACTATATATATAAATATATATAAAGATTTCACATAAACACGTGAAATAACAATCAATGATCAAACCACAATAAGAAATGGGAAAAGAAGACTAAGATCTTTCAACCGTAACAAGCGGTCTTCGTCTTCGTCAGTTGGGTTTTTGACTCTGACGAAGACCATTTGCTACGGTTGAAAGATCTTAGTCTTGTTTTTCCATTTCTTATTGTGGTTTGATCATATATATATATATATATATATATATATATATATATATATAATCAAATAAACGATATCATTAATTTGATTATACAGGTATATAGGTTTTATAATACTTAACTAGAGAGTTTGATTTTACGCCACTAATTAGGTACTTTAAAAATAAAACCAAAACTCAATTGATTGTGAAAAATTTTGATACAATGTTTACTTATAGTAAATTTGAGTACAGGTTACATCAGATTTTTACATTTTCATAAATAAAGTTCGCTCATGGTGATAAAAACAATTAATATATTTTCAACTTTTGGTACATCTACACTTTGTGTTTTCCCGAATTTGTTATAAATATTTTTTTAAGATTTTTGCATGAATATGTGTAAGTACATCTAAGCATAAAAATGTAGTCACCTACAATTTCTACTGTTTGCGTCAAAACCTGTGTGAAGGTATGGACTTTTGGGTGGAAGTGGAAGTATGGTCTTTGAGCACTACTGCATCATAGAAATAATATTTTATCAAATATCATATGAAAACTAGTACTAATTCCTCCCACTATTAGTACTTTTTGGTGATCTTAAAACTTAAAATAATCCATTTAGTATTGCATAGATATTATTAATTTCTTATATAATTTTAATATAATTTAGAATTATTGCAGTAGAAGGTATAAAATCCACTTTTACTGACGTTTTAATCCACTTAAACTCACTTGAATAATTTGTTTATTACTTTACTGTAAGTAAAGAATAGTGATAGTGAAAAAATTTGATCTCGAGATTTTTACGGAACTACATGTTTTGAGGTCCCAGAGGTCCTATTATCAAGTATTTCTGATGATGTCTGTGTGTGTGTGTGTGTGTGTGTGTGTGTGTGGGGTGGGAGGGTGTTTAGGTGAATATGTATCCAAAGTTTGTGGTCCCGCTACGGTCCAGAATCTTTGATAGATCAAATTCATATTTTACACAAAAATGGATCCCATAGTGTAGATGATCCCTATTCTTTGGAAAGAATTATACATGACGGGAAAGTCACTTTTTTTGCCAAAAACCTTTTTTTGAGACTACATTTTTTTCTCTTAACAAATGGCTGTCAGAGTACATTTTCTATTTTCAGAAAATGTTATTCCGACGTTCAACGATTTATTAAAAAACCATAAAAAATTGAACAAACATTTAAGAATTTTAAGAAACTTTCATATAATTTCGATTACGGTAAATCTAGGTTGTTTATCCTAGACTAACGGATAACCTGCTATACTTATCGAATTTATTCATATTTATTTACAATGTTTACACTGACTTAGACATTTTTTGAGTGAGTCTACTGAAATAAAGTTGATTTTTATAAAATCCATATATTGCAACCTTGAACAAAACTTAATATCAGATGCAAATTTTTTTTACATGATATGTATCTTAGAGTAATATTGAGGTGTGAGGAATGGACTCATTCCTCAAGAAAGAGAAGTTATGTCCGTTGACAAATATCCAGTTTTTTCACTATTCTAGTCTAATAGTTCATATCTATTATTTTTAAAAATGTCATGCTTCCAGGTATAAAAGTTTTAAATTATACAGAATAGCCGGCTTTGATTTTGATTTGAGTATGCAAAACTGGCTAATTACTAACATATTTTTTCTCAGTATACATTCAGAACCCTATAACAGAGTACAGCACACGGAAAAAGATAAGACGCTCTCAGAGTAAATTGTTATATATGATTTTTGACAAAGAAAAGGAAGTGATTCTTTAATAATTAAATTCCCAGTTTAATAATTCTATAAAAGACCAAAAATGTAAAGCATAATTCAAAATTGAAAATATTCTTTAAAGAATAATAAATGTAATTATCCTACATCTTAAATTAAAAATTATCTTAAAACGATATTTCTTCTTAGATGTTTCTGACATTTTTTAGTTAAGATAGGAATATTTTCAAGTTTTAAATGAAGCCTTTGTCTTAAATCTTTAATAAAAGGATGTCAGATAAACTTTGTGAGAGATCCTCTGGCTATTGGAACAAAAAACGTGTTCTCTTGTAAGTGATTATTTCGCAACACACAGTCTACACTTTCACTTTTCAAAAATTTTATTACCACTGGAGTTATACTAATGATAGCATAAAAAGATTTCACATAAACACGTGAAATAACAATCAATGATCAAACCACAATAAGTTTGTGGTTTGACCACATAACCTTATTGTGGTTTGATCATTGAAGATAGTATATGTATCAGTGGTGCGATATCAAAATAAGTGTGTATAAGTGGATCAATCACTATCTGCACTACCTCCAGGAATGAAAGACTAACAAACATCTCTCATTTAGACATTTATATTATTTACCCAAGAAGTTTGATATTTGAATGTAAGCCATTCCAAATTTTTTTTAAATCTCTGGGTTAAATTAATACCAGATAGTAATCAATTGGTATTAATGATTATAAAATGATATCCAAAGCCTTTTGCTAGTTCCATTCTGGTTCATATGATTTTAATAAAGTTTTTTTTTTGTATTATTGGATGCTTCGACTACAATTTTATGTATTTAGAATTTTGTTTCAGGGTTTCTCGCTTAGCTTTTTTATTTATAAGTAAAAATCTGAAGGACACCCATTTGTGGCACTTCGTGACTAAATTTAATCTTTATGACTTCAGAAGGTCTCGTGGTCATTGCTGTTTTAGTCGTCTTTGGAGGTTTGTGGGATTACTAGTAGGAAAAGATTTTGAGTAAGTGGGTTTGGATGAATTGAGGATTTATTGTGTAATCGTTTGTAACGGTCTATTGCATAGTCGTGAACAAAGGGGACTTTAAGATCTCGGTGAATGACTATGTTTTGAACGTAAAATGGGAGATGTGTGAGTTTTCTAAGTATTTTTGATTGAATGGCTTGTATAAGACGAATATTTGAAGGTTTGGCAAAACCCCAAAGTTCTATAGCATAAGCCCAAGAAGGCTTCAAGATAGTGTTGTATATGTGGAGTCTGTCTGTTAGAGTTTTGATTTTCTGTCTAAGAGTCTTATAAGGCGTTTGTAACGTCTGTTGGTCTCTGTTCGTTTCAGTCTTGTGTGTGGGTTCCATGTCATGCGTGTGTCAAAGTGCAGTCCTAGGAAGCGTACTGTGGCCGCTGGAGGTATGATCTCATTATTTATGGATACTAGGGGGCTATCATTTTGATCAGGAGTAAAAGTTATTTAAGAGATTTTCTTCTCATTAATTTTTATGCACCAGAGGCGAAGCCAAGGTTGAATGAGAAGTAGGTGTTACTGTAACTGGTCTGAAGCTATAGTGCAGTCATCATGAGACGATAGTATGACTTTATCGTCAGCAAACGTAGCGAATATTGTGAAAGGGTGCTCGGGTATGTCTGATGTGTAGAAATTGTAAAGTGTTGGGAATAGTATAACTTCAGAGGCCTAAAACATATAAATCGTAAAAATCTCGAGATACAATTTTTTCATGATCGCCATAATTCTTTAGTAAAGTAATAAATCAACTACTCAAAATATGTCAAAATTTGATAAATTGCAGACTTCTTGTAAGAATGGTTCAGGATGCAATGATTAGCCTAGATTTCATTCCAGTATCATGAAATCTATTATGCCAAAGAGATGAGACCAGAGCTTTATAAAGTAAATACATAGAAGCTAAATAGAGTGGTTGGTTACATTCTCGGAATCTATTTGAATCATTGATTGATAAAATCAGAGAATAAAATACAAAATGGAGTTCATAATACCTTACAAAAAGTTAACTAGTCAAAGAACAGTTGAAAATGTCAAATGTTATTCACAGAAGGGACCGACCGACATAAGTAATCAAGCAAGAATATAATATTGTCACAGTTAATGCTGCAACACTGACTGCAAGCTTGTTTTACTTAGTTTCTTTGTTTGTTTTTTTTTAAATTGATTCAAATTTCTCCTTTATAGTGCCCATTTATCAAATATATTTTTTCTAGTTTTATTTTTAGTCTTAGATAATTTAGTAATAGATTTCAAACAATTACATTAATTATAAGGAGTCTTTCAAAATTATAATTTTTTAAATATACTGAAAAGCTTGTCCCTTCCTGAACTATATATATTTAAGAAGCTTCGAATACAAGATTAGACCAATTGTAAGCCAGTTTTAAAAAGCTTCGTCTTTTCAGTAAAAGAACTCAAATTTATTTATGAAACGCTGAATGGGATCTCTTGATTGAAAGACCTTAGGTTTCTTTCTTGGATTGAGAAAGTCTTTATTATTTATACAGATATTATGAAAGTATTAAATTATTCTTTTGTATTAGTACAATTACTAAAAAGTTGTTCAATTTGAGTTTACAAACCTCGCGAAAATGTTAGTTCAATTGGGATAATCTCTAACAAAAAATTCCAAAAATTATAAATCTCCCTTTAGTTTCCTGAAGAGGTAACAAAGTTAAACAATAAATCTTTGATTATACTGTTAAAGAAACCTAAAATCGACAGAGTAAAGGGCTATATACTTTTATACTCTACATGATAATTTGAAAAATTTTATTCAAAATTTATAATTAGGCACACTTTTTCACTAAGACTGTAAGCATACCATTTATTAATATTAAACTTCTTTCTGAATTAAAAATTGGTATTTGTTTTTTAGTTAGTGAAAGTTACTCATTACAAAAGTTATAGTTAACCTTAATTATTATAGTTATCATAAACCATAAGTTAAAGAAAAGTAACCCATGTTTTTAAATCATTATAGAAATTTTAGTGCATGTCTGTTGTCACTCGAAACAAACGGAAATTGTAAAAAACCTTTCGATATTTAATTATGAACTGTCAATTTTTATTAATATGTTCAAGTTAATTCTGTATCATCAAGTTTGATGGTAAATTCTATAAATAAGTAATTTAACCAAAATATTGTGTAAGCGAATTATACCAGGAATTTATTGGTTGCTGAGGTATTTATATGTACATTGTGAAAGTGCCACCCTGATTTTTATTGAATGCATTTTAGTAATTACTGACTTTTGTCACTCGATCGATTTCTATAAGTTCAAATCAAGAGAAAGCAGTTTTCAGTTCAGTGAGCTTTCCACGATTCAAAAAGACCAAACAACAGATACTTAATTTGATTAAAACACTCTAAATAATAGATTCTAGTACTTTGAGTAATTGAAAGAGTCACTCTGATTGACAATGGTGATGAACAAGGGAAGCACTGTAGTTTATCCTACATAATTCATGGAGCAATGTAAGTGTACGATCTATGAGTGGCAGCCATCATTGACTCAATTCATGAATGTATTACTCCCTGCATGCAACAATGGCCTGTAAAGCAATATTACTTACTTTTCGTCACTTATTTATTACTAAAAATTATTATTTTGTGAATCAAAATCTCGCCAAGACTGCAAATTTGTCATTTGAGAAGATTTTTGCTTTATTAATACTATACCTTTGTAATTTGAAGGAAATTCATAAAGTTCGACTAGAAGAAAATTGGAACAATTTGTACTGATGAGTATCTTCTGGTCTATTCTTTTTGCCCTATCGATGTGAGGTTTGTTTGTTTAAGACCGGGGGAGAGGCATGACGCTGCACACTGTCGCACAGGTCTATTACTGCAGAATGAATGCGTTGATTGTCCACCGGAGGCTTTAGTGATTACGACGGCAGTCACCACTTACATTACAACGTGAGCCTGCCTGGGGTCTCTCCACGCCTTACAATCACATCATTACCATATCAACCATGCATTCTTAACTCACTAATTTAATTATTTTAGTTAACAAGAGATGATTGCAACATTTAGATGATTCTTTAATGTATTATATGATGATTAATCATCAGAAAATCATTATTAAATGCACTCATTACTATTCTTATTGATGTAAGCTTACATCATTTAGACTAGAGCACCAAAAAAACAATCTTCGAACCAATCAAAATCAATGATTATTTAAGTATTTAAGTGCTAGGAAAACCAGTGTGATCGAATCAACTTTTAAATGAATCAGGGTTCCAAACAACATAGTGATGGTTAAATCAACATATAAGTAAACAAACGTCTCACAGATATATCTACACAAATAAAAATCGTTAACTAGAGAAGTAAGTTGTTAGTAGTCGGCCAAAATTAAATCCAGATCAAATACTCAGTAGAAATGTAATTTTACCACATGCACATAATGTCGCGAAGATCAGGCAGTTTGTTTCTCAAATCATTGCGAACTATTCAAAGCAATAGTTCTCCTCAGAGCTCTCTTATAGTTCTTAATCACATATTTAAGATTCTTTTAGGTATTCCTGACCAATAGAAAAAATTTTAAAGTTGGAATTACTCATTCTAAAATTCAAAAGTAGTAATTTGTTTGATAGGAAATAACGAAATTGTACCTTTTGCTTGACAAGACTGAAAATAATCCAAAACAATTTAACAACATTCTTAAAATGTTTGCAGGAAATATATATATGATGCATGTCAAATACGTAAAAAGATAATGGTTTTCATAAAGTTATTTATAAATTCCTTGGTAACAACTACTTTGAAAATATGTAACCAAGACAAAATGTTAAGTGTCATGTATTAGTGATTACGAAAGGAACTAAAGCATATTTGTAAATGTATTTAATAATAGTTTTAAAGTACTTGGTGATCCCTGCACTGCAGTTATACATATATATATTATTTCATATATTGTCTATGTTTTGTTTAGTTTGTGGAATAGTTAAAGAGAGTACCTGACAGACTGACGGACGGACATGCCTCTTACGGACGCCGAGCCCCCCGGCTGCCGGTAACTGGAGTACTTATTTCTGGAAGGCACCACCTTCACTGCTACATCGCGTGCTTCAAACGTCATCACACAAGCAGCAACAACAATGAAACCTTCAAGCAAACAATTATTTCATTTATAATTTTTTTTTGCGATAGAAATAAACAGAGAGTTTTAAATAATTTTAAAAAAATTTGCAAGCCAAAAATGTGATAACTCTTTTTGATATAACCTCGAAAGTTTTATAATTTATAAACTGATGAATATTCTATATTTAATGTTTAATATTTTCTATTTCCAGGTTGAAAAAAGTCATTACATTTAAGAGCAATTCATTTTGTTTTTTGAAATATGCAAGAACAAAGCTAACCAAGGCTGTGCACAGAGCCTTCAACGCAAAACATGACTTAAAATAAATGTGCCAAAAAATCAAAGAGTTTGGTTTAGTTTTGAATATTGGCCCAATATAGCCTATGCTTAAGCCAATGCTGGGCTGAAGATTTTGTAAGATCATCAACAATACCAGAGGAGAAAGATGAGAAAGTTGGTGGTTAACTCTTGGAAAGCCACAAGGGTCTGTAAGGAGAAAAAGTTTGTAAATCAAGGTTCATTTAATGACGGTTTGGGGCTTCCAAGGTTTGTTTTGAAGTAAAATCTTGTCTACAGTTACTGTCTACAGTTTCTTAAGATGCAAAGTAAACCTCCAAATTCCTGTGTTGAAACTTCAGGAAGAAGAATTTTCATAAAGATTATATTTGTTAAAGATGAGGTCATTTCATTTTATACGAACGTAAAAGTCAGTAGATATTATTGGATTTGAAGCGTAGAATACCCCCGTGTTACCATTGAGGAGTAAATCTGTGTTCATTACCCATGGGTAGCTTTTGTTTGACAAAAATGTGAATATTTTTGTTTCTTCGGCTTTCTCCAACATTTCCCCAATGATTCCCCACTCAACTGCCTAATTGATTACTAATCGAAAGTGAACATGGGATATTTATTTTTCAGCATGATGAACCTCATAAGAAGGCGAAGAAGACTGTGCGTGTTTATCTGCCAGACAAGTCCGAGCATTATGGCGATGATACAGTTTTCTGATGAGTGGCCGCCACGAGTTTTGGACATAGCATCCTGTGACTTTACTTTATGAGGCTATGAGACAAGACTAGACCATGACCTTTCATATGCTGCAGCATGTTTGGTAAGAGCTACAATACTGACAAGCCATCGTATCGATGCGTGAAATATAAAGATTACCGACAATAAAAATAAACTTGGTACAAAAACCTATCGTCATATAATATAGTGAGTATAATAGCAACAAAATAAAATAAAAATAGTAAAGCACTCATTTCAAATGGGTTAAAACAAATACGCTATAATAAGCAATAACAGTATAAATGGTATAAATAAACAGTATAAATAAATAACAGTATCTAGTTGGCATAATATGCTAAACAATTATAGGTTAAAAAACTATACAAATTTATCTTCTTTCTGAATTTTTGTTATTTTTTTTTCTTTCAAAATGTTTTCTTCTTTTATTGGTTTGAGGTTTTAGACGGTTCTTTTTTTCTCTTCTTTATCGCTTCTCCTTATCTCATATCTTACTCTCTTTAGCCCTATTGTCTTATTGTGGTTTATTTTAGCTTCTTTAGATGTTCATTTTTCATACTTCTACCAATTCTTCTCTATGTACACGCCATGAGACTAAGTTAAAGTCACTGCATTTAGGAGTGGATTGACTTTCAAGTAATCCAATGTAGGCCAGTTCAAATTGTTTCTAAAATAAGTTGCTATTATCGGTGGATACTTATTTATGAACCTGGGCTCTAATATCTGGAGTTGTGTTGTATAACGGGTAGATAGCCACCATAATGGTATTAGAGCACCTCCCACAATATTGCAACAGTCCTAGTTTTTTCGTATGGAGCATTGAATACTTATGACGTAAAACTTCTAGAAAAGTAAAACAGTCGGCACCAAACCTATATGGTACCAGGTTTTCATTGAAGGTCCCAACTATAATAAACACAAATGAGATATATGATGTAGAGTGGATCCGGTAATGCTTTCCACCAATAAATAAATGGGTACCAGATTTAAAGCTCTTAAAACAGTTCTATGTAAAACACTGAAATCTTGCTGTTTGTTCATCGACACTACCTCGATGGTAAAATTTTAGTGAAGAATGAAGATTGTTTTTTTTTAGTTTAAATACAAGCGTTTTTCATTTTTATTCCTGTATGGCACACATAAATATCTTTTATAAACAAATAAGAGGAAGACTGGCTTTTATTTTGGATAATAAAAGGTCAGTTACTTAATTGATGTATCGTTGTGATGGTTCACCGCTAAATGACGGTAATCCATTACATTTAGGCTTCTATACATAGACAAACAATTTGAACTCGTAACATTTTTTGCAATCCAATTTATTCAGCATTGTTTTCACTCATACGGTCATTGTTGTTTGAGCTTTCATTAAATCCATACATTTAAAGACGAAGATTTTAATGATTATAATTCGTGGTATTTTTCTTTTTTGTCTCTGTGTTTCTATTTTCAGAACCATTTAACTTTTTCTATTGATTTTTTGTTTGGCATAGATTCTCAAATTTTGTATGATTCACTGTTGCATTTATTGTTACTTCGATAACAAAAAGAATAAGAGTTAAGACATTTTACATAAAACTCAGATGCATTGCAAGTTGTTTTTGTCATAGGCATTATAGAAAAATTGGTTGTCTTAACAGAAAACTAAGATTGGAACTGCTTTTGACCAGCCTGTGGCCTTTACTCCTAATCCACATTAGTCTTTATTATATGACACTACATCGATGACAACATTTTGGTGAAGAATGAAGATTGCTTTTTTAGTATAAATACAAGCGTTTTTCATTTTTATTCGTGTATGGCATACATAAATATCTTTTAACAGTACCAAAACAGAAAAACTTGTTATAGATGGTCAAATTTGAATAATATAGTTATTTTATAGAGACCACTTATGAGCACCTTTTCATCGGTTAGAACCCAAATCAAATCGAAAACCAACCGAGGATTCGATACACATTAATACTTATTTATTGATAAGCGAGGAGGAATCAAGGAAATAAGAAATTCCCTTAGTCTGTTGTTAAAATGATATGCTCAGATGAGAAGGGTATTTTAGAAGACAAGCATATGAAAGGAACCGCAAGCCAAACAGAATATAAGTCTGATAGAGTGGTTTATGCACGAACCAAAGCAAACCGGATTATCGAAGGTAAGACGTTAGATTCGTCTACATTAAAATACACTGCAATCAAACTGGATATCCTTTATGAATTATTAAACATCTCCTACAAGTTTAAACACGAAAGTTTTTAATTTTTTACTTTACTTTTTGCAGTTTCTGAGAAAGCAATAAATTCAAGTATCTAAATTAATTTTGCAGTCTGCATTGGAAAAGCAAATAGGCTATGGTAGACGGAGTATATATTAAAGACTTTTATGTTGGTAGTATTGATCTCGAAGAGGAGGAGGCGATATAAATAACCAGTCAGACTGATAGTCATTTAATTATGGACCAGAGACCCACTCGGTCTGCTGGACAGCTACCTTTTATTGACTCCACCGCTAATAGTTCATGACCTCAAATGACAGCTACCTGGAATACGCAACCTCTCAGCCACTCTAGAATATCTATACCTAAGTTCTGGCATACCTACCAGAACATAGTAATTTCTCCATATTCATTACATTAATTACTATGCCTAAAAGGTTATATTTAATACATTAATTACATATTAGTTGTGCAATCCGTAATTGTGTGGTATTTACTCATTCTGAGGTAAAATGAATAAACCAACAAAAGTCTCCACACAAATGAAGTTTTATTCAACGCGTTTCGAACACATTGTGTTCATCATCAGGAAGACACTATAATACAAATTTATGTAACATTACAACATACAAATAACATACAAATCATTTGTAACTGATTAGATATAATTTGTATTATAGTGTCTTCCTGATGATGAACACAAAGTGTTTGAAACGCGTTGAATAAAACTTCATTTGTGTGGAGACTTTTGTTCGTTTATCCATTTCACCTCAGAACATTAATAACTATACACAACAAACCATTGATTTTAAAATCACTCTTCATTAATGCATTAAAACTCATTTACTTTATGAGAATGTAGCTTAAAAACTTTAAATATGAGTTGTATATTTATAAAAATATATTTATATATTGTACTGGAATATTTTATATACTGACTGATTTGCACAAACCTAAATTTACATAACTTTATTATATACTTGTTCAAGGCTGATTAAAACAAGGTATATGTAAAACTTTTTTTAATAAAATCATATAATGTAATAGTTTATGGTTTATAATTTTCAAAACATCATACTTTGGTAAGTTCTGTTACTATATATTTAAAAAAAAAAAATCCACTTATCTACGAATGTAATTTTACATCTACTGATGTTCTACCACAGTATGGTACTGATTGCACCATGAAGAAAGTTTTACCATTTACTATGAAACATCCGCTTTAAACTTGGTTCAATTAAACTTGGAAAACAATATAAGAAAATAGATCTAAAATACCGTATAAACCTTTTTGATTATTTTTCTACTTTGGAGCAGTCATTTTGAATGGTGATTTAGGAAGAGAAAGTTTATGTAATTCATTTATTGACAATTACCATTTATCGATGAGATACCAGACACCATTGAGATACTGGGACACCAAACATACTCGCGAAGCAACGGTTAGAGACCAACAGTGTTGTCAGATCCGTGCCCGGTTCACAAAAACTAAGAAAAATATACTAAGAACGAGTGAAGAACTGAGAAAAAAGACAGGATTATATTTTGTCTACGGTGTCAGCAGGTAATACGATGTGAGCCACTCTGAAGACAAGCGCAATCTGAAGTCTGAAATGAATGTAGTCAACTTACGAACAAAGAAAGACAAGAACAAATAATATATATATACTTTTTTTTTAAAAAAAAGTAAATATTAAAAAGTAATAAACAACAAGCTGAATACACGAAAAATAAATAAGCTATCTAATTTATTAAACAAAAATAAATAAATTATAATAAAGAAAATTGACAATCTATGTTAAACCCAGGAGCAGAACTATCTCTCCGATAGTTGTCCTGAAACTCTCAAAGAAGTATTTGAGTTAAATGGTAGAAGTCAAATTCACACAAAAAACATCACTTTGGATGCAGTCTAATCGATAAATACAATTCAAGAAGCACAAGTGGTTTTATGAGGAATAGGGTAGGTATGAATAGGAAGGAAGGAAGTAAAATAAAGAAACTGGCTTGATGATAGGGCTAGTAAGACAGTCACGATGTTTAATTATACTATACCGTCAGCAGTACATATTGGGAGGCTTTGGAGAAGAGATACGAGGTGTATAAATAAAGTAGTGAGACTGGCAACGTCGCTTTCGATCTGGCAACGCTGGAGACGCGTGGCCTTGAGTAGCGTCAGGTGCACGTGTGATGCGCCTCCAGTATGAATCTGAACTCGCCACTGAACTCGACATAATGCAACCGAAACTTTTGAAAAACTTCAGGAGGCCTATGGAGAACGTGTTTTATCAAGGGCACAGGTTTTTTCGGTGGTTTAAGGAATTTTCAGAAGGAAGAGAGTCGATTGAAGATGAACCACGAAGCGGAAGGCCTTCAAGTGCAAACACCGATGAAAATGTCAACAGAGTACGGAAACTTGTGCGTTCAGATCGACGCTTGACAGTCAGAATGAGTGAGGTCCTTGAAAGACTTCGAAAAAGAGTCCTTCGTGTGCGGCCAAACATCAAAGACAAGTGGGTGTTGCATCACGACAACGCGCCCTGTCACACTGCCATCTCAATAAACGAGTTTTTGGCAAGTAAAAACATTCCTGTTGCTCCTCAGCCTCCTTATTCACCAGACTTGAGTCCTTGTGACTTTTTCCTCTTCCCGAGATTGAAAAATCACCTCAAGGAAACTCATTTCGGGACACTACAAAACATACAAACTGCTGTAACCGATCAGCTGAAGGCCATTCCAGAATCCGAGTTCCAGCAATGCTACAATGATTGGAAGGACCGTCTCCAGCGCTGTGTGGCTTCCGAAGGGAACTATTTTGAAGGTGACAATATCACATTGTAATTATATTTGAATAGAAAATTAAAAAAAAATCAGTCTCACTACTTTATTTACACACCTCGTATGTGATAGGATAGATCTGAGATAAGCAAGTATGTGAAGATATAAGTGCAGGAAGAAGAAAAATGTATAGAGAAAACTCCTTGATAACTGTTCTCAGCCTCTGAGCACCAGAAGAATAATTCGTGATGAGAAAATCAGTATCACTGTAATCACTCCTCGCATATGTCTCCCTCCAACTGTGGTGCTCATGAGCAACAACTATAAGACTTGTTATTTTTTAAAATAAGAAGAGAACTATGAGCAGATAATTTCTTTTTTGGTTAGTCAATGTGGAAGATCATTTAAATTGGTAAAAATTTGATGAAGTCCATGGACAGGAAATACCCTTCTTTACATAGGAGAGATGATAACCCTTAAAATGAAGTTACTGCTAAGAATAATTAGTATAATATGTAAAGAAGAAGAAAAATGATCATACCATTTGTGACATTGACAACAGAAAACGAAATGCGGTACTGGGCACTTGGTAAAAAAGGAAGTGGATAAACAGAATGTTTGAAAGTAGATAAGAAACAGTTCTAATTTTAGTTTACCTACGGGCCAAATGAAAACGATATGTCTATTAAGTATCTACCATCAATAATCAGTGATGAAAACAATGCGATGGAGTTGGCGAGTGGCTATGAAATATGAGATAGTTGGCAAAAGATAGTGCAATGATGCAGCCATAATAGAAGTACGCCTGATATGAAGGTAGTAATTACCATCAAAACATCACGTAGAGGGAAACCTCCGCTATATTGTGAATTGTTACCACCACTATAATCCAGATAACTAAATTATAAGTAAACAATTAAAGAATAAATTTAAAAATAATAATTAAAAAACTGATTTGAACCTGATAGATTAACGGGTCCAAAGTTCATGTTAGTCTTATAAAAGTAAAGCAAATTAACGAACACTTTAGGCAGTAACGATTATAGAAGAACTGTATAGAAGATTATTATAGAAGAATAGAAGAATTATACTTTATAGAAGATAATAAAAAGAAAAAAGATTTAATTGGTCTCTTTTTTTGGGTTTTCGAAAGAAATGCTTCAAGTATTAGGTTTATTTTAAACTGAAACATAATATTAGTGCGTTTACATAACATAGGCGAGTTATCTCTTTTTTTTTCTAAATTTATATATAAATATCTCAGCTTTTATAAAAATGTTTCGTTTACAAACTATGTATGGGACATCCTATAATACATCCTAGTAATTTCACGGTGTTTTAAACAGACAAATATTGACGCGTTCAACAGAAATAAGATTACACGCCAAGCAAACCTATGGATACTATGAGAGTGCAAGATAACTTTAATGCATAACTTGAAAGTGAAAGAAAACAATAATTTGTTATATTAATTCTACATCAAAAATTCTTCGATAGAAACAACAGTTAATGTATTTAAAACATTCATTATTAAGTATAATGTTATAATGAAACGAAAAATACAAGTTTTCACAGTAGGTCAGAAGTAATAAAATTAAATTATAAAACAATCAGAAGATGTTGACTTAGTATAACATTGTAAAGAAAATATTGAAGAAAAATCATCAGCTAAACGAAACAACAATTTTTAAGCAAAATCTCTCACTGGTAAAAAGTGAATGAATGTTATCTTAATAATTGCTTTCAGAGTTTTTTCTGTCATTTTTGTTGACACTTTAACAGTTATGCTTGACTAAATATTATTAAACACAATTCTTAACCGTTAAAACCGGAAAAATAAAGAAATTCAAAGAAAGTCACTTCTATCGAAAAGAAAGTTAAATTGAAAAACTTGAAGGGCTATTTGGAGATTCCTATTTGTCAGACGTAGTAACTATGCCAATAACAATTTTTCTTTCTCTCCAAATCCTGAAAGGAAATTTTCTACTTTCATTACTAATTTGCTTTGCTCTAATGGAATGATAAATAACCTCCAATAAAAAAACCTACTCAACTGATGTTAAATCATTAAATTCATTTCGATGACTTATTTCACTTCGATAAATAGCTTATGGTATTCTATTTGTAAAGATTTGTTAATACTAAACTCAAAATAAACTTCTACGATTCTGTTATACAATTCAATATTTATTTCATGGTTTTTTTTTATTCTTATAAAGCATATCTGGTGTAGTCCCCAGTCAACTTTACTATTAGTGAACCAAATATGGGAAATAACGAATTATAATCAATATTCAGTAAAGGTATTTAGGCACAGACTACAGAATATCTCTTACAGTGAATATCACCATCAAAAATAGAAACAATAGATTCAAGGTATAGATTCATCGTCATAAATTGAGAAAACCCAAAGGGACTTTTTTCACGGAATATCGACGGAATTTCTGTGAAATTCTGACTACTGTATAGTGTTGCATGTGTCATGTGTTATGTTTTTTTCTTATTATAAATACCTCTGAGTATAACACCTTACTTCTAAAGATTCTCTTCTTATGTTGTGTTTAATTCCATATTTAACATAAAATATTGTTCGGTATACACTACAATTACTATTTCGTGGATATTTGTTACAATAACTTTTATTCTGAGGTAAAATGGATAAATAAACAAAAGTCTCCACACAAATGAAGTTTCATTCAAGAGCAACGAGTTTCGAACACTTTGTGTTCATCATCATGAAAACACTATAATATAAATTATATCTAATCAGTTACAAAATTAGAGTGAAATAATAAAATTCGATTAAGAGAATTCAAGACATACCCAAGGATGTGGTACTGACGGGTTGGTCCAGTGAAAACAACAAGTAGGAAATAGTTCCGCTGCGAAAGAGTGGGGATAGGCATACAGGAGATAAGGTGACAAAGGTGTCGGGTATGCTTGAAAACCGTTAACTCAAATACAGAAGGCCAGAAACACTAATTCAGAGGAAAGAAACTTTTTTTTTAAATTTATTTCTAGAATCACAAAGATATATATATATATATATATAAAGTTTCTTTCCTCTAAATTAGTGTTTCTGGCCTTCTGTATGTCAGTTAACGGTTTTCAAGCATACCCGACACCTTTGTCACCTTATCTCCTAAATAAGTAAAAGCAGAGCAATGGGCGATTGTTAAGCAAAGCGAGTATTTACTCAAGAGGTACATGGACATGGAATGGTATTGCAAGTCACCTCCGAAGCCCATGACGATTGGCCCTGCGTAGGACAGGTGGTTCAGGTGAGAGCTACGCAAGTCTTGCTTCGGAGTTGACCTGGCCGTACTGTTCAATGCCATCTGGTCCCAGGTCAGCTGGTCCGCATAGTATCCTGACAACAACAGCGCAAATTAGTTTTTTTCTTATTAGGTGCAATATTTTTTTTTTTATAAAAAAAGTACTTGGATAAATTTCTCAAGTATAATGTATTTTTAAAACTATATTATATGTACTAAAATATTAAAAATAATACTTCAGAAAACCTGACTTTTATCAGGTTTTACAAAGTGTTTCAAGGAAATTGTAAAATGCGATGTGTATATACATTAATTAATATTGGTTAGAGTCCATCTTGAAGACGCATTCTGTTAAAATATAACTATATTTTCACAATCGGAGAGCTATGAATTTTGATATTAGAGAATTCTGGAAGAAAACCCTTCTTCAATCTATAAAAGTTGAAAATAACAAAAAAACAACAAAAAGTTGAAAACAAGTCATTCATATTCTGATGACGCCAATTAAACAATTAAAATTTGTTGACTATCGGGAATTTATTACACATAACATGGTAATAAACTGTATGACCATGTCATTACACATAACATGGTGTGTATGACTGTAACGTGAGTGTTGTAAAAAAACTTGAAAAACTTATCAAGAAAGACATCGGCAAAGTATGCGTATTTTCTTTCTTACCTACTAATATATATATACTAACATTAAAATGTCACTAACGACAATTTATTCATTAATTAAGCACAATCAAAACAGGGAAAATCACCAAGAAGATCTCACTTTAACATCTGTCAAAGAATTGTGACCGTGATTGCTGTTTCCCTGCTGTTAAACCTTCAGTTCCTATGGTTTATTCATGCTTCTAATTTTTCACTATATGCTTTTTTGTCTTTCACGTCTCCCCTATCTTCCATACTTCAACTTATAATACTATTAATTTATAGGTTTTTACAGCACAAATAACCTTTGTTGCAAAAATTATTTTTCAATAGCTAAATCATCGGTGCAATCTTGCCCGAAGTGTTAAGAAGATATCAGAAATGTAGAAACATACAAATAAAGAAAGAACCGTGTAACATTTTTTTGATTTATTTTATTTCAAGCTTTGTTATGAAAAGAATCTATTGCATCTACACTCAGTAATTTGCAATAAACTTATAAACTGCTGAGTGTTGGGAATTTATGTAAGCTACGAGTATCAAAGTTTGCGACCTCAAGATGACCATTTGCTGAAATCTATTGTTATTTGTCTTAAGTCGTATTGTTTAACGGCTTATTTAATGTAGTGCGAGACAATTAAATATTTAAATGAGTTTTTTAAATTGAATAACACAAATGTATTACCACATGACCGCGAATACGACATCTTTACTGTACAGACGAACTTATATCTGACATGAATTACTGACATTCCAAGTTATAGTAGCACAGTAAGCAAGCAGTAGAAGGCCTCTGGTCTGGAACTGCTAGTTACGACGTGCACTATAGTGCGCGGATATATTCGTTGGTCGTTGGACAAATGTACGATAATTTTGGTGGGCTTTCCAATGTAGTATGTAACGATTTTATGAAGGGCATTGTCGAAGAAATAAAGAGGTGGCTGATATATTAGCTTTAACACGTTCAGCAAGCAAGTAATTGGGTATTACTTTGGGAGATGTGAGCAAGATGCAGGTTTTATTGGGGGTTTTGGTTAGATCCTGCGTAAAGTCTGTGTGCCAGGAGCTTCCTCATCGATCACTACACCCTTCTGTTAGCTCCAATCCATCATACCTATCCTGCCGTCTAGTCCACGAGCCCCTCTTCATCTCCCTCTAAATTACCTTTTCAAGTCATTACCTCATAAAGTATTATATTACTCACTAACTGTCAACCTTTCCATCTAACTTGACAACTTACATTTCTTTTGTCTGCCGCTAGAAGGAATAGCAAATATCATATTATTCACCAGCATATAATAATAAGTATTATTAAGGTACTCTTGTATGTTCATATTTTCTAATATGAACTATAAAAAATGTATTATCTCCGATACGTTATGAATCAAAAATATATGTGTAAACAATTACAGATCAGTTTAAACTCTATATAACTTTTTTTTTTTAGTACATTTGCTATAGATTTTTACATGACTTTTAAGAAAGTAAAAAGTTGGGAAGTAAAAGTTTGGAACATAATTAATCAAAATTTATTGTGTTTCCATTACAATCACCCTTAATGTGATTGTGCTTATTTCAAGTTGATCCAGGAAAAGTTTTAGACTAAAAACTTAACGTCATGGAGATTCTAAAATGCTGTTTACTTTACTATAAGTGAAGTACAGTGATCATTAAAAAATACGATCTCGAGGTTTTGAGAGAATTACATGTTTTGAGGTTACAAAAGTCCTTTTATGACGTTTATTCGAATAATGTCTGTAAGTGTATCCAAAACGTTTGCGAGGACGTAACAGTCCATAAGCTTTCATGAATACGATACCCACTTTAATCAAAATGGGCCTCATGGCGTAAATGTGCCCTATGGATTCGGAGCAATTGTGTGTGATAGGAAAGTCACTTTATGTGCCAAAATGTGTTTTTAGACATTATTTTCTCACAAACTACTACTTTAAAGTCATGAAATTTTTGCACTATCATGGATGTAATAACTGCAAAAACCTCACATTTTTAAAGCATCTGGAAATATAAATGTTTTTCAATAAAATTTGAAAATTGTGACTTATGATTCAATCTGAAAGCTTGTGAGGTCCATACAAGCTATCCCGTTTAATGGATCAAAATTAAATTGTACCTAGAAAGAAAGCATTATATAGGGAATAAGTTGAAGCATTTTTTCTTAAATACATAAACCATAAAAGGCTTTATGGTTAATGTCATATTTTCAGAAAATATTTTTTTGGCGCTAAACGGCTCAGTAAAGAACAATGAATTATTGCTAAAAAATTAACAATTTCTAAAAAATATTCGTGAAATTTCAACAACCGCAATGAGCAATAAAAACTGAATATTCATCCTGGACTAATGAATCACCTTCTATACTTTGTTTATATTTCTTCTATTGTTTTTTATAAACTTCTATGGATTTGTTTATATTTATTTACTTTGTTTACATTGACTTGGAAATTTTGTCACTCAATCCGCTGAAATAAAATTGATGTTTAGAAGTTAAATGAAAAAATTTGAAATGATAATGAGATGAAATAAGAATAGAATATTTCCATTTAGATAAATCAACGCCAATCAAACATGATCTGATAGTTTCCATCATTTCCATGTATGATGGATTTTTTCAACAAAATGCTCAATCAGTTTATATGTTGCACACTTGAACAAAACTTAATATCAGATGTAGACTTCCTTGAATACATGAATCATATTATCTTTGGATAATATTGAAATATGAGGCATTGACTCTTTCGTTCTATAGAACAGCTGCTATGCTATTCAAAAATATCCACTTTTTTCTTTATTCTAGACTAATCGTTCTATTTATACTTTTTAAAAATGTTACGCTTCCAGTTTTAAATTACACTGAAAAGTCCGGCTTTGGATTTGATTTGAGTATGCAAAACTGGCGAATTGCTAATATATTTTTTCTCAATATATATTTACCGACCTTATATAAGACATGTGATTTTACAAAAAAAAAAAAACAGCATGTAATAAAATTCCTAGTATTATAATTTTATAAATGATCAAAATGAAAACAATTCAAAATTGAAAAAATGTTTTGAAAAAATATAAATAAAATTATCCTACATATAAACTAGAGATCATAATTTTTGAAAACATTGTAAGACACGTATATTTAAAAAATAAAAGAAATTGTTTAGCTCATATCAGTTCAATATTAAGTTGATTTATTTACGTTTTTCCTATGCATGGCCCCAGTAATTATTTGTACGAGAATATTACAAAGCCTTCCGGAGATACAAGATATATATATGGTTTGTAAAGCGTTATTTATTATTTTTATTAATTATAAACATCTTACATACATGAAATTTCCAATAAAATTTATATTTATTGTTTATTTATATTAATTAAATTTATATTATTTAGTGTTATTATTACAGCCTCATTATTACGTTTAGTATGCAGAATATAAATAGATATATTAAGCATTCTGACTTTTGCAATTCATTTCTTTATTTGTTTCATTAAGTTCTTCCTCATTGAAATTTTTAAGTAGTGATAATAATCAATTAAAATGAGATTTAGGGAATAATATGCAATGATTTCGGACCCAACTATATTGGATAAACAGATAAGGCTTTAAGACAGCGATATAATGTACAAAATCATGATTTAATTAAAGAAGGAAAACAAATTCTAACTTTTCAAACAACAAAATAGGTATTTCTTTCAATAAAAAGTAAAAACTTTGACTTATGATTGAATGTGAAGGCTTTTGAGGAGACAACAGCAATATGTTGTTAAACAGTTTGATATTATATTGAATGATTTCATTACTTTCAATGATTATGACAAATCTACTTCATTAGTTATGTTTCATTATTGGCCATTTCATCTACTGTATCATAACATTTAATTTGACTACTCTTGTTACCTGTTCATTTTCATTTTATAATCACAATCAATAAGTGCCACACATTTTGTGTTCACTAATTTATTCTAAATAATTATCCCAATTACATTTCATCATGACTGACAAAATTTAATATTATTATTAGAATTAATCAATTAATTAAATTGATTGAATAGTTTTCTGATAATGGACTTACTTACAGTAAAGTTATATGTAAACCATTAGTAAATTTTCTAATTCAATTTCGAATTAACAAAAATTGTGAACGTTTATAATTGATTATATTTCTACAATAATAGAAGTTACTTTCCATTACTTAAGAGAATGTTGAATTTGTTTTTGAAAGACATTGAGTAAATAAACACTTTGAATGAAAACTAAATATACTAATAATAGTTACAATTAATTTATATAACATTAATTTGATAAAACATAAGCACTAATTTTGAAAGCTTTAATATATTATCTTAAGCTAAATTACTTAATAGCTAAAATTAAAATCATTATACAATTATATCAGCTATTATATAAAATAGTTTATATAATATTTATTTTGTTTTTATTTATGTTATATAATTACTTTGAGTCAATTAAATTATGTCTTTTTAATTATGTTTTCGTAATCATATTATAATTTTCAATTAGTAAAATGTAATACAATTTAAAAGAAAATTGAATAATTTATCACTGACCTTATACTTCTCATGTGTAATTCATTTTCTTTTGTTTCATGCATTTTAATGAAGATGAAATAATTTGCATTCACTTTTAACTGAATAAAATCATTAATTTTATCACTTTTTACTTTAGAAATACATAAATTTATTGAATAAAGGGAAGAAGAAACCCGACACAGTGGACAGATTAAAGAAGCCATGATTAGAATTAAATTAGTAGACGTTAACCTGTTAAGATAAATGCCATGTTGTTAAGAATAATACATTTATTAGTTCTGCTAAGCTCACTGGTAATTATGGAGTCAAATATATTTGAAACAGTGAATTGAATTGATATTGGCACATAGTTTGTAATTTGTGGTTTATCAGGAGCTTTGTGAAGTGGAATAACATATGTGTTGAGTAAATATGAAGAGAGGAAGGTATTAAATAGGGAAAGCTCTTTTTTAACAAAGATTGGAGGGAAATTGTCAGGACCAAGAGATTTATTACTATCTAATTTAGAAATTATGTTTTCAATATGTCTAGATGTGATATTGCGACTGTAAATATGTACATTACAGTTATTAGTAATGACTATTACTCAATGATAAAGAACTAATCGAAGAAGGAGGATCAAAAACACAGCAGAAATATTTAGCAAACAATATAGAAAAGTATGACCATTTGAGGAAAAACTTTTTGTTCAAATACATATCAGAAGACATAGCAGTGCTTGATTTAATAATTTACATTGTTCCAGAATTTCTTAGTATTACTCTCAACTACTCTTTCTACATCACCTAAAAATCTGTCATAACCTTCCTGAAATAAAGGTTTATATAACCTCTACAAGATAAATATTAACCGTAATAGTTATTATCACCAGTTTAATAGTACATCTTTTTTTTTTGCGTAATTTATCTATTAATTCTAAGGAGAACAATTTTGGGTAAGTTGATGTATTATTTGTTTTATTTTTAGGTATATAATGATCTATAACAAGCGAAATAATATATTGGAAATAATTAATGCCTTCATTTATA
Organism: Hermatobates lingyangjiaoensis; assembly: GCA_026182355.1. Lineage (NCBI taxonomy): Eukaryota > Metazoa > Arthropoda > Insecta > Hemiptera > Hermatobatidae > Hermatobates > Hermatobates lingyangjiaoensis. The sequence continues at coordinate 716,698 of JAPFBL010000063.1, read as the reverse complement.
CTCGAGAATGAAAATAAATTGTCTCAGCAAAATTGTGATATATTTGATAATAAAGAAACATAATCGCCCTTCGAGAAATTGTATTTAATATTATGACATTCAGGAGATAGGTCTTAAGGAAGTATAGGATGTACTTATGAAGTAAGAGAAGGATGGTATTTTATGTTATACTATTTGATAGTATAATGTCAAATTCAATATCTCTAGTAACGTATTTATATTTGATACTATTATGACCATTTATAATAAAAAGAAAACCTTATAATATGTAGTTTATAAATTAAATAATAACAGTAAAACAAAGTAACCCTTATCAAGGTATAAATTGAATTAGAAATAATTTTTAAAAAAGTTGAATTGAATTCAATTTCAGATTTATAGATCTCCATTTATAAACAATTATTATTCGCCCAGTATTCATTCCCTTCATTTGACGCTAACGACACATAATGCTCATGTATTTTCTATGCAAATGTTCATTTCAACCAATCATAGCCTTCATTTCTTTCCAAGTTACTTTCACTTTTAATGGCGTCCTCTATACAATGTTTTATTTGTAACAGTTTGAAACGTATTCAAAAGTGTTATAATTAAACAATTTAGTTTAATATATGTGTTTTAAATTGAATTTTACGTTGATTGAACGACAATGCAAGAATACAGAAGGTATTAAACATCATAACATCAAGGTCAGTGAAAACATTATATTAATTTTATTCTCAATATTACAAGTTTAATTATTTCTTCTTTAGATTATCCACTCTTATCTACAGTGATATGATATTGTTAACACCATTACACATCACCAGGAAAATAGAATATTTCATTTAATTACCACCATATAAATCAAACAATAAATCACATTGCAATCATTTGTAATCATCTTGAATTTATCTACTGAATTAAAATGGTTTCTTTTATAACAGTATTCAAAAAGCATCTTTTAATATCATTGAAAATAGTTATTTAGAATATTAATTGTACTTAACAACATTTCCCTTGGTAATTACTAGTCTGAAACAATGTTATCCGCATATTTTTTCTCTTATTCCGAATTGTTACATTTAACTTTATTTAGTTCTAAAACATTATTTTAGTTTGACTAATTTATTTTTTATATAAAAGTCCTTCTAACATTGTATCAATTATTTATTAATTATTCTATTGTTTTACTATTACTATTTTTATTGTATTATTTCTTATTTTATTTTTTCATAGTATTATTTCTCTTATTAAATACCATGTTCTTAGTGTAAAGGGATTTGAGTCAGTGAATATCAATAAATCAATAACATAACAATTATCACATGACAAATGATAAGTAAGAAATTTTCAAATAGTAAGAATAATCAATTAAAATGAGATTTAGAGATTAAGATGCAATGATTTCGAACAGTATATTGGATAAGCAAATTGGAATTTTAAGACAATGTATAAAAAAAAAACTATACATGCATGATCTAATCAGAGAAAGATAAATGAAACATTTTAAAACATCAAAAAAGCTTTTTTAATAAAGTATACAAATTCTGACTTTTGATTGAATTTGAAAGCTATTGAGCAGACGAAAATCATTATATTGTTAACCATTTTGATACTTTTTATTTGTAGTAAAGTTTCCAGACTTTTAGTGCTTTTCAAACAATCACTTTCATTCAATGAAGGTTTTGTTTAACAAAAAAGTTCAATTTTTTTAAACTACACTACCTGTTTGTTATAAAGGTGAAGTGCTAGAGATTCTAACTGAGTTTCTAAATTTTATTCAACATCGACTAGAATGTCACAGCACCATGAGCTTCAGTTATGTTACTGTGAAACTAAGTCATATAAAAGAAATTTACTATTATCAGCACAAGCAGTGCTATGGAAAACATAATTATCAAAAGGCTTCAGTTATGTTACTGTGAAACTAAGTCCTATAAAAGAAATTTACTATTATCAGCACAAGCAGTGCTATGGAAACATGATTATCAAAAGGCTTCAGTTATGTTACTGTGAAACTAAGTCCTATAAAAGAAATTTACTATTATCAGCACAAGCAGTGCTATGGAAAACATGATTATCAAAAGGCTTCAGTTATGTTACTGTGAAACTAAGTCCTATAAAAGAAATTTACTATTATCAGCACAAGCACAGTGTTATGCTATGGAAGACATAATCATCAAAAGGGAGTTGTCTTTCCTTATTTTAACAATCCAATCTATTTCATAAGACATGGATTCGTCATTTAAATTCAAAATTCTAAAATTTTCTCTTAAACCCTATAATCATCGACAAGTTTCAAATACGACTTCTTGAAGTTATAGGACATGAACTACTACAGATTTTTTTTCTTTTCTCTCATTGGGAATTGTACCTTGGCTGCTCACGTTTTAGCAGTCTTATGCTAATTTTATTATGCCTATTCTTTGCAGAAAGACATTTATTTACTGTATAGAAAGGATACAGTTTACTCCGAAAATTTACATTAAATTGTTCCATGTTTTTAATCGGACTATATTATTTAATAACTTGTCTATTCAGAACGCTTAGTTACATCATGTATTGTTGTAATAAACTTAATAATTTCTCATAGACGTGTTCCGAGAAAGCATAGTACAACTCACACGATCTATGCAATAATTTATTGATGGTATTTACTCATGAATGGAATAAGGGAAAGAAACTCTACGTCTGTACACATATAATCGAACGTCGACCTGTTTGGACACTTCGAAACCCTTTAGCATTGTATAAAATCTTTTGCGTTGAAACTTATTTTAATTATGAATAGTATAACTATTTACTTTTTTGATACTTTTTTTACTTCATTTAAAGTAAAAGTAGATTGAAATTCAAAGTAAAGTAAAAAAAAATTATAATTCATTGTTGAGTACATTAAAATAACACAGAGTATAAGGAAAATAAATACTAGGAAGATAAATTAAAGATGTTTAGATGAGAAAGTGGCGACACATTATGAGGTGTGTGCGGCTGACTGTGTTGTGCTTTACGAGCCATTCTGGGCCTCTTTCAGAATAATATTAGCATAACAAGTTGAGCCATTTGAATGCAACTTTATTTTATAGTTAGCACGGAAGGGCCTGAGACAAGCGTCCCCGTGGGGCTTGGAGTCAGCTTAATCTTCCCTCGACCTGTCGCACTTCTATCTTTTTCTTCTCTTAAACAACATTATTTAGTAGAAACTTTTTACACCAAAAGCTTTGTTGTCAAAAAGTTTTACTTTTTTAAAACTTGTAATATTATTTGCCTTAGTCAGTGGCAAGGGATAATTTTGAATAGACCTTGCTTCGTCAAAGTTAGTGCCTGTTTCCTGACATGATTGTTTTTGGATCCAACATAATGATGCAATAGCCACTAAGATCCCCACTTTTATATTCTTTGGAGGAAGAAATAACATGGCATCGTGAAGGAACTTCATACTATTCAAACACTGTCACAAATGCATGAAGCTTTAAACAGATACAAAGCTGGAAAAATAATTGAGCTGTCTGGCATAAATGAAAGATTTGTAATAACTAATGGGATTAGAGAGAAAAGATATCCTCACAGGAGACATCTTTTAGTGAATTAGCCCTATCAAAACTAAAAATGCAAGTTCTACTCTGATAACCTTCAACATTTAAGAAAGCTCACTTTGAATGTAAGTATCATCACACTTGTACTCATAAATGACGTGAAACACAACGTTTACAATATTCTTTTTGATCGTAATTTAAACTGATTAGCGAAAAATAAATAATGTGTGTTCTTAAACGAGTAAGTCTTATTAGGAAAACTCTCTCCTATTAACTGTCATCAAAAGTAAATTCAGTTCAATAATATGCCGAGAAATATTTTGGTTACAAACTATTGCCAAAGTAGTGGATAAATTATGAGAAATAGTAACATTGGAACTCAGTTCTGTAATGGCCAAAAATTAAGTCATTTAGTGAGAAGTTTCAGAAAATTTTAAAATGTACTTTCATTCCTAAATTTTAAGAGGTTCATAAAATGTTACATCTGATATTTAGCATAATTTTTATAAAATAATTTTGCCCTGACATCCAATTTCATGGTGTATAATTGTTATTCAAAATATTGCTTATAATTTCTGCTATACTACAAAGGGAGTACTCTTGCCTTTAATATGATCACAATACATTGTTGTATTATAACAGGTCACTACTAAAGGAGCGTTGGTAATTATAGTGGCAACATTGTATTTTGTCAGACAGCCAGTCACATTGACATGAGTGAAGAACTGTCACTTGGGTGCAATATCGCATTTCAGTGTTATAATATATGAATGTTTTTTATTCCATTACAGATAAGTACTTGTGCAATGCTTTCGTTCCAACTTCCATATACCTTCTTGTCAAACAAAATAAGGAATGATTTTGTTTATATTCTTTAAATTACACAAAGCATGACACAGAAAAAAGAATAAAAAGAACACTTACAGAATTCAAATTTCGAACTGTTGTTCGTCATTTGGAGAAGACTAGAAGAGATCTCTCTCACTTCGTCCTCTCTTCTAGTCTACTCCTGATGACGAACAAGAGTTCGAAATATTGAATTCTGTAAGTGTTCTTTTTATTCTTTTTTCTGTGTCGTGCTTTGTGTAATTTAAAGTTTTATAGTCCTTGTGGACCGTTTCTTATATTTAGTAGTTTGTTTATATTCTTTCATGGTTGTATCTTGAAAGTGTTGCAGTTAAATGATTGATTGTGACTAATTCTTTCCCTTTGTAAGACTAGAGCACTCAAGTAAGCCTAATCTTATTTGACTGAATTAATCACATTTCTGAGAAAAACTGTTTTTATTGGTCATATTACATAATTGAAATAAATGATATTTCAATCTGTAATATACTACTATCAACTTTATGCATACATTATTGCTTTTAAGTACAGTAAGTACTTAACTATACTTATAACTATATAGTAATAACTATAAATCTAGAGTAATAACTATATATTTATTACTATTAACTACCATTAATTACTAGTTAATTAATTATTACATACATATATTTTTAATTATTATATATATTAACTATAATAGTATTTACTATTTATAGTTATTTATTTAACTGTATAGTATAGTATATTAGTAATATACTAATAATATAATATAGGAAATATATTTTTCCTATTTTATAATTTTCTAATAATATTTTGAAATACCATATATCATCACTGAATTTTGTAAAATAACCGTCAAAGACGGCCACATCTCCTAGTTTAGAATAAAATGAATACACAAATATTAATTTTATGAAATAATTATTCAATTTAATTCTAAGTAATTTCGCTATAGTCTTTCAAATATTTGTCAATTGTTTTGATTTCAGAATGAAACTTATATTGTTTACTACTATTAGACCTTTAAAACATTTGAACTAGTTCTGGAAAATGAAATCATCTATATAAAAAATATTTTAGTTTATTTATTTCCATCTTTTACATATATATTTATATTTTTTTTACGATCTGCCAAATGAAAACCAAGTATATTTGCAATAAAATTGACTTAGGCAATCTGCCGTGCCTAACTAATAACGCATGGCATTATATACAATCGTTCACATTACATTACATAGTTTAGTATTTCATTAGTAATATATTTTAATGTATGTTACTAATCTTACTTAGTAGCTCTTGTAATTTACCTAATTTTATGATGCTTAAATAAATTTGATCGTAGATCACTCGAGATTGTTTGATACACTATGTATCAACTATTTATACAACTGTAATTTATGTAATTTATACAACTATTTAATTAAATACCTACAACATCTGTTCGTAACTCAGTAGCTATTTCTAATGCACATGTAGGAGATATGTATGTTGATAAGCGTCTAGTAACCGTTTATTAACATATATGTATTACGCATTTGAAAAAAGTATTCTGAACTGGTTAATGGTATTTTACTTCCTAAAACTAGGGCATTATTCTTATATAGAGTTAACGTGTGAGTTTCTACTATAATGCAGTATGGAAAGAAATGCTATACTTTCGACCATGTTCTTTGGAAGGTTTCTGAAAGGAATTTTAATAAAAGTATTGCATATGGTGGACAAGCCTTAAGAAGCTTGTGCTCCAGGCACTTGGTGACGTCACTTCCTCCTTTTATCGATTTCTGCCAAGTAGACATTAATTTATACCAGCGGTTTGTCTCTGAAATGTTGTCAAATGATACGTATTTGTAATAGTACTATATTGTTTGTTCAAGACCCCAAAAAATGGAAACTCTCACCTTAAAATTTTGCATGGAATGTACAATGGTTTGTGAAGCCAATATTTCTTTACAAAAACATGCTCTCATGTTCTCACATTTCTGTTATCTCATGAACCTATAATTAAGTTTTCATTTTTTTTTTCAATTCGGTAAATACTCTTCTTTTCATAATGGAATGAACGAAATGATTACAAATAATTTCAAGGAAAATTGGATTTATAAGAAAGAATTGAAATCATGTTTTTAATTTTTTAAAAACTATTTTTTTTACACAAATTATTCATAAATTTAACAAAAAAAGTGCATACAAAATAATTTACATATTCTAACTTTTTGATAATAACAAACAAAAAAGTCAGCTATTATTAAATACTGAATCCTACTTGAAGTTTGAAACCCGTCGGCCGTCTACAACAACGATTCATGAGGTAGTTAGAGGTGGTAACATGGATTTGTAAAATAGTATGGTATTAAATATGGTTTAAAATAAAACACTCAAACACACCGTGAAAAGTTGTCATGTCTATCCGGGATGAAATTAATTTTCTTGAGAATTGATCATGTTTAAAAAGGTTGTAATCAAAGTTTATGGCCGTTACCAATAGATATCAATACGATACGATATTAACATGAGAATCATATTACGTCCAGGCGAGATGAAGTCAGTAGGTGCGATCGCATATCGAGGAAGATTAATGGTGCTGAGACAGCATGCCAAAGAGAGATGGGCATATCGTATACTCACGCGTATGGAATACGTATTAGATTATCAGAGTCCGTATTCCATACTTCGAATACGACTACTTTCGAATGCAATGCACTCATTCGGCTGTCCGGTATCTTGCGTATCGAAACCTTTTTCCTGATCACTTAGTACTCTCAATATTTATCCCATCACATACATATATTATCTTACAGCTTTCTACAATGTATAATTATTGTAAGCCAGAGATTTACTTTTAACATCGTTGGTAAAAAAATGGTATATTAATAATTATATTACACTATTAATATTTATATGACTTATTTATATTACACAACTTAATGTTAAGATTCATTTTTAACAGGTAAAAATGCTTTATTAGTAAATGTTTTGCAAAAATATTGTAGTTAACAAGACTTCCTTAGAACGGAGAAAAAGGAACAATAGAAAAAAAACAGTTCATAGAGTAAATAGATTTATTTATTTAATAGTGGTAGAATTTCTTATTACAACAGAGGACAATCAAAAACATAAAAACGAAGTAGCAGAGGTGGTCAGATAACAGATGCAGGTCACTCGCAGTCTCAAGCTTGAGTGCAGAGTGAAGAGGTATTACCAGTCTCCGTTGCTAGTTAGTTGCTTGATGCAATGGTGCGAGTGCTAAGCAAAGCGTTCGTTATTATTGGCGAGAAGGAGTAGGAGTTATAATTGACTCCATTATAATCACCACTATAATTGAATGAGTAAGAGTTGTCGGGTGGTGGCTGACGTAATCTGTGGTGGGGAGAAGGGAACACGGGTGACTTGATAAGAACGAATCCGATAGGACTACTTTGTATTCGTATCATAAGAGGCCGACCGAATACGTATCGAAGTATTCGAAAGTAGTCGTGTTGGTATTGGAACCGCATAGCCGACTACATCGATACTTGGCTTTATTCGAATACTTCGTATTAGATACGCCCATCTCTATGCCAAAGTAACACCTCAATGATACTCATAGCGCATGTATTTTGTGGATCAACACATTCAAACTATGATTTTTCGTTCTACAGTCACCCTCAAACATCGTCTTTATTAATATATATATCTATATATACATATAAATTCGGTTACTAGCCGTTGCGTCTACAACGTGCTTGATCTCCCTTTCTCTTTTCTCCTGAAGACGGATTGCCCGAAAATTTGAGTTTGCAAGCGTGTTTCTTTACTTTGTGTGCTACCTACCTTCAATTTTAAACTGTTATATATATATATATATATATATATATATATATATATATATATATATAATATATTAGTATAAATGGGCAGCAAATCTTCTTGAAGACAAATTGAATTAAAGTATGCAGCAGCTTCTGCATTAACGACCTTTTTGCTGATGGCCTCGATTTTTCTAACTATCTTCCGGTGATGCTGAGGCAACTTCCATATATGCTGGGCCAGAGACATTGAGAAAACCAATATCAAACAACTTTAATGGATCACAAAAACACTGGTTCAAACAAGCTTTCGACCACACATTGGTCATCTTCGGGTTAACTATTTAATTTAATTTCACTACTATTTAATTAATGAATGTTAATATAATTGACTGAAAAGTAATTTTTAAAATTAAACATAACAATTTTAACAAATAAAACAAATGATACAGTGGGTGAGATGAAATCAAAGAGCAGGTTCCAGCAAGGTTGCAACAACATACAGCTTTGCCCCTCAATTGCTATCAACCCTACTGGGCTCTAACTCTCTAACAAATTTAAAACTATTATCGAAAGTAGTACTACTTGGGATCACATTGAGGTCATAATTTTGAATGTTGAGGTTGGGGTTATATATATATATATATATATATATATAACAGTTCAAAATTATATATATATATATATATATATATATTATATATATATATATATATATATATATATATATATATATATATATATATATAACAGTTCAAAATTGAAGGTAGGTAGCACACAAAGTAAAGAAACACGCGCTCCGTTCTTCGACGTGGGGAGATCTCTCTCACTTCGTCCTCTCTTCTAGTCTACTCTCCTGATGACGAACAACAGTTCGAAATATTGAATTCTGTAAGTTTTCTTTGTATTCTCTTTTCTGTGTCGTGCTTTGTGTAATTTAAAGTTATATATATATATATATATATATATGAGTTGACTGTCGTCCCTCCGTCAATTCACTTCTTCTCCTGAGAACAACCACCATTACGGTCGAATATTGAAAAGTGAGTCTTTGTTATGCTTCTATCTATGTGTCACAGTTTAAGTGTAATCTGTCCTGATTGAAGGATCGATTTGGCATTGTACCCATAGTGCTTTCATTGTAGATAAGCTGAATAGAGGTTGCCTAATAATGCCGGAAGGAAAGTCAACCTCATCGCTCATTATGTGTTTTAAAAACTTTTTTTCTCCAAAACTAATTTACAGAGTTGACACTGCAGTAAACTAACATTGTATTTAACGAAGAGAAAGTTTAGATTTTTTTTTTATAAAATCAGTTTTGTGCAAAAAATTAAAAAAATAAGGTTAACTCTGAGAGCTTTCCAATACGATATTGATCACATCGTTCTAGATGCTAAAATTAAACCCACAAGTAGATTATTATTATTAAAATCACAGAAAAAACAAACTAAACATTTGAAATTAATTTTAAATACGTTAAATGTTAGCACACTATCAGAGATATATCTGTATTTACATAAGACGAATAAAGCTCAGGCTCTCAATTTAATAAAAATATCAACATACCAGATTGGTCTAAATGAATTATTTTAAGTTTGATATAACTGATAAAATGGATATATCCTCAGTAATATAAATGAATTCATTAGTTTAATTATCTATGAATAGTGTAATACTTTAACAGAGAGGAGAGAGCCACATTAAAGAACAGGCGGAACTCAATTCATGGTCATCGAGTTTGATATTACATTTACTTATAGTATATTGTAGGCACCTCTACATTTTTTTAGTTGTTACAATTTGAAATACTGTTTGCAATATTTAGGTGGTACAATAATTACATTCCAAAACTATTTCTCTAACAAAAAATAACCTGTGCAAATGATTTTTTTGGTGTGTTATGTTATTTTAGAAATTAGATCGCAAAATTGAATAGTTATTTGGTTACTAAACTTTGCTTCATTAAGAATATTTAAGGAATTTCAAATTAATTTTCATAATGTGCAATAATATTGCTGTTAGTTTCTAATAACAAATAGATAATAGTTTTATTTAAAATTATTACTTAATATAATAAAAAAAGAATAGTAATGGTTTATTTACATGGTTTTGTGATTTAATAGCTACTAAAAATGGAAATTATGAATAAGTTTATAGTGTAATTTTATTGTGCGCTTTGGGTGTTAAACATTGATATTAGCTATATAGTCACCCTGATTTATTTAAACCGGACTTTATGTAGCTTGTAAGTATATTGAAGCTTAAAGTTGACCACTAGATAGCTGAAACACATAGTCCACTAAAAAAATTGACTATTTCAGGAAAAATAAGGAACTTTAATTTTTTAATCTTTAATTTGTAATATGAGTTTTCTAAAGTTAATAAGTGTCAAACATCACAATGTTATTAGAAATCATTAATGAAACTACTGAAACTTATTTAGTCATGGTCTCAATTCTGACTGTTAATGGTCACTATTTATTAAGTTTCTGGACAGTATCAATTACCATAAATTAACAAAGAACTTTCATTATAATATGTATTTTTAAACAATCCTTAATAATAAACACAAATTTGAAAAATAAACATTGTTATAATTATAAGTAAAAAGATTTAGTATGTATAACAAAAATAAGAAAGAAGGTGTTTAATCTTGTTATTTATTGCAGTGTTGTCTGAAATGAATGAAAATTAAATAAAGTCCATGGGGCGCAAATGCTTCCATGAGAAAAGTTATCCGGGGCTTTGTCTTGGTTTTCGCTGTGGAATGGGATGAAAAGAATTCCTTCCCTTTAACAATAGCGCTAGACCATTGTGTCTCATAAACTTTGCGCTGCCGAAAGTCGTGTAAAGAACTTCATTTATCATACACTCGCTCCATATTTATAATTTATTAACGCCCCGGCTATCTAACTCCCTCGGCTATAATTTTCGTCAGCCTTCTCCGACTTAGTTGAAACTGGCGGCTGTCTAACAGTCAGTCCTGACAGCTTCATTAGATGCATTGTTAAAATAACCATCACTCGTCGTATATGTCCTTGTTTGACGTCCAGTTTTAAAGTACGTGCATCTTTCAAAGCTAACTGATGTAATCTGCTTGGTGCTGAACATAATATTTTCTTGTTAGTGAAAAATGAAACAATAATATACAATCTTAGCTTGTAAATGCATTTCCTCATTCCACTCATTTCGGAGAGTTCTCATCTTCAAGATACATAAACCAAGTTACTCTTGTTTACGATGGGCAAAACGCAAGATTATTATTTATCTAATAATTATATATAATACTTTTATAATAATTTTTATTTTATAAATATATGTGATGTTTTAATTTATTAATTTTATTAATATAAAAAGAGATTTATATTAAATCCACAAAGATTTGGCTTTTCACAAAACAGTGAGCTAAAGATTCTTCAGTACTCATTTCTCCTACTTTATTAAAAAATTAACATTTCAAGACACAAACAACATTGCAGCTGGTAAATCAACAGAAATAGTGGGTTCGCACAAATGCTGATTATGTTAAATAATAACTAATTAGAGAATTATTAAACCTATATTACGCTATCTTAAAGTAAACAAATAAAGTTTGACATCCTGAGATCAAGCCTGCAATCTTTCTTGAACATATGTACCAAGCAATTTGATTTTGTTTCACTTGATGGCCATTCACTCTGAAAACTGTAGGTTTTATGAATGACTCAAGAGAGTGGTTTTAATATGAATATAGTTGTTTTGAGAGCAGAGATAAACTTTTTGCTCTATGGTTCTAAAATTCTTTTTGCCACAATGATTTTTGCCTATTCTTTTAATACTAGTAGGTTAGGTTGGTTGCTGTAGCAGTCCCACAAGGAAACACACATAGGCCAAACATTCGAACTTTTTGACACCACACAGTAAATATTGGTTCTACCTTGAGAGTTCTAAATTTTGCCTAACTCAAGTGTATTTAGAGTAGGGATCTTTAACGAGTACTTGACATAGTATAGGCTTAGGACTAACGGCTTTAACGTTTTCTCCGAGGGACGACTAATTTACTCACCTTCATGTGAATAAATCGAGAGCCAGAGTGAGTATTGAACCCCGGACCTACCAGTCCAGAGGTGAGAACATTGCCAGTGGCCTAACCTGGACCTTTTCTTCTAACAAAGCAGACTTAGTGGTACACTTTATATATTAACACCCTTGCCGTAACGAGGCGCTGTAAAAGGCACCTCTGAGGGGTCAAGTGAGTTTCGGGATGCAAAACTAAGGATACCAACACGGTTAACAGTTGCATGCATTTTACTTACCATTTTACTCTACATGAATCAACAGCTACTGTCACTGACTGTGTTTGATTTTGCTAGTCCTCGTTCATATACCAAGGAAGACCAACCAATCAGAACGTCCAAAAATAGCAAACGCTGCTTATATTTCTGTATAAACATTATTTTGTTGTTATTGTGCATGAATAAATATTTCTTTTTGTTTAGATTATTTTATTCATGCAAACAACTTGATAAATACATTTTTGTACATACATGCAACTCATTTTGAGGATTATGGTAGTATTTAATATATTAAATTTCGTATAACTCAATGGTTACTTTATATTTTATATTATCACATGCATTAATTGTTTTTTTTTGTCATTATGAGGTTTCGTTACGTGGTGGAGGGGGGTGGGCACAAGTTAAACAGTTAATATAGGCGCTATATAACTTCGTTACGCACTGATTGACAATTAGAATGTATTGTCATAAGAAAGAATTATTTGATTATAACCAAGAGTGCATATTATTTTACACCACCATTGTGTTAGTATTAACATATGTGTACTGTTGCAGGTACAGACGAAAGGATACCTGTACACAGGTAAGTGGGCATGTTTATGTGTTAATTGCATGTAATCATTGCATGTTTGTGTGTTTAGTTTATATGCTATACTTATTATAATACCCAACGTTGCTCGGGTTTCCATTATGTTGTTTACTGTAAGGGATGTTTATATTGATAAGAGTCAAAGCGGACTGAAAATTAAGACATTCCACCCTCATTCACTGTTCTAAACCCTCTCACTTCCACTGTTCTTCCCACACGCATCGTGATCTGTTAGGGCTCTGGCACAGTGATTCTCAAAGAGTGTCTATAAGATTTCTAGGGTCCTTGAATGATTCAGAATAATGTATTCAACATAAAAAAGTAGTCACCGCACCTCACCTTACGCATTATGTCTCCTGTTGTAAACATATTATTATGAGTGATAAGTAACAGCGATTTTCTTTTAATGAAGAGCTACTCACTTCAAACAGCTTATCATTAAACAGTGAATTTTGTTTATCAATGATGAGATAAAATTTTTTCATCATTCTGAGGAAGAAATTCTATAGTTTGCAACATTATTCCTTTGTCAAAAGTCTTTGAGTAGGCATAAAAATGTTCAAAGTATTGAAGAAGAAATGCGATCTCCCTATCAAACATACCTTTAGTCTCAAACACTGAAGAAGACTCTGAGGTTCATCATATTCTCTGAGCACAGGAATAAATAAACTGGAGGTACATTTCATTTTTTATTTCTACTTTACTATAAGTAAAGTATAGTGATCGTGAAAAAATTCGATCTCGAGATTTTGACGGAATTACATGTTTTGAGGTCCCAGAAGTCGTTTTATGAAGTTTTTTCAATGATGTCTGTGTGTGTGTGGGTGGGTGGGTGCGTGTGTTAGCATTGCTTGTTACCACGCTACGGTCCAGAATCCTTGATGAATCAAGTTGATATTTTACACAAAAATGGGCCCCATAAAGACGAAGATCCCTATTGTTTGGGAAGAATTATGCATGATAGAAAAGTCACTTTTTTTGCCAAAAACTGTTTTTTAGAAAACATATTTTTCTCCTAACCTGATAACACTAGAGTTTTGAAATTTTGACATTATCTTTGAGGTCACAAATAGAACAAACAAAAAATATATTCAGAATTTTAAAACAACGGGAAATATTTTTTTTTTCAATAAAATGTAAAAATTTTGACTTCTAATTCAATCCCAAACCTTGTGAGAGCAATACAAGCCATACTGTTTGACGGATCAAAATGCCTAACAATAGAACATTATGTGGAGAATGAGTTGAGATATTTTTTTTCAAAATTACATTCGCTAAAGGGGCGTTACAGTACGATTTCTGTTAACTCATGAAAATATGACCAAAATGGAACAAAAAATTAGCAATTCATAAAAAAAAATTCATGAAGTTTCAATTATGGGAAAGAGGAATAACGCTATAAAACTGTTTGTTTATCCTAGACTAAGAGATCATCTGCTATACTTGTCGAATTTTTATATTTTTTTCCAGTGTTTACATTGACTTGAAAATTTTTTGAGTGAATCCACTGAGATAAAATTGATGTTTATAATGGAAAAATTAAAATAATGGTGTGACACACAAAAATAAACTTATATATTGAGAAGTCTATCAATCACTATCTGTACTACCTCAGGAATGAAAGACTAATAAACATCTTCCATTTAGACGATTATATTATGCTTAAATGATACATTATATATTATATACTCAAGAAGTTTGATATTAAGTTTACTTATAGTAAGTGTGGTAGGCCACTCCAGATTTTTTAGTAGTGTCATCAAAATTTCATAGAAATTTATGGAAATATATGGACACGATTGCTGGTTTATAAATCTCAATCAGTCCGTTTTGTTCCGTATATTCATTTAATAGTTTAGACAACTTTTAAAAGAAATAGGTTTAGAAATTACTTTTATTAATTTATATTACTACTAATTAATTTAATTTATATTGATAATATATTTGCTGTTTTTAAGGAAATAGTTTAATTCGTTTCTTTGTATGTTTGATTATTATTTATAAAAGAAATACTGATAGAAGGGGACTATTTTAAAATGAGATAATTTAGATGGCATTTGATTGGTGCACCGGTAGAGCTAAGTCATTCTAAAAAGGCGGTATTACACTCCTTGTTTAGTCCTCCGCGTCCGTCCTGGAACCTTTCAAACTGTTTTAACCTCTCAATAGATTGTTGTGTTCACTAGTTAATTCTTTTAATAATACTTCAAATAGTAGGTACAAATTCCTTTTTAACTTATTTTTGTATACTTAATGATTTCCTAATTAGTTTAATGCTAAATATTATTACTTTCATAATTAGTAATTAAAACGATTTCACAAACTAGATAAACTAAACCAGCAGAAACAATACACATAAAAGATTTCACAAAAACTTACTCTTATATTTCGACTGTTTCGTATAAAGATGTAATTTGCTACGATGAAAAGCGACTTTCATGTGTGTTGTTTCTCTGGAATTATTTTCATAAAAATATATCCAAATAATTAATTAGTTCCAAAATAATTACTACTAAACATTTAATAAATATAATAAAGCATTGAATAAATTTATTTTTAGTTAATTTATGTTATTTTAAACCTCATTCACTAAATTAGTTATAGCGAAAACGATTAAAAATACTTAACAATAGATTATTTAAATTTATTGCCCTATATTTATCAAATTAAGGGTTTGTTCGTCTGTGTTTCCAATTGCTTTTGAGAAATGTTGTAATCCATTTGAACATTTGAAATGATTTAATGACATAATGTGAGATGTAAGAAGAATAAAATTATATGTAAAAAATTAATGCCAATCAAACATATAATTTCTGATGTTTCCATTTACACAACTTCTAAATTATATTGAAAAGCCGACTTTGAATTTGATTTGAGTATGCAAAACTGGCTAATCACTGATATATTTTTTCTCAATATATATTTACAGCAACTTTATAACCGAATATAGCACAAAGGAAAAAGTTACTTATATGAGCCGCTTATTTTGAAAGTGGCCTAATTCCATTTATGTTAAAATTGAGATATTTAAGGGTTTGCGTTTTACAAAATTTAAAAATATTGTCATTTTATTTATCAACTAATTTTTGTTATAAAAAAACTTAGTAATTTTAAATAAATTTTGTACAATTTGCTGCAAAAGGTAAAAATA
This sequence comes from Hermatobates lingyangjiaoensis, assembly GCA_026182355.1. Taxonomy (NCBI): domain Eukaryota; kingdom Metazoa; phylum Arthropoda; class Insecta; order Hemiptera; family Hermatobatidae; genus Hermatobates; species Hermatobates lingyangjiaoensis. Next base: position 700,550 of record JAPFBL010000063.1, on the reverse strand, counting down.
ACGTAAAAATGTAATTATTTAAATAGCTAGCTAAATTTTTTTGGAAAATGGAATTAGGCCACTTTCAAAATAAACGGCTCATATTATGTTTGGTGTGAAAAGCTACTGGTTGTTGACTTTTTTGTGTTTATGAATCTTATGATCTTTGAGTAATATTGAATTAAGAGGAATGAACTCCTTAGTTTTATATTACCAATATAAAACTCTTGTCTACCCAAGAGGTTTGACATTATACTTACTTATAGTAAAGTTGATTGTAGGCCACTCCACATTTTTTTTTTTGCAAGAATTACTTTTTTTGGTATGTTATTTCACTTAGTAATAACATTATCCTAAGATTCATATGCAGTGTGCTTTCATCTATTTGTAGACTTAAGAGTTTTATAGCTTCAAACAGTTTTAAAACCACTGCCCTAGAACATGATGAAGGCTACAAACATGATATCATCTAATACTGTAGCAAAGTGTGTATCCTGAATACAGATTAGTAATGAGACGTTCATCATCGGGAGCCGGACTTTGATGAGGCATTCAAACCTACTGCCCCATGTATTCGAAATGCCTCTTGAACTACAAAAGGTGTTTAAATATCAAATATTAAGTCACAAATTATGTGTAATTTAATTTATATTTAGTAGTAAAAATGTATAGTAGTATATAGTTTATACTATACATTTATACTGTATAGTAGTTAAAAATTTATTATATTTTTATATGGCTACTGTTTAAACTAATTTATAGTAGTTGAAAGAATACCTAATAAGCTTACATTTAGAGTTACATACAATTACTATTTTAATCTCTTATATAACTTATATGTTTTAAATGGAAACGTCAATAGAAATTGTACTTAATTTAAAAAAATATATATACTTATGTTTTGGTTTAATTTTAGGAATTGCTTAAACTATTCAGCGCTGGTCTTGACACAATGGAAATGTACAAAACAAAAAGGGGCCAAGAAAGGCAGTTTTGGAGAACTCTTCAAGACACTTGGATGAAACTGAATTCCACACCTTACCCTACCATATCTCCAGCGAATGTAAGTAGATTTTGACTGAAGTATTTAATATTCAGAATATTCGATATTTCTTATCTGTTGTTATAGTTCAATTAAAAATTTGAGTGTTAGTTATGTCTTCAGGTTTCCTGCACCTGTGTCTTAAAACGTTATAGTTCTCCAAACACTCTAACATTACAATCCAAATATTTTTAATAGGAAACTCTTGTACCTAGTCATTAATCCCGACAAAATCATTAAAAAGATCCCAAAGTAACCTTTATTTATAAATTATTTCATAGCATGCTGTCTCTCATCCATTATCAATTGACTAGTCAAAGTTCTTTAAACCCTCAAATCCAATGAAAACTAGAATGATCTCAAGGGACTTCCTCTTAAGATAAATTAACAATGTACAAACTATGCTATAAAGTGTCACCTGTAAGTGACCCCTTTATTTTCTTTTCGTTTATCTCAACAATATCTGTAATTACCGATTGAGTACTCCAGGTCTACACTCAACCTTACTTATTTCGCATTAATATCACTATCACTATTTTGTCGATTGTATAGCAAATATGTTATCTAGTTATAACACAATCTGATCTATTACTATAGATACAACGCAATTATTGTCTTATTTAGTGTGATATTTCCATTTCCTAAATTCGAAATTCATATACTTTTACTATGCAAAATTTTACACCCCAGTGATTGAGAGATAGATTACAATGTGAACGGAAAAAATTCACATTTACTAACTTCTGACTGGATAGAGCTAAGGTTTTTGTCAAACTCAAACTAATATGTCAACTCCATGATGTATAGGGGTTATAGGGCTAAATTCTCAACTACAGTTATAGGATGATATATATATATATATATATATATATATATATATATATATACTTCCGATTTAACGTTATTTAGTTTCGTAGAATTTTTTTTTAATTTTCTAAAACACTTTTCAAATCTACGTTGCGTACCTCATAAATTAATTCACCATATTTCATATTATTCACTATATTGTTCGATATGTTTCGGTGCTCACAAATCACTTATTTAATTCAATTATTCTTCAGCTTAAAAAATATGACTTCTTTGGGAATAAGTCAAGATTTCCGTGTCAAAGTTTCTTAACAACTTTTAATGTTGTGTTAAATAATATTTTTCAACTACTTTAATCGCAATCTGTTTCTAAATCTATATGAGGAATTGAAACTCCCTTATCAGATAATCACCATTATCGTAAAATGTTCAATTATAAGGTTGAACGACTGGTTTGCTAAATAATAAAGCATTGTCACAAAACCTGTATGAATTAAGCTCAGACTTAATAAGTGAGTAAACTTTATGATTGTCTCATTCAACGCAATTTACGCTAAATTGATGCTTTTTTTATGTAAACCTCGGTTCACCCGTATGATCACTTATAAGACCTCCGTTTTATAAGATGAAATATAAATATTAATGTTGTACCCTTGTTTACAATTTTTCCTTAGTGTTAAGATGTTTTTGTTTGAGGATGTACTCAGGCTTAGAACCAATTCTGTACACTATTAATGTGTCTTCAACATATAAACTAAGGAATACCGTAGCAAGCGGTCAAAATTCAATAATAACTTCTTAGAAAGTATTAAGTGATTTGTTATGGACTAAATTATAGAAACAGTTTGTTCTTGTAAACACTAATAAATAATAAGTTATTTAATTAAGTGTTTTCTAACATATATGTTAAGCGTTTTTCATTTCAATTAATTAATCTAGTGTGATACCTTGTACCAGAAAATGTCGTTGTTATACCTAAGGAAATGCCTTTTTGACTATCACAGTTAGGAGGATGAGAGGAAATTGAATCATGACTGAAGCGAGAATCAGGTGAATTAAGTTGTGGTTAGGATGTGCTGTGCTTTGAGCTAGTGTGACGTTTTCTGATTCACTGCGTCGTTGACAACATCCTTCTTCCTTCCTCTCCATATCAGCATTTCAGTAGAATAAAGTGATATGAACAAAGAATGAAAAGAAACCCAATTAATGGGTATTAATGGGCAGTAAAAACATATAATGCTTAATTTTAAATATATATATAGTTCACACAGGAAAGAGAAAAACAAATAAAGACACTCACAAAAAAGACTCACGACAATATTTTGACAGTCGTCGTCATCGGGCAGAAGTAGTCCCTTTGAGTAGCTGAAGCTAACTCATATATATATATATATATATATATAGATGTATAATGTAATCGGGATTCGGTCAATTTTCCAGGATCAAAATCAAACTCTCAATGCCGACGTTTCGGTTTTATTTAAAACCTTTTTCATAGGCAGAAGTCAGAATTTTTGAATTAGAAAAATGATGAAATTTACATTATATAAAATGAAGTAACAATAGATAGTTAGTGAACTAACATCTTAACTGGTCAAAAACTTGGACCAGTTAAGATGTTAGTTCACTAACTATCTATTGTTACTTCATTTTATATAATGTAAATTTCATCATTTTTCTAATTCAAAAATTCTGACTTCTGCCTATGAAAAAGGTTTTAAATAAAACCGAAACGTCGGCATTGAGAGTTTGATTTTGATCCTGGAAAATTGACCGAATCCCGATTACATTATACACCTATTCTATCCAACGGTTGATATATTATTGAATTTATATATATATATATATATATATAAATAAATTATATATAATAAATTGTATATATAATAAATAATATATATATTATATATATATAATAAAATAATATATAATATATATATATATATATATATATATATAAATCTCTCAACCAAAAGAGATTTATAAGGGAAATATATATGGAATTTTAAGGCAGTAAGTTGTCTGTGAAATATTTCAACGTGATATAAGGAAGTTATTTAAAAATGTATGGTGAAAGATCTTCCTTGTTATTTCTTGTTTGTATATTATACTGGCATGTATTTGTATAAGGCAATATTCATTAAGTCAAAAAATCAGTGTTTGAAGAGTAAGGCTGTTGTCTGGTTTGTTATGGTGGGGAAAGGCCGAGAGAAGTCAAGTGGCTCAGGTCGAAGCCTTAAGTTGCATCTGTCCTGTGTCCTAACTACTGATTCTCTCCTCTTCTGCTCCTTCCTACTTCCTTTTCAGCTGGCTTTCAGCATTTTTCATGATTTCGAACTGTTATTTAACTTTAAGGTTTTGTGTACACAAAATTAACTTTCACTTACAAGAAAAATCTAGAAATATGATCAATATTAAACCTCGATTCATGAGCTTTACGGCTATACTACTAAATTTCACATTACTGCGCCGGTATTCATTATTCTTGAAACCATTTAGATTTCAAGAAACTTGAATATTAAAAAACCTTCAACATCACTAGAAACTATGATCAAATTCCAGTCACTAATCTAGTTCATAATTTTTTCTTGTCTAATGGATACAGGACGTAGCTGAACATTCCTAACGTGATGGTCAAAATAACTACTGCTTTCAAACAAAAGTTGCAGATCTTTACTGTATCACCAAATTGCTAAGAGACTATACAGATGTCACGTTTTTTGCTGTAGGTCTCAGTTTTAAATATATACAGCAACAACAATCAATTTAAAAATAAATCAAACATAAAAATTGAATTAAGCTTGCTACATGAAAGATTTGCAAGAAAGTGTGGTTCTAGATAGTCCAAATTTTTAGTAATTCTGAATTAGTAATTTAGTAATTTAATAATACTAAATTTTTTAAATACAGTGTAGTTTCCGTAATAGTTTTTCACTAATGTAGGCATTTTGTGGGTCGAAATATTTTGAAAACTCTGCTTAGCATGTAATAAAGTAACTGTTATTTATTAAAATAACATATAATGAAATCCATAAATAATGTCTACACATTTTTTAAAATATATAATAAAATATATCCCGCATACTCTTTATATATACTCTAAACTAAAATGAAAATATTTATAACTTGAAGAAATCGTAGAATAGTTTTCCTGGTGGGGGGGGAATAGTTTTTCAGCGGCTATTACATCAACATGTATTTTTGCTTGTTACTGACACTATTTTTACTTATAATTTGTATAGTTATTATTTTTTTGTATAAAGTAAACATGTTTTAATGTTTTACATTTTTTCCAAGTAATATTTGTATGAATTTGGGGAGAAGAGTCAGTATAATGTTGAGGTAGCGCCGTCGCTCTTATCGCGTAATAGAGATCTGTGAGCCGATTTAGCCACTGGTGCCTAAATTATTGAGATATCTGTCAATATATCAGATAAAAAGATATTATGACGATCTGCATTTTTTAGAATTGCTGTTAAATACTAAATAATGTGTACAAAATTATGCAATAGAAATATAATGCAGGTTTATATTGTACACAAGAAGCAATTAATATTGTAGTTAATGTAGAAATACTAATGCATGGATACTAACTATGGTAGTGTTTACAAAATACATCTCAGTAATATATTAATGTCATTATACACCAGCGAAGATTGTTAAATAAGATATTTAAATAAGAAATTATTTAAAAAATTCCAAATTCTGAAAATGCGAGTATAATAACTATGTTTTTTAATATTTGTAAATTTGGTTTGTTTAAAAAAAAAAGATGTTAATAGTAAGATCTATGAAAGAATGAAAGAGGACAAGAAACATAAAAGCCTTAGGAAGTTAGCAAAAATAATATTTACTGAATAGACTGATGGTGTGATAGACAATTCAGTCTCAGTTTGATTCAAAAACCGCAATTGAAAATTTAGTTTGACTTCATATTGATATCGTATAATATTCTGAAATATTTGACTGTTTTGTAATCCAATAATAATTAAATATATATATATATATAGGTGTGTTCTCTAATCGGGGTTCGGTCAATTTTCCAGGATAAAAAATCAAACTCTCGTTGCCAACGTTTCGGTTTTATTTAAAACCTTTTTCATAGGCATCTTCTCCATACACTCTTCTTATATCCTCATAAAAACCCATATTTCTTCTTATATAAACCCAAATATATATATATATATATAACAGATTCAATAATATATCGACCGTTAGATACAATAGGTGTGTTCTCTAATCGGGGTTCGGTAAATTTTCCAGGATAAAAAATCAAACTCTCGTTGCCAACGTTTCGGTTTTATTTAAAACCTTTTTCATAGGCATCTTCTCCATACACTCTTCTTATATCCTCATAAAAACCCATATTTCTTCTTATATAAACCCAAATATATATATATATATAACAGATTCAATAATATATCGACCGTTAGATACAATAGGTGTGTTCTCTAATCGGGGTTCGGTCAATTTTCCAGGATAAAAAATCAAACTCTCGTTGCCGACATTTCGGTTTTATTTAAAACGGTCGATATATTATTGAATCTGTTATATATATATATATAAAGAATGAATACGAATGAAATACCAAATATAGCCATGGTGGAGCCAATAACGAGGAGGAGGACTCCAAAGCTGAGAGCCTTGCAGGCATTGAGGAGGGACCTGGACGAGGCCTTCTTGGAGCCAGGCTCTGCTTCGCCGCAGTCGGCGCCCAGTCGTGGTCGCATCACCACCTGCACACGACACAGCAATCAGTCAAATGTCTTTAGCAAGCAGTTCAAGCTTCTCTTATGATTTGCCTTTAGAATAACAACAGAAAAGAGTCAATGAATGAATAAATCACATTTGGGGACCAATGACCAACGAGATTTTCCGTGCATTGATGCACGTTGGGGTCAGGCAGTTCCAAGTCAGAGGCTTTCACCTGCTTGTCTGTTTGTTCTACTTTAATTGTTTAGGTCTATCGGGTAGGTCGGTATGTTAGTTTCTTTCCTGTCTATGGTGAGTATGTTTCGTGGTCATATGGTCTTTGAGTCTAAAGTCGTCAGTAAACGTTAATTTGGTAATCTGATCAGTCGGAGAAGGATTGGTTTCAGGGAATTTGAGGTAAAAGTGTTCTTACTAGCAGGTTAGGGTTTAAGGGAAGTTTTCTGTCTTCATTGATATTCAATGCGAGCACACTAGTTCTGGACAATCCGGAGTCAGTTTTTGTTAGTTATCGCAAAGTTGTACCAGACAGAACATCCATAGGTCATGGTAGTTCTTACAAACGCCTTGTAGACAACCTCCTTCACTGCATGAGGAACTGTATATAATGAACTGTATATTATATTAATCGTAATACATAGTTTTAGTTGGAATTTTTTTCAATTTTATTACTTAGGGTTTCCTACCCATCGAGCCAAATATGCTCCAAATTTATTGATAAAGTTATCTATTTGTTTATTGTATAAAGAATACTATAAAATAGAATTAACACTGCAACGTTTTGTTCAATTAGGACTATTATCAAGGTGTATAAAAAAAATATTTCATATATATTATTAAAATCTAAACTAAATACTATATTTAACTGTATTTATAACTGTATTTGCATAAATTTAAACTATATCCATTGAAAGGGTACAGTGAGTTTGGAAACATCAGTGCAACTAGTCAGCTGTCAGTCAGTCTTTCTCTAAAGAGCCCTAATAAAGCTGTAGGATTGGAGTCACTGGACGCAACAGGTGACTTGCCTATCGACATCAACTGTACCGCCACTAACTCCTTTGCATTATTTACACAGGCCCTAACTAGATTTAACAACTCGTACATTTCATCAATCAGTTATTCGCTTAGTAGAGTTGAGAGTGCCTGGAAAACATCAGAAACTATTAATGAAAACTACTCTGTCAACCTTGTTCAGTAAGACAACTGAACTTCTAGACGTTTGCGTTAGATTCTGTGCAGGAAATAAGTTTACCATGTTCTCAGATGAAATAATATTTACTTATATAAGCAAAAGAATCACAATAAACACATAATGCACTCAATGAAGTATAAAACAACACGAAATAAATCTTTGTTCTTTTACACTTTATATATATATATATATATATATATATATATATATCAATGATCAAACCACATTAAGAAATGGGAAAACAAGACTAAGATCTTTCAACCGTACCAAGCGGTCTTCGTTATATATATATATATATATATATATATATATATTATAGGTGTGTTCTCTAATCGGGGTTCGGTCAATTTTCCAGGATAAAAAATCAAACTCTCGTTGCCAACGTTTCGGTTTTATTTAAAACCTTTTTCATAGGCCTACAAACAAAGGATAATAAGAAATCACATATCAACATCAAACATATACACAATATGAAAATGGATTGTTACAACTCATGAATATTACAAGCAGAAATATTTCAGAGATACATAAAACAATATTACTTACAGAAGTAAGAATTTTTTAACTAAGAAAATGAAATTTACATTATTTAAAGGAACAACAATGTTAGCCGGACAAAACCTTCGACTAGACTAATAAGATAACATTACAAATAACCTCAACACTGTTCACTCAAGGGAACTAAATAAATCAAATTTCACTAAACCTCAGCACAACACTCCAGAATAAATATTACTTAAATTAGTAATATCACTTCTATGATTAATCGAACTTAGATCCTTTTTAATATATAACATCTCAAGTGTCTTCCTTCTTTGCTCATCTTTTTCTTTTTCTATTATAGTTGTATCTTCAAAATCGAACGTGTGACCCTCGTTTATTGCATGCCCAGCTAAGGCTGTTGCGTTACTTTTATTTGTTCTTATGGAATAATTATGTTGGTACAACCTTTCTTTGAGAAAACGACTAGTTTCACCATAGTAACACTTGTCACAGTCTTTACATTTGATGGCATAAATGAGGTTACTTTGTAACTCCTTCGGTATTTTTTCTTTCAAATTTGAAAATAAAGATTTATTTTTTCTTTTATTATAAAATGCCAGTGTAACTTCAGGTACGTTTCGTTTGAACACTTTTCTAATTGATTGTGATAAGCCCTCAACATAAGGAAATTTGAAATACTTCCTATTTATAACTTCCAGTTCAGCATGATCTTCATTTGAATGTGCTGGTTGCTGTCTTAAATATCTTAACCAATATCGTTCAACTAAGTTCTTCGGATAACAATTTTTCTGTAACAATAATTTCACCCTTTTCTTATTTTCATTTAAAAAACATGGACTACTTATTTCAATAACTTTTTTAACCAAATTTTGGACGCAATTTAATTTTTGGTTTATAGCATGAGAAGAATGGTAGTTCAGGATTCTTGCAGCACTGGTAGGTTTTTTAAACCAATCCGTTAAGATATTGCCATTTTCACCTCTTATAACTTTCACATCTAAGAATGGCAGATTTCCATCTTTCTCTACTTCACAAGTGAATTGTAGACGATTATGAAAAGAATCGATACTGTGATAATCAAAAAAGCAGAGTATAAAGAAAAAATGAAAACTCTCTTAGAAGATAGTGAAACATATTCAATTACAAGAAGAGATCCTTCATCAACATTACGAAATAAAGTAAACAAGATAGTTGATGAACTGAAGAAGACACTATGTATAGATCTACGTCAAGCTTCGAAATTAAAATCTTACAATGGAATAGCACCAAGAATATATGGTTTAGTGAAGCTACACAAGCCAGGTTTTCCTCTCCGTCCTATCGTGTCGTTCATTGGAAGTCCAACTTATGAACTGTCTAAATATATAGAGAAATATCTTAGTTACATTACTAACAAGAATGAATTGAATGTAAAAAATTCATTAGAATTCAAACAAGCCCTTTCAAATCAAATACTAAGTGATGACGTAATTATGATTTCACTAGATGTTCAGTCGTTGTTTACTAATATACCTTTAGATCTAGCATTTGATTTAGTAAATAAACAGTGGAATAAGATTAGTTCACAGGTTGGAATGTCGAAAAAGGTTTTCCTTTCTATACTGGACCTTATATGTGAAGCAAGGTATTTCACCTTTGATGGTACTATTTATAAACAAAAATATGGATTACCAATGGGATCACCAATTTCACCAGTTCTCGCAAATATAGTTATGATTGAACTATTGGAAAACAGTATCAATAAATTAGGTACGAAGGTGAAATTTATTAAATTATATGTGGACGATTTGTTTTTAATTATTGAAAAGGGAGAAGAAGAGAATGTATTAAATGTATTTAATTCTTTTCATAATCGTCTACAATTCACTTGTGAAGTAGAGAAAGATGGAAATCTGCCATTCTTAGATGTGAAAGTTATAAGAGGTGAAAATGGCAATATCTTAACGGATTGGTTTAAAAAACCTACCAGTGCTGCAAGAATCCTGAACTACCATTCTTCTCATGCTATAAACCAAAAATTAAATTGCGTCCAAAATTTGGTTAAAAAAGTTATTGAAATAAGTAGTCCATGTTTTTTAAATGAAAATAAGAAAAGGGTGAAATTATTGTTACAGAAAAATTGTTATCCGAAGAACTTAGTTGAACGATATTGGTTAAGATATTTAAGACAGCAACCAGCACATTCAAATGAAGATCATGCTGAACTGGAAGTTATAAATAGGAAGTATTTCAAATTTCCTTATGTTGAGGGCTTATCACAATCAATTAGAAAAGTGTTCAAACGAAACGTACCTGAAGTTACACTGGCATTTTATAATAAAAGAAAAAATAAATCTTTATTTTCAAATTTGAAAGAAAAAATACCGAAGGAGTTACAAAGTAACCTCATTTATGCCATCAAATGTAAAGACTGTGACAAGTGTTACTATGGTGAAACTAGTCGTTTTCTCAAAGAAAGGTTGTACCAACATAATTATTCCATAAGAACAAATAAAAGTAACGCAACAGCCTTAGCTGGGCATGCAATAAACGAGGGTCACACGTTCGATTTTGAAGATACAACTATAATAGAAAAAGAAAAAGATGAGCAAAGAAGGAAGACACTTGAGATGTTATATATTAAAAAGGATCTAAGTTCGATTAATCATAGAAGTGATATTACTAATTTAAGTAATATTTATTCTGGAGTGTTGTGCTGAGGTTTAGTGAAATTTGATTTATTTAGTTCCCTTGAGTGAACAGTGTTGAGGTTATTTGTAATGTTATCTTATTAGTCTAGTCGAAGGTTTTGTCCGGCTAACATTGTTGTTCCTTTAAATAATGTAAATTTCATTTTCTTAGTTAAAAAATTCTTACTTCTGTAAGTAATATTGTTTTATGTATCTCTGAAATATTTCTGCTTGTAATATTCATGAGTTGTAACAATCCATTTTCATATTGTGTATATGTTTGATGTTGATATGTGATTTCTTATTATCCTTTGTTTGTAGGCCTATGAAAAAGGTTTTAAATAAAACCGAAACGTTGGCAACGAGAGTTTGATTTTTTATCCTGGAAAATTGACCGAACCCCGATTAGAGAACACACCTATTCTATCAAACGGTCGATATATTATTGAATCTGTTATATATATATATATATATACATTATTGAAAATGACACCAAATTTAGCTGATACCTGTTTCTTAACAAGTTTCTCAATTTTTCTAAATAACACTCTCGTTATTTCGTCTACACAATAAAGTACATCTCCTATGGTCGACATGTTTCGAATGATCAACATTCATCATCAGGACGTGAATAAGATCTAATGTGAAAACCTGGTTTATTATATACACAGAGAAGGTAGAAGGGGGGGTTTTTTCCATAAAGTTTAAGTATAGTTGGGCGTTAATCTGTGGGGTGAGTGGCCTCCCTGCCTGCGTCGCTACCTGCAAGGGTTTCTTGCTGCCCTTGATGCGAATTAAACAGCTTCTAAATACGGCTACTATTTTCCACCTGAATATTAAGGAGTGGCTTGAATTTTAGAGGCTATATTAATTCAAAAATTCAAGCCACTCCTTAATATTCAGGTGGAAAATAGTAGCCGTATTTAGAAGCTGTTTAATTCGCATCAAGGGCAGCAAGAAACCCTTGCAGGTAGCGACGCAGGCAGGGAGGCCACTCACCCCACAGATTAACGCCCAACTATACTTAAACTTTATGGAAAAAACCCCCCCTTCTACCTTCTCTGTGTATATAATAAACCAGGTTTTCACATTGGATCTTATTCACGTCCTGATGATGAATGTTGATCATTCGAAACATGTCGACCATAGGAGATGTACTTTATTGTGTAGACGAAATAACGAGGGTGTTATTTAGAAAAATTGAGAAACTTGTTAAGAAACATGTATCAGCTAAATTTGGTGTCATTTTCAATAATGTGTGTATCAAGGAAGGACTGCTACCAAAATTTACGAATATATATATATATATATTTACTTTACATATATATAACAATGTTCATCAGAGTAAAATCTCAAGATTCGACACAATTAAGCACATGTGGGTATTGTGAAATCTTGTTATACATATATAGTTTATGTGAACTTAATGTGAAATTAAATATGTGAAATTACATGTTAAGTGAAGTTCAATTTCACTCAGTTTGGGCGTTTACATATTTATTTTATCTATTTCATCCGATTTTTTAAACAAGTAACATTAGTTATGATTTTTAACTGTTTAATTAAATGCAAATCAATATAATCAAAATAGTTTAATTAACTGAATCAAAATGAAATAATCTTTGCATTAATAATTTTTAATAACAAATATGAGGATAGGTGGGGTATGAAAATTTCTGTGTATGGTAAGAAGGTGTTGAACCTTTGATCTCTGAGGACTTAGGATCTCTTGAGAACACTTGAAATTCCTTTAGAGATTTAAAAAAATGAACTTGTAGAAGGCAACATTTAGGATTATCGATGTATATTCAATCTGGTAAAGTGGACCATCCATAACAAAAACGTGTGCAGTTAACATTTGAGCCACACTCTGTGCCACTGTTAGTGCACAAGCCTGTATTGTGCCACTGCTGAACAATATGATAGTCCTTTATTTTCATTACTTGTGCAATTACTTCTGAAGAAGAACATTAAGTGTTCGAAACGTGTTGTTAGTTTTATATTAAACTTTTTTGTGGAGTCGTAATTTTTGAAATCTTCCACTATTAGTACAAATTTCAAAATCCAGAAATAAGAAACGTCACATTTAAGTATACACAAATATGAATATACTTATATATTAGCAGCAATATAACCCCAAAATTATTAGTTATTCCCCCAAATGGTTTGTTTGTTGTCTTTTGTGGATGGTTTTCCTGTTGATAATATCTTTGTATATTTTCATACATGTCTATAAATATGTATTCTTGAGTGAATAAAGTTTTGCCTAATACAGTTATTAGTCTACAATTTCACTAATAAATTCCACTTCATTGTATTATTGATAGGTAAACTAACGGAAATATCCATAGATATTTGTGGAAAATAATCATTAATACGCAATGAATAGGTAGGAAATTATTTTTTTTTCACTATGTTTCTATGACCGGAAGAAACCTAATTAATTGAATATTTAGTTGGATTGGACTTAAATTTTAACATTTGGACTTAAATGGAGAGTTTTTAAATTTTTAAATGCAGGGAATAGGCGGTATTTGAAAAAAAAAGCACAGTTGAATAAGTTAGAGTGTTTGCATTGTTAATGCTGAAATGGGATACTGATGAGGGTGGGTTGGTGAAATATTCAGCCGACTGTGGATATGTTTCTCTGGCAGACTGAAAGAAATAACTGTAGTATTTCCGAATGTCACATCGAATTGAAGCAACCACAAACACTCCCTAACAGAAGCAAGCAGTCTTTCATACACGACCTAGTACACAAAGGTGGCTGTTCATAATATAGCAATCTTACATTATTGAATGTCTGGTATTTTCATTTTGTTTTCAAAACCTCAGTTGCCTATGAAGGAGTGAAAAAGAAACAGAAATAATCACCAACAGTATATTTGTATGTATTCAAACTGTGTATTCCTCTTACTTTGTTCTATTAGCACAATTTATTTGATGAACTCAGTATTATAACAGTTGAAGAATAATATAGTATGTTATATCTTTGAACTCAAAGCTGACACAATAAAGCAGGGACTATAAAATATATTTTTAAAAGCTATGGGTATTGAATCATGCTTCAAGGAATCAAGTCCTGGTGATACACACTCTATTAAAAGAAAAAAACATTTCCTTCAGCATATTTCACATTATCAGAGATGTCACACTAAAAACCCCCTTCAATTTCACCTTGCTTTTCTTTTTACTCTTATGTTCTTTAATTCTAAATATTTTATTTTGATACTCTTAGTGACTCTTAAAATAAAAACAAAGATATTAGATAGTTTATTTCACTATCCTAACTCTTTTGGATCATAACGTATAAGCTGTGACGTATATTTCATAGCCGTATAGTGGCTGTAAGGAAGCCGTTCTCACTGAGTATAATAGTTCAGTAGCGAGGAAATAGAAAGTTAGTTGCATGTGTCATGACACATTTTTTAAAATCACTGGTCATTTTGGTGACAGTGTTAATTCTGCGAACCATTAAAAAGGTTAAATGGCAAAAACTCCCTGAAGAAATAACAATGGAGGTTGTTTAATAAATCGGGAGGTTGAATGAGTCGGAAGGTTGTTGCCGTACTAAAAAACCAGTTCATTTATTTTTCACCTCCCAATTGTTATATACCTTCAACTTTTTTAATTTCCACCCATCTCTGGAAAATTATGAAAGTTGATACAGAAAATTAAGTAAATCAACAACTTTTTTGAAAATGATCCAGAATCATAAAGAACCTGACTTCATATTTCATAAGAATTTAAAAATATTATTTTATAAGAGGAAAGGCGTAATTGAGATGTATGCTAGAAAAATAATAATGTGGAAATAGATTGCATCAGGCAGAAGAAGTGTAATGTTAACTAGTAAATCAAAGAATCTATTAAAACTATAGGCTTGTGCGGAGTGATTAAAATTTATAGTAAACTATATAACAATCAATTATATAAATAAAATTTTAAAACCATGAGATAAATATATTTAACATGATTTGTGTTTTTGACCCAATATTTATATGATGTAATTTTTTGAGGGTTGAGGTCCAATGATTTTAAACTAGTCCTTTTGCCGACGTTTCGACATATATGTATGTCATCTTCAGGGATACAACATGATTGTTTTACAATTAGCACTACTATTACTACTATTTGGTAATTTATTACATGTAATAAATTACATTAATATTACATGTATTAATATTACATGTAATAAATTACCAAATAGTAGTAATAGTAGTGCTAATTGTAAAACAATCATGTTGTATCCCTGAAGATGACATAAATATATGTCGAAACGTCGGCAAAAGGACTAGTTTAAAATCATTGGACCTCAACCCTCAAAAAATTACATAATATAAATATATTTAAGCTATATCCATAATGTAAGAGGTGAAATAACGATTACGTTGCAACTCATTGACGTTACATTACTTGTAAGTAAAATATTATTATAAAAATAATGTTATTATATAATATTGTAACTACGAAGAAACATAATTAGACATTTAAAAAATGTTAATTTCACGATACTGTCAGTCATTTTGGTCATTCTAACTGTCTATATTCAAAGTGTTATTTTACTTTCTTCGTTAAGTATTTTACTTTCTATTTATTAGTTAGCATATTATTTTAAGGTTTTGAAGAATATAAACTTTGTTTATCCGTTTTCATATTTGGTGATATCTCTCTCTGGCTTTCTCTCCCTCTTTGACAGTACAGAAACCAAGTGGTGTTATTTTTTTTTTAGCACTCCAACCCTGCATCAACAGATGCAACAGTTACAATATTTACAATGTGTTCCCTTATAGATTCCACATTCATCGATAACTTAAATAATATATCTTATTAAGCAATTGAATATATATTATAATACAATTTATAATTATCACATAAAATAAGAATTGAATATGCTTAAGCTGAGAGTAAAAAACTAGTAATTATTTTCATGCATTAGAGAAACTGAATCCACCATTAGAAAAATTTCCGTCTGTCTGTTTGTTGGTTTGTCCGCAAAAATTTCGTCTCAAGTAAACACCATACGACATGGCAAGCTAAAACTTTGACAGTAGATTTGTGTATGTCTAACTTAAAATATAGGCTCTGAATGGATTGAAGCGTAGAAGGAAAGTTATGAACTTTTAAGCTGTATTTTACTAACTTCAAAGACATGTTTATTTTGAAAATATACAGATATATCAAATAGAAATTTTTAGTTAATTTCGATTTCATTTGCATATACCGACATAGCAAATAGAAATTATTAGTTAATTTTGATTTCATTTGCATATATTAATATATTGTGTATTTGAGCTTATGACAAGGTGTTTCCCAGAGTTCAAGATTTACTATCTATTCAAAATAAATGGCTTAGTGAAGGAGCAATTCCCACTTTTACAAATGAACAGGCAGGAAAAATCAACAAAGACGTTCTTACGCTATATCAAGCCGAAGATAGAACTTATAAGTCAGTAAACAGAGTGATCAGTGATGAGGAAGCAGTTCATTATTCAAGTGATTTTCTTGACTCGTGTCTGCTCTGGACTGCCAGCTTATGACTTCAAACTTAAAGTAGGAGGACCAATAATGCTGTAATTTAGTAGCAGCAACAAACTTCATGTTTCTAAACTTGAGTGCCCCAAAAATTTGCAACAGGACACGACTCTGAGTTCGTGCTCTACACAGATATGAGTGTGGTACTCGGGAGTCTGTGTCTATACCACGCATACCATTGATTCCGAGTCACTATCCGTTTCCATTCAAACGATTGTAATGTCCCGTGAGCATCTGCTTTGCAATGACGGTAACTTAGTCGCAAGGGGAAACTCTATCTAATGCAGGAATTAAAGTGAGTGAGGCCAAGTTTTTCTCACATGGTAACTGAAGTTTGCTTGCTCAAGAGTCAGAGGTTGTTGTTCAAACTATATTTCAATAAAAATCGATGTGGTTTTGGATTTTAGTTGATATTGAATATGCAACATTTATGGTGTGATCTGTGAAAAACATGCCTTTCAATGTATCAAGTTTAGAAAATTGTGTTGGAATAGGCAACAACTATTTTTTAAAGGGCTTAATGCCTCTTTCTGTCTACAAGAATTAAAATCAACGGGAATGACTTCAGAGACTCGTGAGCCAAACCACTTTTGTGGAAGAACTCTTTGTTCTTCCATGATCCTTAAGGACAGACAGCTAATGTAGTCTATACATTAGAGGCATTTGCTTAACACTGTACTAATAATAATAGATATTTTCTACTATTCTATCATTTGTAATGATACGACTTATTTTGAAATACCATGTATCATCAAATTTTTGATTCCGTCAAAGACGGGCACATTTGCTAGTACGAATAATGTACTGTTGTTATGTGTTGATGTTGTATGATTTATTTTCTTGGCTGTTTTGTAGACATTTCAAAGAGGATTCGAAAGTGTAGCGGTCATAATTGTACAATCGAAACCGCAGAGACCAGGCCGAAGTTGGAAGTACCAGGCCTGAAAGAAATTTTAATCTTTTTCAAAAGTGGTTTGGCTCACGAGTCTCTGAAGTCATTCCCGTTGATTTTAATTCTTGTAGACAGAGAGAGGCATTAAGCCCTTTAAAAAATAGTTGTTGCCTATTCCAACACAAATTTTCTAAACTTGATACATTGAAAGGCATGTTTTTTACAGATCACACCATATACGTTACATATTCAAAATCAACTAAAATCCAAAACCACATCGATTTTTATTGAAATATAACTTTAACAACTTTTTTTCACATGAATTATCTAGGAAAGTGATATTTACAATGAGGTAAATGAAATTCGTTATAACAAATACTAGCCTCGCACCAGTTTTTTCTCAGTTATAACCATATTTATTCAAATGTTTTAAATAATTCGAAAAAAAGGAACTAAATGTAATAAAATTAATATTACTTCTGAAGCTGTAGATTGATGTTTATTTGTTTTCAGTCAATGTGTTGAACAATTATTTGGTTAATTATTTATAATTAACAATATCAACTTTTTCAGCAAACTCTTAGATATCTCAAAAAAAATGAAAGTTATTATAAAAAAGCATTTTTTTCTGAGGAATTAATTTTTTCATTCATAAGCAATCCTTTTGAAGGGTTGATAAGACAGTTAAATTTAAATGCCATTGAGAAGGAACATGGAGTTGATTACTTTTTACTGAGCTATTTTGAGATGCGGGGGATGCTCGTACGTCATTCACTTTTATCTGGAGCCGCTGCCATTTGTCTCAGTCAAGGAACACGGTAAAAGCAGTATTAAGCGAAAATCAATTTCAGCTGCCCCTGGGGGCTTTATCCCACTTACAGCATGCTTTTGCTACAAATGTATATAGTACAAGTTATTGACAATTTTACTCAACAATTTTATATATATAAAAGAAAAGTTATTATACTTGACTGATAAAAATGAAATATACGTGCGAGAAAGTATAGAAACATAAAATAGTGATAAAAAATGAGTCTAGCAAATATTAAATTTAAAGATATAATTTGAATATTAAAATGTAAAAAATTGTTTACAATTACATTACTTAGAGATTTAAAACGAATTAAATACATATGGAAATAATTTGCACCAGAAATAAATTAAAAGACGAAACCAACTAACAATAACAAAAGACTTACATATAACAAGTAAGACAGAATCACAATTAAGATATAGTTCAATTATCCAAATAAGTGAGGATAAAAAATTTGGAGTGGCTTACACTTAACTAAATATAATAATAAGCTCGTTAACAATTATTTAAGTTTTGGTTTTACTTAAATAATTAAGTCCTTTACTTTTTTAATTAAAGACTTTAAGTCTTTAATTAAGATTAAAGACTTAAGTTTTAAGTCTTAAGACTAGATTTTAAGTCCTTTAATGAAATTTATAATTATCCGTAAAGAAGTTTGTCTTACTTTTATTGCTTATGTAGGATTTGCAAAAAACTGTTATCCTGTTAAAGGACTCACATTCACGCAGAATGTCGTCAAACGTTCCAAAACTTCTTTGATACAAACTGCATTATTCATACTACGTTAATTGCAGATTGCACAAGTCGTATATAAAAAAACGCTGTCGGTTATATATTCCACATATATTTTCAAATCCTTAATTTTAAAATTTGTATTTCCATAAACAATTCATGTTCAGTTGGAATGATCTTTTTAGACTAAAATAGATCACATTTCCCTTTTTCCTCTCGTCCTTTTATCTACTTTCATTTTCATACATTTCTTAACTGCATAATAGATAAACAAATATTATAAACATTAGTAACGGTCTCTTCAAACTTGATACTTTCGTTACGAGGGCAATAGCCTCTTCTAAGAGGGTTGACAGCTAGCGGATAGTTTTTTTTACTCTTTCTTACTGTACCCCTTTGTTTCCCCAAACATCCCTTTCTAGACATTAGTCTTCTCTTGCACTTTCACCCTTTTAAAATACCACTCTTCCCTCCCACTCTTCTCAACCCCTCACCAGATGTTCTCTGCAATTAGTGTTTCAGTTGGGTTTTTGACTCTGACGAAGACCGCTTGTTACGGTTGAAAGATCTTAGTCTTGTTTTCCCATTTTCTTATTGTGGTTTGATCATTTATATATACCTATCTCTCTCTCTCTCTCTCTCTCTCTCTCTATATATATATATATATATATATATATATATATATATATATATAGATAGATAGATAGATAGATAGATAGATTTCAATGATTGTTTCAGGGTACAAATCCTCAAACAAATCCCCGAGTCTAATTCCCATGTCACCCTTAGAGCTTCCGAAGAGGCGTTCATATGCCTCCTTGGGGCTCGTTCTCCTCCTGGTCTCAACCTGTACCGTTAATTATTTATTATTATTATTATTATTATTATTTTATTATTATTATTATTATTATTTAATTTTTATTATTATTATTTCGTATTTTATATATTTTTTATCTTGTTTTCTAAATAAATATTGGAGGGATTTCTATTTTTCCTCTCCTCCGCTGGGGGGCAGCATTGCGGTGGTTCCACGAGTTACTCTGGAGGCCAGTAGCAGTTTGCTTCTCAACGCGAGTACTTCGCACTTCTTCCCGATGACGACGGATGTCGAAATATCGAAGTGAGTTCTGTAGTGTCTTTCTGTGTTCTTTTCTATGTGTTAAAGTGTATATATATATATATATATATATATATATATAATTCACACAGGAAAGAGAAAAACAAATAAAAACACACACAAAAAAGACTCACAACGATATTTCGACATTCGTCGTCATCGGGCAGAAGTAGTTCCTTTGAGTAGTTGAGCTAACTGTTTATATATATATATATATATATTTAATTTATTTTTTTAAAATAAACTGTGACTCATAGAAACATAGCAAAGTCTCACTTTACGGTCGAAATATTGAAAAGTAAGTCTTTGTTATGTTTCTGTCTATGTCTCACAGTTTATTTTAAGTGTAATTTGTCCTGCCGGACCGTTTTTCGTTTATCATGGTATATATGTACATATATCAATGATCAAACCACAATAAGAAAATGAGAAAACAAGACTAAGATCTTTCAACCGTAACAAGCGGTCTTTGTCTGAGTCAAAAAGCGTCAAAAGACCGCTTGTTACGGTTGAAAGATCTTAGTCTTGTTTTCTCATTTGTTGTTATTTCACGTGTTTATGTGAAATCTTTTTACATACATATATCTACAAGATTTCACATAAACACGTGAAATAACAATCAATGATCAGACCACAATATAAAATGGGGGAAAAAGACTAAAATTATTCAACCGTAACAAGCGGTGTTCGTTGGGTTTTTAAACGAAACGTCGGCGATAAAAAAAATGTAAGTTGAGTATGGGAAAACTAATTGCATCCCGATACTTTATTCTCTTCATATTTATAAATCAACGATCGAAAAATCTTTATATATATATATAACTAAAAGTTTTAGAAAAAAAATAAATAATGTTAAAAATTTAAAGTAAACAAAACAATTATGGCTTCCATCCAAAAAAACTGTGCTCATCTAACTTTATTGCGGGAAGGAATATTTTCTTAAAAACACAAATAAGCAAATATTAGACAGTGCTTCCAATTACACATTTCCTCCAATATCTTACGTTTTTCACGATTCACTTATTTTTATAATTTACTTCTTCTTTTTGCTTTATTGAAAAATAGCTCCTTCTTCTCTATGCTCTAAATAAAAATAAAATAATTTGTTTAACTTTTGTATAATAAATTTAAAAAAAAATCAAATAAATTATTGTTATAATATTCTTATATTATTATTATATTATTATTATTATTATTATTATTATATTATTCTATTATTATTATTAATGACCATTGAACAGTAGTCAGTGTTAGGAAAGCTTCTTCAAGTTAGGCAGGCATCTTCCTAAATTTAAGCAGGCTCTTCAACTGGAAAAAAATACTTAACCAAGAATAAAGAAAAAAATTCAAAAAACGGAATATTGAATAAAAAAAAACTCGACTACCAAATGAGTGCTTTATGAAAGAATCAGGTCGAAGGAGTTTACGATTGTCTTTCATGTTTTGAACATACATGTGGTTGCAGCAATATGGTGTAAATCATAGGTGTAAAAGTAGAATCATAATTTGAATTTAGAGAAATGTTCTAATCATTGAATATTATATACTACCATTTCATTTCCTGTAAACCTTATTAAAAGATCTTTCTAAAACTTACTTCTCTTTCGGATGAGATTTAATGAGTGCAATTCATCCAGTGAGCATAATAATGACATTCAGTTTAAAAAAATTATCTGATAACATTGCAAAAATTAGATTCAAGCCCGTGCTAGTAGTCAATGCTTGGTAACTGACCTCATTGATGTTAAATTTTAAAAAATAACCCGGTATAAAATTTCTTTTAAATGAATGTAATAAGTCAAGTGAGTTATATATAGTATCATATAGTATCATATGAGTTATATATAGTTATATATAGTATCATAGTCCCAGACGTTATTTCCAAATAACATGTATCTGAAAAACTTGTAATATATCTAGCATTATATTTGAATTTTGTCCATTTAATTGAAAAAGTAAAGTTTTATGAAATGATTTAATTGTTACATCGTTCAGATACAATTCTAAATCCTACTTACATGTAAAAGCAGGAAATTTTAAACTCGGCTATAACTGTAAAAATAAACTGTGAAACATATTTAGTTTCAATTTGATTACTATATTTCTTTTAAGTTAGCTATTTTTACTTTACTTGAGTACAGCAGTGATCAAAGAATAAAATTATCCCGAGAGTGTGACAGATTTATATTTGAGGTTGGCAAATTATATTTTGAGTCCTTTTTTTACTTTTTTTTTTTTTTTTGATAATGTTTGTATGTGGCCGGGTCTGTACTCAACAATTCGTGAACAAGCTTCAGGACCATCTGATGTATTAAATTCATATTTTACACTTGGATGGGTCTTGTAGTATAAATGTGACCTATTGTTCTGGGCAATGTTGTGTCCTGGGAAAGTTACTTTCTAGGACAAAATATGATTTTTGACAGCTTTTTTTTTTCTTCAAAAAACTAAATTACAGTAGAGTTTTATAACTTTGGAAAGGAAATATTATGAAGCTGACATGTCAAAAAAAAAAAAAAAAAAACTACAGATATTTTCAGCAAACAGAAAGGCGAGTTCTTACTTAAAATTGACTTATGCTTGATTCAGAAAGCTGGTAGACACGATACAGGTCCACTC
The DNA here is from genome assembly GCA_026182355.1 of Hermatobates lingyangjiaoensis. Lineage (NCBI taxonomy): Eukaryota > Metazoa > Arthropoda > Insecta > Hemiptera > Hermatobatidae > Hermatobates > Hermatobates lingyangjiaoensis. Next base: position 677,935 of record JAPFBL010000063.1, on the reverse strand, counting down.
TTTATCGATCATAATAACATAATGCTCAAATAATACATGTTGTTACTCACTCCATTTAACATGTTGTTAAGTCACCTTTCCCATACTTCAATCTGGCAAGAATACTTCTTTTCCATTCCAAGAACTCTACATATCAGATATGGAATTACAGATCCTCAAAAATCACTGTATTTTCTAATAGTATATTAGAATAAGTCCAGATATAGTTAAAAAAATATTAATAAGAAAAATAATTACAAGAGAACATTTTTGGTAAAACAGTTTTGTAGGAATTATTCATGTAACGTCCAATAAAGGCCCTTTGAGGAATTATTACCTCTGTTTTGTTGCCATTGACTATTGTTTATCCAACACCCTTCTTTTCTAGAGAGAGAGAGAGAGAGAGAGAGAGAGAGAGAGAGAGAGAGAGAGAGAGAGAGAGAGAGAGAGAGAGAG